>WOVY01003370.1:0-170208 GCA_013436015.1 Rhipicephalus annulatus | reverse complement strand
TTTCGCTGCACAAACACGAACGGTCCGTGGGTTGCCATTTCTGCGCTTGACTTACAAGCCACAAGAGTCATCTTTTCGGATCTTTCGGGAATCTGAACACCCTGTAGTCATTCACGAGTGGTTTGTGCACTGAGGCAAACACCACCCGCATTTTTGCCCGAGACAACGCCACCCACGTGTCTCACCCAACCAGCCGCGATGATACGGGAGGCCGAATGGCCAACGCCGGTAGGAATGCCGAACTGACCCCTTCAAAGAGTGGGTTCACCCACAAAAGGGGAGCGCGCATCGAGGAACTCTACGGAATATCGGAACTCAGCGCCCGCACGGGACCACAGGGTTACGTCACGCAGCCATCGGAAAGGCCTTAGAAATCTAGAGGGTGTTAGCGGAGTTGCCGCCGACCTACGCGTACGCTGCTCGGCAACCTTGCCATATTTTGTCGCCACGTCTGTTGGCGCGCGCGCCAGAACGGCACTTTTATTGTACTATAGAGGGCCTCCTGGCGCATGGCGCCGCTTAAAAAAGAACAAAAAACGCGATCACAGTGGCGCGATTGTCTCTTCTTCTGTACTTGTGACGTAATCCTGCTTTGATGTAACTCCATTTTATTACTATCGATGGATGGGTGGATGGATGGATATGGCTGTACCCTTTAGATCAGGCGGTGGCTAGCGCCACCAAGCCGTAATACCTAATGAACCAAAAACTATATTTATTTTCTCCTAAAAAGTGAGTTTGAGGATTCGTACTTTGCAGTGAAGAGTTTAATTTTCACTCGTGCCTTGACTTTAGCCACCAATCAGATAACCTCCTTCTAGTTAAGTCTACCCGCTTAAAGTTATTTTGCCCTCCCGGTCCCTAAACCCCAGTGCTTTGAAAAACTCTGCGCCATCATCCTGAACTATAGGGTGAAGCCCTTTACAGAACATTATCAAGTGTTCGGCAGTTTCTTCTTCCTCTCCACACGCACTGCATACTGTGTCTACCCCTTCGTATTTGGCCCGATATGTCTTGGTTCGCAGTACTCCCGTCCTGGCCTCAAACAGTAGAGAACTACCCCGAGTATTATCATAGATCCTTTCCTTGGCAATTTCCTGCTTAAAAGTTCGATAGATCTCTAGTGCGGACTTCTTAATCATGCCCATTCTCCACATGTCAGTCTCCGTTTCCTTCACTTTCTTCTTAACCGATAGTTCTTTTGGTTTGCCACCTGCTGTTTTCTAAGTATTTACCAGTCAACTTCCTGGTTGCTTCCTCCATTTTGTATCGACATTCTTCATGTACAAGTAGCTGAAAACCTTCCTAGCCCAACGCTCTTCCCCCATTTCTCTCAATCGCTTCTCAAATTTTATCTTGCTGCTAGCTTCCCTGCCCTCAAATGATGTCCATCCCATATCACCTTGTACTCCCTGATTTGGTGTATTCCCGTGAGCTCCTAAAGCAAGCCTACCTATTCCACGTTGCTTAATTTCTAATCTTGCTTGAACTTCTGATCTCATGCACAAGACCGCATTGCCGAACGTCAGCCCAGGAACCATGACCCCTTTCCATATTCCTCTCACAACATCATACCTATTGTAATTCCACAGTGCCCTATTTTTCATGACTGCTGCATTCCTGTTACCTTTAGTCGTCACGTATATTTCGTGTTCCCTCAGATACTCGAGTCCCATTGCTTATCCATACGCCCAGATATTTGTATTTATCTGTTATCTCTAGCGTGACCTCCTGTATTCTAAAGCTCACTACCTTCGTTGTCATTGAAATCATGACTCTGATTTTTCTTACTGAATCTAAAATCTAACCTATCTCCCTCATTACCGCAGATGTCCATCAATCTCTGCAAATCTTCCTTGTTGTTGGCCATTAGCACTATATCATCTGCGTACATTATGCTGGTAGTGCCTGATCAATAAGTTTTCCTTGTTTGACTAAAGAGAGGTTATGAAGCCCAGTCCACTTCCCTCTAATTTTGCCTCTAATCCTTGTAGGTACATCATGAATAATAAGGGTGACAGGGGGCACCCTGCCTAAGCCCCCGTTTTACCTCTGCAGGCTTGGATACCTGTTTTTCCCACTTTATAACTACCTTGTTACCTTATAGATACCCTTTAAAAGATTAGTGACTACATGTTCCACGCCTAGTGTGTCCAGTATTCCCCCACAATTCCTCTTGAACCACGCTATCGTACGCTCCCTTGATATCCAAAAATGCTAGCCACAGGGGCCTGTGTTCCTTTTCTGCTATTTCGATGCACTGCGTCAGGAGAACAGACTGTCTTCCAAACCTCACTGTGTTTCCGAAACCCCTTCTGCAGTTCCCCCCAGCAACCCCCTCATCCTCTATCCACGCCTGCAGTCTTTCCTTTATAATCTGCTACGCCAGCCTGTAGACCACTGATGTCACTGTTATAGGACGGTAGTTATTTATGTCAGCTTTGTCCCCCTTTCCTTTATAGATCATGCTCATCCTGCTAAGTTTCTTTCCATAGGGAACTTCACCATCGATTATTATTGTGCTCACTGCCTCTCTCAAAGCCTGCTTAGACTTCGGACCTAATGTCTTTATCAAGCCTAATTGAATTCCATCTGGGCCTGGTAAAGTACTACTAGGAAACCTTTTTTCAGCCCTTTCCCACTCTTGTTGTGAAAATGGAGCCATTGCACCACTTGATTCGTCCTTGTCTATTGTGGTGCATAAAGTACTTCTTTGTTAAAATTTTTCTGTCCACCCTTGTTCTTATATATTCAATAGCTTCGTTCCCCTTCTAGCCTAGCACCTTGGGCTTGTAGTTATAAACTCTGCTCTAGGCTCGTCTCATTTCTTAGGGAGTTTAGATGGTTCCAAAATTTCGCAGCTGCCTTTCTATCTTTTTATGTACTTCTGCCAGCCACTGAGCTCCCTCCTTCTAATCTTTTCATTGATCAGAAGGGATGCATCCCTTACAGCTTAGAAAAGGTTGCCCCATTTTTCTTTCAACCAACATCTGTCGGTTCACCCCGCTGCTTGGCATGTCTGTGTTCCCTAGAGGCTTCCTTGACGCTTTGCTATGGCTCTCTTAACTTCCTCATCCCACCAACTTTTCGGTTTGTGTCTTCTTTTCCGGGGTGACCTTGTCACGCGTCTTAGCAAGCTCTAGCTCAAAGAGTCTAATTAGATTCGTGTATGTCCACACTGTCTTATCATCCTCCGTGATTACTTTCTCAATTTGTTTAGTGGCTATATCAATTTGCTTTTCTGAATAAAAATTTTCCTATAGTTGCTCATCTTGTCTCCTTCCCACTTTCACTGCTCTTCCAAAACTTAGCTTGATACGTTTGTGATCGCTACCCAGACTTCTGGAGCCACCTTCATCTATGTGCATTCCCCTGAGCTTATCATACATCCTATGTGACATCAGTGCATAATCTATCGTCGACTGAAGCCTTCCTACCTCCCATGTTATTTGCCCTTCACACTTCTCGGTACTGTTGCAAATGATCAAATCAAGCCTTTCACACATATTCATGATCATTTTGCCTGTCGGGTCGGTATACCCATCTATATCTTCTATGTGCGCATTCATGTCTTCTAGTATAATTATCTCGCACTCTCTTCCTAACTCCTGAATGTCCTTTGATATACACTCTACCATTGCCTGGTTTTCCTCTCTAGCCTTTGCTCCCGTCCACAAGTACACGAAACCAAGGAGTGTCATTTGACCTGCCACTTTCCCTTTTAGCCATAAATGTTCCTTGCAATCCTGCTTGACCCTTTGCCAGTCTGTACTTTTATGAATGAATGCCCCAATACCACCCCTCTTTCTGCTGCCTTCTGTTCTATTACAATATTCCCACGCGTAGTCCGGATTGTTCGGAGCTTGTTCCAAGTCCCTGAGATGTGTTTCTACAAAACCGTATACCATCGGCCTCTCTTCCTTTAGCTGTTCTTCTATCTCTTCCCACTTCAGCCTGTTCCTACCACCCTGCATGTTAATATACCCTATGTCTGAATTGGCTCGGCGCTTGTGGCTACGTCTATTTATGCCCCGGGCTCTACCTATCTTAGATATTGGTGCCACTTTGGAATCGTATCTGTCCATACCACCTGTCGAAGAGTCTCCCTGGTTGTTTTCCTCGTTACTAGCTATCCTGCACCCCGAAAGGCTCGCTTGCCCCCCAAAACAGCTACTGCGCGTCCTGCAAGTCGCCAACCCACCTCATGACCTAGCCGCCCATCGAAGTGAATTCTGTCTCGTTGAAAACCCCCCATCTATGCACCTCTCTGTTTATTTCCACCACCTCAAAGCCTTTCTCTCGACTCATCCGCCATATCTCTTGGTTTGCGTTGACCACCGCTCTTTGCAGGTTGCTATCACGCACCGGTACCTACGCTATCGTGCATATCCCTACCTGTACCTTAGGAGAAGTGGCGCGCATGTCATCGACGCCTTTCGCCAGTGTGGCTGCTAGTCCTGCTGCATCTTCATTGAGGACATCGTTTAAACCGCCTGAAATTATCACGAGGTTTCGGCTATCAGCTGTCGTTTAAGGCTTTGCGCTCGCTTGCCTCATGACTGCTTCCAGCTTGCGTCCTGGGAACGCCCCTACTGGAACCCTCTTGTCACCTCTTACTCTCTCTTTGATGGCTTCTGTGCATCGATTTAAATTCGAGTCCCCGGCGATTTTCACATGCTGTGACTTTTCAGCTGGAGCGTTCTGCACCTGGGGGCTACTTGCACCTGTGACGCCGGCTGCTTTGTTCTCTCCCTGCCCCACTACTTCGCTGAAGCTGGGCCTTGCGACAGTTGAACCGGCTAAACCTGTTTTTTCCAAACTTGCTTGCTTTTCCTTCTCTACCGTTCTGGTTGCCCGTTCCCTACTGTTCCCTCGGTAGGTCGCTTCTTCGTTCAGCTTCGCTAGCACTTCCTCTGCGGACTTCAGTATTTCTCCCATTGCCCTCGTTTCTCTTGCTCTGTCGCCAACGCAGTCTCGAGCTCGGCGATTCTCATCAGCAGTTCACTCTGGGCAACCATCATTTTCTCCATTTTTTCCTCAACCTCATATTGCCTACACTTTGCGTCAGCTTCTTCTCCATCCGCTTCTACGCTTGGGTCCACTTTCAAACCCACTCCACATCCTGCACACTTTACAGTCTTTTTAACCATGCCTTTCTGACACCAATTGTCCCTATACTCGATAATTACTAATCTCGAGTCCTGCACTTCGAAGAAAAAAAGAAAGTCTAAGCTCTACCAAGAAAATTTGCGTGTTCAATGTACGCGCACCTCCCCCACGGGGTGGCAAAAGAAAAAAAACAACAACAAAAAATTTCCAACAGACACACCCGCACTAACTAATAAATACCTGGTGTCTGGCCCCCGAAAAAGCCGTACCATAAAATAAGTGCTACGAAGATTTCAACCGCTGCCTTATTATTACAAATACAAGCTAAAACATGCAAAAACACTTATCTGCGCAGTCGATCCGGAGCGCTCAAGAAACACGTCCATCCACTTTGACAGCCCGACACTTTCCTACAAAACGCCATCTAGTGTCGGACAAAATGGAATTCTCAGCGTATATGCATTCCTTATATAGTACAAAGAACAGCCTCTATGGCTGGATTGGAGACTCAATGAGCGTTCGTTACAAACCATAAAGGGAGACGAACGGATGACTTCCTAAAGAGCTTCACACCTAAAAAATGGTAGGAAGGGGAAGATAAAAGATTGTGATAAAAAATTTGTAAAGAGGGGTTGTGTCGATTCAGTGGACGTTTCGACAAGTGTACTTGCCTTCCTCAAGACTAGAGCACAAAAGAAAAGAACAGTAGCGCAAAGAAGCACAAGGACCGTGACAGATCAAGTTTGGAAATAGCCAATACTAACAACTCAGTGTTGATTCCAAGTCATTCCACACACCAGGCACGCATAGCCAAGATTATTCATTACGACGAGGGACAAAGCCTAGTGAGCGGCCTATTTTCTAAAGCTCTTCTTGCTCACCGATGCTATTTTGGCACATCGGCGGGCGAAACCGGATGTCATCAAGGGGCTCTGTTTAAAAACAGATAAAAGGTCTATATACCAGTGACTTGCGTTTTGAAAAACAACACACTCGAATACACGCCCAAATAGACCACATCCTCGTGTGCCACTCACCGCTCATAAGCTGCATTGCCAAGGTATGGTACTTGGTTAACATTACTAAATAAAAAAATATATAAAGGCAGCTTCGCAGAAGGGGTGCTAAGCCGAAACAAAAGTGTGCAGCTGTGGGACATTCATTTATTTTCACAATTATATTTTATCTGTACTCACTGCTTTCATATGTATTCTTAACCTTTGTTTGTTCATATATAATTTTTTGTTACTCTCTTTCTTTCTCTTTCTGTGTTTTTCATACTTTGCTTACTTTTTTCTCTTACCCTTTTTTTCGGGTTCCCTATGTTTGTGCATGTGTCTCTCTTTTACTTTGATCCCCTCTCTTTTGCTTAGCTTCCCATTCTCTTTGTTTTCCATCTCTTTTACACGCGGAGCGTGTTATAATAGGGATAGTCATGCGCCGTCACCGTCCACAGCCTCCCCTCCTCTTCCGCCAGCCATCTGTGCAACCCTTCCTCCTTTCAACAGAGGGCGCCCGGCGCTCGCTTCCCCCCTCCGCGCGCTGCGCGACATTTAGTTTCACGTGCGCCAGCTGTATGCTAACTCGCGCATGCGCAGGCTGAGGCCGGCGCTCGCTATAAATAACCGAGTGTCCTTCTTCCACACAAACCAACCGCCCTTCGTCGGTTGGTTTGTGTGGTCGCTCCACGTCCGATGTCGCTGGTGAAAATGTTTGCTAACGAATCCGCTAACACACTTACTGAAGTCCCTTCCAATATTGTCAGCCAATGTGTTGGCGGAACCGCAAACAATTCCGTAGACACTTCGTCCGTGGACAAGGCCGCGCTGAGAAGAGCTTGCGATGCGGAACGCAAACGTCGGCGTAGAGGCGGAAGATCCCCAACTTCGAGAACGTGAAGCAGCTGCGAGACGTCAGCGTCGAGTGGAGGATCCCCAACGCGAAGCAGCTGTGATACGTCAATGTCGAGTGGAAGATTCCCAACATCGAGAACGCTAAGCCACTGCAAGGCCTAAGCATCGGCAAGACAATCCGGACGGTGAAGCCGCGTGCAAGCGTCGGCGCCGCAAGGCCAATCTCGATGCCACCCACGAGCGCGAGCGCGCCGTGATAGCAGCGTGGCGAGCCAACCAGTACGCCATGCCGCTAGTACGCGACGCTGTTTTTCGCAGCATACGTGCGTGCTTGTTCACTCGTCTTCACTCATAACACACACGCATGTCGCAAATTACAAACTACATTTATCGCAGTTCAACATATATGCTCCGCATGCTAACCAGTGCTCCCACTCGGGAAACGGCGGTGATTTCTTTTGTATTTTTTTCTCCTACTTCTTTCTTTGAAAATATTCTTATTTTATTCTCTTTCTTTCTTTGTATATACATTCTCTTTCATCTCTTTCTTTGTTTTCTTTCAATCTCTCTCACTTTCTCGCGTCATGTTTTTATCTCTTTTCCTTGATTTCTCACTCTACTTTTTATCGCTTTCCCTCTTTTTCTATTCCATTGTCTGTTTTTTCTATTCCATTTCTATTCATTCTGCCTATACCTTCTTTTTCTTCCTCTCTGGCGTGTGCCCGCCCAAGACAATCATAATTTTTATCGTTACTAAGGAAATTTCTCTCAGCTTGATAGCTACACTGTGCAAACTTGAATAAGAAGTTTGTAAGAAAGAATGGAAGAATTGTAAATGCTACAAATTCATTACTCCATGCAAATCAACAATGTGTGTTAAGAACTATTCTTTCTCTTCTTCAGTGTCAAGCAAGCTGTTTTAAACAAGAAATAATTTTAGGCCACGTGTCCTCGCTTTTGGAGCTCGTTCATTTAGTAGCCATTTTGCCATATGCACCAACCATTGCTGTTGGACGATAGAGGAGAGCATTTTCATTCACTGGAGACAGTGGTCATCGGAACGTCCAGAGGATCTTCATCAGCTCGCGATCGTTTGATGGCAAGACGCGACAACACTGTCAGAGACACCGCAAGGATGGTCTGGGGCAGAGAACGTTTGGTGCGTCAACCTGGATAGCCTGCCCCGGCGAAGCTCCGTATAATACGCTGCACGCCACTGAAAGGTCGTCATTAGATGCCGTCCAGCATAACTGATGCACGGTCGCCCTCCGCTCAAGGAGAAAGGGACAAGATTTGAAGCACCAAAGCTCTGCATGCAGGTGAGCAAGAGGTAAGCTGTCTCTAAAGTGTGCCGGCGTTCATAGGGTGCAACACGCAGGCAACATCCATAACCACGAGAGACGTCGATGCTTTCCGTTACAGGAAGTGTTCCGGTTTGTCAGTGAAGCTTCTGCACTTCCCGAAGCTCCGGCAGCTCCAGCAGCTGTTTCTTCTCCGGGCTGGAGCAATCGACGACTTTCTTGAATATGGACCTGCATGATGATCGGTTTGGCAAGCGCTCCTTTCATCTCGCTTGCCGTATCAATGTGAATTTTGAGCATTTTTTGCAATGGCCTAAATTAGTAAATACAATATTTGCAATTCGACGTGCTGGTCTCTGGGGTATAATTTTTATCTTATATAACGAACTCACACACACCTCGACATGCTTATCTGTCACAGTCCTCGTATTGACAAATCACACCATCCATCACATTAGACTTGTTTCTTGCATTGGAGAGGTCATTTATATGTCTCGTCGAAAGCCTGAAATCAAGGGTGGGGCCACCTAAATAGAGTTGCTTTGTTGCTTCGACAGCTTGTGTCACTGTTCAGACTATAAGCTTCCAAGTAAATCTAGCTGAGCTTACGGCGTGCTTGTCTCTTTCAAATTTAGGGCAAGACTTCGACAGGGATCATCAAGCCAGTTTAAGTACACTTTTAGAACTCGGTCATACAAACATTACATATATATATTTATCACTGGCAACCACCTTAGTTCCCCGCTTAAACTTACTACGAAGGACTGCACGTAAATGTCACTCAGTGCTACGACAGATATTCTCCAGTGTGCCTATATATACTCGGCGATGTATTGGTGGGAATGAATCTAGAGCATAGTTTACAATCAATTCACTGTTTCTGTACCTTGTTTACAAGGCTTAGACGTACAGATCATACTAAGGCATTTCGCCCGATTATGTGGGGTCAATTCAATCAGCGGGCGGGAATTCCAGATACCTCCCTTGTATTCGCTCTTGATAGCAGCAGCGCCACTTATATCACTGGCACTGGCTTGGAATCCTACTTGAAATAAATCACAAACAGAAAATTTCTTTAATGACGTCGCTGGTGAGGTCCCCAAAATAAACAGCAATGACAAGAAATCAATAAGAGGGTTGCCACGGAAGCGCTCCATTTCCACTTAGCATATGCAAGTGGAATGCGCTCGTGCCTTCTTTCAGGTCCGCTGACCACTTGGGCGATGCGGTCATTCGTAAAATTTTGTTCGTGCTTTTTGAAGAGCGAAAGTGAACCTGTCTGATTTCTCCGTAAGAAGAAAATCGATCGGCACAAATAATATTACATTTTCTATTGCACGTTTTGCAATAAAAAAGACGCACGTAGTGTAAAAGTGTCAATGTATAAAAGCAGCTTCATATTCAACTGAGCTATGAACATATTGGGCAAACGATGAATCCAGAATATGGAAATTAAAGCAAAATTATCAACATTTTCGAGGAGAACACGTCATATTTGACTCAATTATGTTAGCTATGACGGCCCACATGGTTTTTTACAGAACTTGAGTACTAAACGAGACTAAAGTTCGGAGGCACAGACAGGCTTGAAGCGATTAGAAGTTTTTTTAGAAGGAATGTCGCTGGAAACAGTGTTCCGGCAAGTTGACTTTTGTTCGTCAGGGCAACAGCACTGCCTTGGCGAAGAAAAGGTCACTTGTCTTAAGGATGGCTCCATCGACGTGATTTTCAATAATATTTAGAAGCACTTCGTCCATCAAGTGTACTTAAGTGACACTAATAAAAGTAAACACTCACAAATTTCGACTGTGGATACAAAAACTTTATGAGCGAGAAGCGGCCTATAATTACTGGAACTAATTTGAACTACGCACTAAAACCAAATATGCTAAAACTATGTAGCCGAGTCAACTCGAATATAAACCATTAAATACACACGCGTTTGTCCGACAAGAGCATGGCTGCTGTCTTCCCAAATTAGTCAAGCGACACCACACATCTGTCAGTCCAGTCAGGCCTGCAAGGAAGCGGGTTTACTCAAATGTACAGTGCTCAACTCGGCTGCCTATAACAACGGAGCTTCGTGAACGAAACAGCACGGGCGACATCTGCAGTCGCAAATACGCAACATCTGAACATGCGTGGCGCCAGTGATGTGCCTGCCTTGCAATATTGATCCCTGCTTTTTGCCACGGATGCTACAACCGCTTAGGCCATTGAAAGCAGTCTGAGCGACTTTTCGAAAAAACAATTGAGGAAGAAAGATGAAGTAAAACCATTATCGCCGTAATAAGATATAACGAAGAGAGAACATTTCTTTTTTGGTGTTCTTTTATTTAATTTATTTCGTTGTTTTTTGTTGTTTGTTTGTTGTTTTTGTTGTTTTTGTTGTAATTTTGTTGTCCTTTTATTTCTTTTATTTTTTATTTTAACCATCGTGGCCGCAGTGATAAAGAAGGGTGGAAACTGCAGGGCAGGCACATCATTGGCGCCGTGCATGCTCAGATGTGGCATGTTTGCATCTGCAGATGTCGCTCGTGCTGTTCCGTGCGTGACGCTCCGTTGTAATAGACAGCCGAAGTGAACACTGTACTCACAAAAAATCAATACCCACTCGAATTAAAGGTACAAATTCTTGTACTCCCTCGTTGAGTTTCCGAAACGCTTAAAAACCATCGCGGAATCAGAAATGTTTGGGTTAACGCACCACAGAGCCGCGCGAAACATGTGTTGCCCGATTAAGTGATTTTCGATGAACGCATGGTCGACTTGTTCGGCGTAGCTCACTGAGGTTTCCGTTCTCTGCCCGCCACAGCTTGCCGTTTTTATCTTTCCTGTAGCTGACACGCTAACCGAGCGAGATATTTGAGCGTGATTCAACTCCTAATATCATCATCATTATCATCAGCCTGACTACGTCCACTGCAGGACAAAGGCCTCTCCCATGTTCCGCCAGTTGACCCGGTCCTGTGCTTGCTGCTGCCAATTTATACCCGCAAACTTCTTAACCTCATCTGCCCACCTAACCTTCTGTCTCCCCCTAACCCGCTTCCCTTCTCTGGGAATCCAGTCAGTTACCCTTAATGACCAGCGGTTATCCTGTCTACGCGCTACATGCCCTGCCCATGTCCATTTCTTCTTCTTGATTTCAGCTATGAGATCCTTAACCCCCGTTTGTTCCCTAATCCACTCTGCTCTCTTCTTGTCTCTTAAGGTTACACCTACCATTTTTCTTTCCATTGCTCGCTGCGTCGTCCTCAATTTAAGCTGAACCCTCTTTGTAAGTCTCCAGGTTTCTGCTCCGTAGCTAAGTACCGGCAAGATACAGCTGTTATATACCTTCCTCTTGAGGGATAGTGGCAATCTACCTGTCATAATTTGAGAGTGCTTGCCGAATGTGCTCCACCCCATTCTTATTCTTCTAGTTACTTCAATCTCGTGGTTCGGCTCTGCGGTTATTACCTGCCCTAAGTAGACATAGTCTTTTACAACTTCAAGTGCACTATTACTTATCTCGAAGCGCTGCTCCTTGCCGAGGTTGTTGTACATTACTTTCGTTTTCTGCAGATTAATTTTAAGACCCACCTTTCTGCTCTCCTTGTCTAACTCCGTAATCATGAGTTGCAATTCGTCCCCTGAGTTACTCAGCAATGCAATGTCATCGGCGAAGCGCAGGTTACTGAGGTACTCTCCATTAACTCTTATCCCTAACTGTTCCCATTCTAGGCTTCTGAAAACGTCCTGTAAGCACGCAGTGAATAGCATTGGGGAGATTGTGTCCCCCTGCCTTACACCCTTCTTTATTGGTATTCTGTTGCTTTTTTCATGAAGCACTATGGTAGCAGTTGATCCCCTGTAGATTTCTTCCAGAATGTTTATATATATTTCATCTACGCCCTGATTCCGCAGTGTCTGCATGACGGCTGATATTTCTACTGAATCAAACGCCTTCTCGTAATCTATGAAGGCTATGTATAGTGGTTGGTTATACTCTGAGCATTTCTCTATTACCTGATTGATAGTATGAATGTGGTCAATTGTTGAGTAGCCTGTTCTAAATCCTGCTTGCTCCTTTGGTTGATTGAATTCTAATGTTTTCTTTACTCTGCTAGCAATTACCTTTGTAAATAGCTTGTATACTACAGAGAGCAAGCTGATCGGCCTGTAATTCTTCAAGTCCTTGTCATCTCCTTTCTTATGTATTAAGATGATGTTAGCGTTCTTCCAAGACTCTGGTACTTTTCCCGTCAGGAGACACCTCGTAAACAGGGTGGCTAGTTTTTCTAACACAATCTGTCCTCCATCTTTCAGCAGATCTGATGTTACCTGATCCTCACCAGCAGCTTTGCCCCTTTGCATGCTCTCCAAAGCTTTTCTGACTTCTTCTATCATTACTGGTGGGGTGTCATCTGGGTTACTGCTAGTTCTTATAGTATTAAGGTCGTGGTTGTCTCGGCTACTGTACAGATCTCTGTAAAACTCCTCCGCTATTTTAACTATCCTATCCATATTGGTAGTTATTTTGCCTTCTTTGTCCCTTAATGCATACATCCGACTTTTGCCTATCCCAAGTTTCCTCTTCAATGCTTTGACACTTCTTCCATTTTTCAGAGCGTGTTCAATTCTCCCCAAGTTATACCTTCTTACATCGCATACCTTACGTCTATTAATCAACTTCGAAAGCTCTGCCAGTTCTATTTTGTCTGTTGTACTTGACACTTTCATGATTTGACGCTTCTTAATTAGGTTCTTCGTTTCCTGGGAAAGCTTGCCAGTGTCCTGTCTAACTACCCTGCCTCCAACTTCCACTGCACACTCCGTAATGATACTCGTCAGATTATCATTCATTGAATCTACGCTAAGGTTGGTTTCCTCACTAAGAGCCGAGTACCTGTTCTGCAGCGACACTCTGAATTCCTGTACTTTCCCTCTCAGTGCTAGCTGATTGATTGGCTTCTTGCGTATCAGTTTCTGTCGTTTACTCCTAATATGGCTCCTAATATGGCTGAGCGAGAATCGACAAGGAGCAAAAGCAAATGCTACGAATGCAAGTAAATCACAGCCCGCGCTTCACCTGCTTTTAAATATACGAAATAAAGATTTAAAAAAGACATATAAACAAAAGAGAAATTTTTTACAGCGATATCTTTTTTTACATGTAGAAACTTGTGAAACCCAAAATGCAAACATTCGCATCAACCTCTCTTTGTTCAACCGGATCTGAGGATGCCCAGCAACCACTATGAACGTGCATGTTCTTTGAAACCAAAATTGCTCCGGGGCTTGGTTCAATATTGTACGCTTTCCAGCAACAGAAAAAAAGCATGGGCCTTCTGCGCAATGGAGTTGAAAGATTTCTAAATGATAAACGAATAAATATAAGGCCGCTTTGCACCGATTTTCTGGCCATTCCTCGTGCACATTTGCCGCTCTTTTTACCGTTTTAGAGTGTTCAAGTTCTATTAGCGCTTGTTCTGTAGACTCTGCTCCTTTTACAGGCACTATCGCAATATCAGTGAAAATCTCTAGCTGCGAAGTATTTCCTTGTGGTTACATTTTCATTTACTTTTGCAAGGGATACACTGAGAGGAGTAGACGCCCCGTGCAGGGAACGGGAATAAATCCCCCTCCAGTCTGTGTTACAACTTATTTTGTGTCTTAGGATTTTTGTACTCGGATGGGCGTCCATTATTTCGAAACTAGTCTGGTGCACCGAAAAACGCTTCAGTTAAGGGAGCTTCATGGTGATTATAAACAGTTGAATAAATTTATTTTTTTAGCAATTGTAGTTCCATCTGATGCTTCGTTTGTTCGAAACTTGTGGTTTTACCACATTAGGAGTGCTAGCCGACGGTATAAAGCCTATAAATAAATGTTAGATAGTTTTATATTCAAATATTAGCAAACTTTGGATTACTTCATTCAACCTCAGTAACATTAAAGCAGCCGCTGTGATACTTACCTTCACACAAAAATTCTGTGCAATCAAGGATTGACACGAAGTTCAACAATTTTCTTTTAACAACGAAAGAAACTCTTCAGGTGGGTATGGGTCACGGGAATTGGGAGAGCCCTATTAATGTGTACTGCAGATGCAAGTCAAACGAAACCAAACGCGTGAAAGAAAGAGAGAACAAAAGAAAATAGAAAAAAATAAATGGGAAGCAAGAGCAAGAGAGAAACAGAGAGAAGTAAACGCAATAAATACATGAAAGGAGAGAAAAACTTTAATGTGAGAGAAAAAAAAGAAAGAGAAAAAGGAGACATAGGGAAAGGGATGAGAAACAATTGGTTATAGAAAGAGCGAGAAAGACAAAGAAGTATATGGACTAGAAAAGACATATAGAAAACAAATACCCAGGAAACAGAGAGCGAAAACAAAAGTAGAAGAAAATAAAATAAAGGGAGGTTGCTTGATAGCAACTTCAGATTTCGCACCACTTCGTACCATTAGTGCGAAGCTACCATGATTTTTTTTCACAGTATGGGTTTTCTTACTGAGCAGGGACTTTCAATTAAACATTGGCTGATTGATTGTTCTGATTGTCTAGTGCGTCTAGTTGTGTGTATTACTACAGCCTTCGTGAGAGTTGGATCATGTTTCAATTGCGAAGGACACTGAAAAGGTTAGGGTGATGCCAGTATAGCTAAACAGCCATCACCTTGCATTTGAAAGGCGGGGATGCAAAGGTGTATTTGAAAAGCAAGAATATTACGATGTTTCTGGCCCGTTGTTTTTTACTTCTTCTTTTTCAAAATGTATAGCAGAAAAGTTCCTAAAATGTATTGGAATGATATCGCAAAATTTTGTGGCGAATCTTTGCAAAATAATATTTGTTATCACCATTCAACCGGCACCTTGTAATACTAAATGCTAATATAAGTTATTTATTTATTTACAGATACTGCCATCCCTATAGGGGGTATCAGCAGAATGGAAATACAGCATATTATCGAACAAATGCAGGCAACAAAACAAAACTGGGTAAAACATATACATGTTACGTGAACAAATACATTGTTTTAGGCTAATGCGCTTACAAAGAGAGGCCCTGTAAAAAACATCAAATAAATAATCAAAAACTCACCAAAAAGAAATACATATTATGAAGGAGGTCATATTAGAAAATAATTAACAGATGTTTGCAGCAAATGAAGACAGTGAAGATTGTGTAACTTAGGCATTAGTCAGGTTATTCCATTCAGTCACCGTTCGTGGAAAAACAGAATATTTGAAACAATTGTTTTTTTACACTGAATCAACTAATAGCTAGGTGATGCCTCTGTCTTGTGGCATAACCAGAAGAAAAAGTAATTATATCAAATATGGTAATATAGGTAATTTATTTATTTACAGATACTGCAATCCTCATAGGGGATATCAACAGGATGAAAATACAGCATATTATCGAACAAATGCAGGCAACAAAACAAAACAGGGTAGAACAAATACATGTTACGTTAAGAAATACATTGTTTTAGGCTATTGCGCGTACAAAGACAGGCCTCGGGCAGCAGCGGTAGCAGTTGGCGTGGGTGGATCCCGTCTAAACGCACGCCTTATATTCTTGCAGACGATTATCGCTGGACGTTTTTGAGCTACCGGATCAAACCGCATCGCAACAAACTGCTGCCACTTCGGATCGCCGAGGCACGTGACCTTTACCGAGACACGTGACCTTACCACTGACGAAGCCTACAAAAGGATCGACATCTGGCCAAAGGACTCACTCGGGCAGCAGCGGTAGCGGTTGGCGTGGGTGGATCCCGTCTAAACGTACGCCTGATATTCTTGCAGGTTAGTGGAAAGTGTCTGCAATATTATTTTGCATTCTTGTTTATCACTCACCACTTCCGCTGCTGCTGCTGTCCTGAAAACTGTTTAAATTGTCTTCACATGTGTATCAATTCCCTCGAGCAAAAATGACTGCAAAGGCTTGTTCCTTTTGTAAAACAGCGTTTAGTGATGATGGTGTCATCATGCGATGCGTTGACTGCAGCGGTGACTTCAACATCGGGAAATGTAGCGGCATCACAGCTAGGTCGTTTAAGATGATGAAAGATGCGACTAAAAAGCCACTTAGATGTCCTACATGTAAAATTGCTCAAGGGAACACTGACACAGCTGGCCAATTGGTGAACCTTCAAACTGAGCTTACACCTTGAAGTCAAAGCATAAAAACTGGTTACGCACTACGACTACGACGAGGGACGAACGGGTGCCACTTTAAGGAGCTTCGCCTTTAAAAATGCAGCTGGTTTGCTTCGTCACAATATACGTGATTAGGAGAGATTTAGGAGCTTGCTTCTTTCGCTAGGAGTTTGTCTATTGTCATTGCGCCGGTGTGTACACTAGTGCTGTTTGCTACCGCTAGAGGCTCAGCTGTGCTCTTTGTTCCAAGAGCGCTCACTATCTGCATGCACCATACTGGAAGAGAATGGAGCAATTAGCACAGTGGCTCCCCTGGGACAACGAGCGTGAGAAAGCACAGAGAAGAGGGTTACTAATAGCACATCAACAGGCCCTGATGACATCTCAATTATGCTAATAAAGTCGCCGATTTGCCGCAACTGCGAAGAAATCAAGGTGATAGAAACAAATTGGAAGGTCACTCGCAGAAAGGCAAGCAGATCGAAACGTGCCCCTCGTTTCTGACGTACAAATGACGCATGAAGCGTACTCACAGGTTCAGATAAACGCGAATAAGTGTCTCAGTTGTTACTCGCCGGTATATTAAAGGCGCGCCTTTTTCGCATACAGAGGCTGTACAACAATTGCAGAGACTTTTGTGCGTCTCGTAACTACAACGGAATCGCTCCAGTGCAAGCCAAACGCAACCTCGCTGGTAAGATCCTCCTCAACGGGAGATAAAAGTGCGCGAGAGATCGTCAACTCCTTCCTCTTTGCGATCCAAAGTACACATCAGAGATGTGAGCCACCACGTGCTCCTTGCGCCATCTTGATGATACTGATGAAAAAACGATGCTTCACCCCCAAGACTCCCACTAACAGTGGTAAGTGGTAGATATAAATAGCTTGCCGCGTGAGTGTATAAGGAGGTGCCCTTCGGTGGATCAGTGGTTAAGGTCTCGCATTCAGGATGCGGAGGTCCCACGTTTGATTCCGCGCACCGGAATATATTTCAGAATTTTTTTCTTTCTTGCTTTTTCGCGTATATAGATACGTATACATATACTGTGATTGATGGCGACGGCCACGCCGACACTGACGCCGGCGGCAATATCCAGCCTCGACTCTCTACATAATTGCTATCGCAATGAAAAAAACTAATACCAAACTCTGAGCAAACATAAAGAGAGGCAGCGAGCAAAACAATAATGGATGGTGAGGTCCCCAATGGGTGAAAACTAAGCAGGGTGAGCATGATGTATAAGGGAGATGGGGAGAAAGATGATACAAAGAACGCTCGCTCGTTCTCTAACAGTGCCAGCAGTAGTTTACATAATAGTGATGCAAATAGTAAGGGAAAGGCTACAGGCATGGGTGGAGAGCTAGAGTGTGCTAGGAGAACTAGAATACGGGTTCCGTAAACGAAGGAGGTAGGAGGACAATTTGTTTTCATTGATACAGTGTATTGATGATATAGCTGACAAAGAACACAGGCGTATGTGGCTGGTATTTCTAGATATCAAGGGAGCTTACGATACAGTGATTCAATACTTGTGAGGAATGCTGGACACACTAGATGTGGGAGATGTAATTACTAATGTTTTAAAGGATATCTATAAAGTAATAAGGTAGTTACTTATAGAGAAGAACCGGTATCCGAACCTACAGGGATACAACGCGGACTTCGACAGGGATGTCCCTTGTCACATTTGTTATTTATAATTTATATACAGGATACAGGTACTAGAAACCTATTCAGACGGGAGTCAACTCGGCTTCGGCCTCTCTTTGCCTCTCTTTTACCAAGCAAATAAAACTCATTGAACAGACATGCGCGCTGCACTCGCTCGAGTTCGTGGAAAAGGGCCGCATTACTGTCGATTTCTTTAGCGCTAGCTCCAAACCAGCTCGCCGCTATTCGTGGCGGCGGCGAAGCGTACGCTCGCTTTCCTGTTCGAAGTTCACTGGCGGCACACACTCTGCGTGCAACGCCGTGTTTTGTCTCGCGCTCGCTGTCTCGAGCTGAACGACGTCCCTCACTTAGGACTCACCGACTTGTTAGCGGCATTGGGCTTCGCGGAGTTGTGACTGCGGCCGACGCTCCTAAGCTGTTGCGCTACGGGGATCGAAATGAGTCTTTGACGAGGTGTGACATCATGGTGAAATTATACCATGCCATATCTCACGTATGTTTTCATTTTCCCTTGCTCGGATTTCTCATATGCATTTTTATTCAACCTCTGTCACGGGGGACTCACTATTTTACATACTTATTTTGCAGCCGTGGGCGCACAGCGTGCTGAAGACTGTGTGCGCTGGCGTCTGCAATGCCTGTCATCCATCTCTTTCGTCAGAGCAGCTTCAGAAGTACTGTGCGAGATGTGAAGGTAAAGTTATTTGTGTGTGAGATTTTAACGCTTGTTTTTATAATAACGTGCACGTACTTGTCATATGCTTGCATCTTCATCTTCTGTCACCTGTGTCTAACTATTTTTACTACATTATTGTACGTGCAGCCGTGGGAACACAACAGGCAGAAGGCTGCGTGCACTGGCGTCTGCAATGCCTGTCATCTATCGCTTCCGTCGGAGGAGCTCCCCAAGGAGTGAACCAGATTTGAATACGAGACTGGACTTCTACACTTCACCATGAATTCGCTTAAAAGAATGGAGAAACTTTGTGTGTATGTAGAAAAATAAAAAAATTCGATGTCTCACTTTTGTCGTTCGTTGTTGCCGTGACTGCAAAAGCAGTTACACATAGGTGGCTAACTACATTTTCGCGTGTTCTTTTCTGAGCAATTTGTTGCTCACTGCGCAGAAAAACAGGCGAAAAAAGTATGAGGCCTGGCGGAAAATAAACAAAAAACAATGTTTGAGCTGGGGACAAAAAGTTTATCTGATTGGAAGATTCGAGTGGATCAACTATTCGTCCGGCAAGATGCAACTGTGAGGACTAATGGTTGCCCGGCAAGGTATAAATGTGGAAGTTAACAGTTGCTCTATAAGGTGCGAACGTGAGGACTAAATGTTAGTCGGTTGAGATAAATTGGGAGACTAACGGTTACTCACTGAGGTGTAAGTGTGAGGACTTATTGTGGGTTCCGTGAGTTTATCTGTGGGGACTAACCGTTAGACCCGGTGCCGTTAGTCTCTAAAGAGATTAATGGTTGTGGCAGCCCCATTAGTCCCCAAAAAGGTCAACAACACACCCTTTTAACACACTTTTGCCTTAGAGTGCAGCCGCCACAGCCGGGATTCGATCTCACGGCCTGCGGGTCATCAGCCGAATACCACAGCCACTAGACCACTGCGGCGGGGCCTGATTTTAAATGTACGAAATAAAGAATAAGAAAATACATATAAACAAAAGAGAAGTTTCTTACAGCGTTATCATTTTTTATTTGTACAGACTTGTGAAACCAAAAAATGCGAACATTCACATGAACCTCACTTCGTTCGATCGTAGTCAAGATGCCCGGCAACCACTACGAGTGTGCATGTTTTTTGAAACGGAAATTACTCCGGGCTGGTTCAATAATGTACGCTTTCTAGAAACAGAAAAAAAGTGTGTGCCTTCTGCGCGGTGGAATTAAGAGAGTTGGAAATGATAAGTGAATCAAAATAGAGTCGCTTTGCACCAATTTTCTTGCCTTTCGCCGTGTACATTCGCCGCCGTTTTCGTCTGTTTGGAGTGTTCTAGTGTAGTGGGCGCTTGTTCTGTAGACTGTGCTTCTTTTACAGGCAATATCGCAATATCAGTGAAAATCGCTTGCTACGAAGTATTTCCTTTTGGTTACATTGTCACTTAGTTTTCCAAGGGATATTTTGAGAGAAGTAGATGCTCCGTGCAGATAACGTGACTAAAAGTCGCTCCAGTCTGCATTCGAACTTTCTTGTGCCTTGAG
This sequence comes from Rhipicephalus annulatus, assembly GCA_013436015.1. Classification (NCBI taxonomy): domain Eukaryota; kingdom Metazoa; phylum Arthropoda; class Arachnida; order Ixodida; family Ixodidae; genus Rhipicephalus; species Rhipicephalus annulatus. The sequence continues at coordinate 149,907 of WOVY01003370.1, read as the reverse complement.
ACATTCGTGCTTGGTGGGCGTCTATTATTTAGAAACTATTCTGCTGTACCAAAAAAAACGCTTCAGTTTAGGGAGCTTCTTGGTGAATTTAAACAGTTGAATATAATAATTCTTGAAGCAAATGTAGTTGCGTCTGATGCTTCTGTTCGTTCGAAACTTCAGGTTTTACCACTTTAAGAGTGCTAACAGACAGTTAAAGGCCTATAAATAAATGGTTGATTGTTTTATATTCTAATATTATCAAAGATTGGATTACTACATTCAACCTGAGTAACTTTATAACAGCTGCTGCGATATTTTATCTCCACACAAAGTTTTCTGCACCCATGGTGAATCAAGAATTTACATGAAGTTCAGTAATTTTCTTTTAATAACGAAAGAAACTTCTCAGGTGTCTCTGGGTCCCGGGAATCGGGCAAGGACTTTTAATGTGTACTGCAGGTGCGAGTGAAACAAAACCAAACGCATGAAAGATAGAGACAAAAAAAATAGAAAGAAATTGATGGGAAGAAAGAGCAAGAGAGAAACACTAGGAAGTAAATGCAACAACTACATGAAAAGAGAGAGAAACGTTGATGTAAGAAAGAAACAAAGAAAGAGAGAAAGAAAGAGATACAGGGAAAGTGAAGAGAAACAATTGATTACAGAGTGCGAGAAAGAGAAAAAAAAGTAGACGGACTATGAAAAAACCTACACTGTAAGCAAAAACTATCTGAGTTTGGGGTTTTTGCGGCTCATGAACTCTGAAAACTCTCTTGCGTTTAAACTTACTACCTCGTGTAGGAGTAAAAGATGGTACATGACATAGTTTTACCACCACCTCTCAGGCAAGTAGTAAAAGGATGTCAAAATCCAGTTTTACCGCTTAGGGAGTTTTCTATCACGTGATTTTTAACCTGCGTTTCAGAGTTTATTACCACGTGACTGCAAGGTGCAGCTGCTTCGGTGGCTTTTGCCCCATACCCCCCATTGTGACGCTCTCCTGAAGGTACCCGAGGACCATAGTTTTTTTTTTTTTGGCATCGCCGTGCCTCGGGACTGACCTCGAGTCAACGCACTTTCACTGGAACTGGGGGCAGCATAAGCACAACAAGCAAGAACAGCATTCTGTGAACAAAAAAGAAAAAAAAGATGGGGGGATCTCAAAAGAAGAAAAAAAAAGAAATAAAACCTGCTCAGAAAATTTGTCCTGCATGTTTTCGCAAATTGTTGGCTTTTGCTCGGCGTTGGCCTTGGAGACAGACGGTGCAAGAAGCTCGGTATCTGTGTGTCTGGTTCGGCTGATGGATCTCACGTGTTTCCTACATCGTCAAACGACCATGCGCTTCCGAGCGCCTCCAAACCTGCACGTCGTGGATATCTCGCTTCCGAGCCGAATCGCGAATATCTGCCAGTTGTAACAAAATCAATCTGGTGTCATCGTCCGGGCTTGCCTACTGAAAAAGCAATAACCAAAATGCTTCACTTTGTCGTCGGCACCGAGCCACGGCCGCCAGTGACCAGTGGGAGTGTGTCGACGGGGCAGGTGAAAGAAGCATCGCATATATTTTGTTCCACAGTAGGCGATGTCTGCATGAGTAAAGCGCTGCCTGAATTGCCCGCCTCATCACCAGCTGCTCTCAAACATGTAGCGCTAAGCCTATATGAGGCAGACGGAACCAACAAGCGGCTGCCGGTGAGCACGAAGAAAACCCGGATGGTGGTCTTTCGTTGGAAGTATGCATACACCGCCCCGTCCCCGTAAGATAGTGGTCACGTGTTCACTTGTGTCTGAAATGACGACGAAATTCGCACAGGATATGTGTTCTGTGATCGCCAGCTGTGTTTCATCGGATAGCCGTGCTCCTCAAAAAGGCCTAGTGCGCCGTCGGTAAGAAGCTTGTGTGAAGGCGTGCACCGCTCCTCTACGCCCGTTGTGATGAATACGTGCTGCTACAGTGTTTGTGCACCGTCGCTCAAAGAAAATCATTGAGCTACCATGGTTTGTGCGTACTTAGGTATATTTTATGGACTTGTGCATCAGCAGTGCTAACTCGCGTGGGGCCATGAGCCCGGTGTGCCAAGTAATCATTGGATACTCAAAAAGGTGAGATTGGGTAGATTTACAATAAAAGGTCGGTGTGACATTTAGTGCCCTGCAGCCCACCTTAAGTTTACGCTTGCACCTTCAACTGTTCTTGTTTATCGATGCAAAAAAGAGCTCTCCTACTGGTCCTACAGGGCCGGTCGAAAAGTCGTGCCTATATATACCGGACTGTCAAAGTGTAGTGGAGCAACGTGTGCAGTCTGTTCGAGTGGTGTTTTATTTTGCATTTGTTGTGTGTGAGTGTCTGTCTGTATGTGAATCTATGTGTGACCAATTCTGCCGTTTAATAAATTCAATCAATTCTGCTGTATGATAAATTTGTCGACTCTGGGCGAATGCACCCATCAATTTTTACTTTTTTACCACCAGAAATAACTCTCTGAACCCCCCACCAAAACCTTGTGAAGGCAGTAAAAATTTACTCACTCTCTACTCGCTCAAAACCTCACTTGGGTAAATAATTAGTACTCTCCCTACGTTCAAAAACACAGTTAACACGGGAGTAAATTTTTGCCTAGAGAGTAGGTGGTAAAAAAAAAACCAGGAAAGGTAGTGTGCCAGAGGACAAACGGTCTACCCAGTTTTTGAGGTTATTTCAGGTCATTTTCGTTTAGTGTGTATAGAAAACAGATATCGAAGTAGCCAAAAAAGAAAACAAAAGTAAAACATAAAATAAGGGGAGGCTGCTCAATAGTGCTTTCATACTTCGCACCACTTCGCACCAATAGTGCGAAGGTACCATGCATTTTTTCACAGTCAGGTTTGTCTATTGAGCAGGGACTTTCATTTAAATAATGGTTGATTGAATGCACTGATTGTCTAGTGCTTCTAGGAGTCTCTATTACTACAGCCTTCAAGTGAGTCGGATCACATTTCAACTGCGAAGGACATTGAAAAGGTGAGGGTGGCGGCAGTATAGCTAAACTGCCATCACCCTCCATTTTAAAGGCGAGGATGCCAAGGTGGATTTGAAAAGCACGAGTATTATGATGTTTCCTGCTGGTTGTTTTTTTGCTACTACTCTTCCAAAATGTATAGTAGAAAGGTTCTCTAAACTTAATGAAATGGTATCATAAAAGTTTGTGGCAAATCTTTGCAAAATAATATTTGTTATCACCTACTAGCTGGAGCCTTGTACTAATATATGGTAATATAAATTCATTTCTAGTTAGAGTTACTTAGAGTTACTTGTGTGAATTGTTATTTACTATTCACATTACTTCTAACTTCGCATGTTACTTTTAACAGAGGACAAGACTTCCTTTTCATTTTTCTCCGTTGTATGTAGTATTTTATGGATGACTCCATGATATCCCTAACCCTACCGCTCAGCGTTTCGAAATCAGCAGATAATTTTTGTGAAAATTCCACGAATAAATCACGCCCAAAAGAAAAAACGAGTGCCAATACTCGCTCTCTCGGCTTGTTTAAAATCAGGGTATAAAAGCGGTGACTCTTGAAGATCATTCTTCGTTACAGTGTAGAAGAGCAACTCGTGGTCCGAAATGTCCGGGATAGTTTCTATTTAGTCACTGACGAGTCGGAAGTGATCACTAACAATAATTGAATAAATAATTTCGTACCATATCCAACTTCCAGATTTTTTTGTGTGTTTCGCTGAGGCGCGCGGCTGCTGTCTCGCAGGTAATGGGATTGAATTTCGGCAGCGGCGGCTGCATTTTCGATGGAGGCGAAATTGCTGTAGGCCCAGGTGCTCAGATTTGGATGCACGTTGAAGAACCCCAGATGCTCCAAATTTACGGAGTCCTCCACTATGGGGACTCTAATATTTATATGGTGGTTTTGGGGCGTTAAAACCATACATATCAAATCAATAGTACTAAGGAAGATGTATGGTATGTGACACAAGACGGCATACATGTATGCTTACAAAAGTGAAGCAGTGACGTTTTTCGGGAAACGATGGGGTGATGTACAAATAGCTTTCACTGAAGTTGCTCACAGATTCAAGTCCAAGCTGCAAGATTGTGCTGTCGCGTTAGTGTTATCCGTATGATATTCTGGTTCTTTCGCTTTTCATGCACGGAGGCACAGTAACGTTATCACGCTTAAGCAGGCTGATCATCGATGGAATATACTGGCTTGACGTCATCTAAGCCGCCATGCTAGAGCCATTTTTCGCTTCCACAACGTTACCTGTATGCTATGAGTATACATAGTTCACAGCGATGACCCCTGATACAAATAATTACAAAACATTGTGCCTACAACATCAGCATCTGGAAGAACTTTGGAATATAACCTTTTGCTGATTTAAATAACCAAGCCACCATGACATGCGGACCACTCTTTTGATATCGCGTAGTTTGGGCTAGCTATTTCCTGGACATGATTACAATATCTATAGCCAGATTTCAGTAATGCTGTGAAGTTGGGTTGTAGTTACAGCAATACAGAGTCAAAAAGATGTATGAAGACATCGCGCGTTTACTTTTGTGAAGTTTACTTCGTTTAGGCAGTTTGTTCTTGCATTATTATTTTTCCCCGCAGTGCCATTTACTTTTACGGGATCACCTCATTTTGGTCTTCACTGCAGGTAAAAAAAATTACGTACACCCCTATCTGAGCACACGGGTCTACATCATTGTGGTCTCCATCAAAAATGCAGCCGCCAGAGCCGTGATTCGACCCCCGTACTTGCGGGCCAGCAGCCGAGTACCTTAGTCACTAGACTACCACGGTGGGGCACCTCAATTATTTTCACAGCCACTGCATCGCTTTTTAGAATAGTCTTAATATTACGTATCGTCTTTCACTGGTTTCTTCAAACTGTAACTGTTTGCTTTCTATCTAATTAGCTTTGTAGAAGACCATATAAAATAAGCTTGTTTCACGTTGATCAATTCGCAATACTACCCATCGGCAGTTCTAGCATAGGTAATACATTCAGAGTGCTAATATTTGCACTCTGAACAGCAAAGCAATTCATGGAATTAAGACGATCTTCTTTTTTTATGTCGTTCGCAATACGTTGCCGTATAAGCAAACATATACTGTGTGGAAACATATACAGTAATGTTCAAGCAAACTGCATTTACTATATCGCAATATCAGATGTCAAAATTTGATTTAGAAGATAACTTTGTTATACTTTAAAACCAGCGCCATACCTCACTTTAAACCTAACCGTAGTGCATGTCTTGCTTCCACTTCCATTTGTTCTCGTTGTTTTGAGCTGGCGCCGGTGAATGCGTAGCTTAAATTGCGCATAACTTGATATCACCGTTTTTTTTCGAAAGAATGCTCGTGTTGCTGGCATGCTTGCACGCTGCACTTCACCTTTTTGATTAAATATTCAATTAGAGGTTTGAGAGGGGACTTGATGATGAACAGGTTGTCTGTCCATGATGTAATTCCTTTAATGTCCTTTGCACATGATAGGAGTCAGGTAATAACCTCACCACTCGTTAACACAAGTTCTCACCATTCTGAACGTACTTCTTGAGTGCAGTTAGATATGCGTGTTTGTGTCTCGCGGAGCCCTTCATTGCAGCCCTACACTGCCCACGGTCCGTTTTCTTCATGAATTTTTACACGAGAAATCCACTTATATGGTGCAAAACGCTGCATTCTACTCAGGTCAACGTTTCAATGAAAAAAATTCCGCATCATCAATTTCCTCCTCAGCATCTCTACGACACTCAATTTCCTTTGGGAAATCATGTCAACCAGGAACATTGAGTCACCATTTTCATTACTATGGTTTGCCGGCATGTGCTAAAACTGGGTGACTCATACAAGCTTTGTAACACCTTGCATGCCGGAGGCGTAAGGACCGGACGGTCTGACCGACGCGCGGAGGGACAGACGCATGCACTAACTAAGGGAAGGCCGATTAGACGGGCTCACAGAAGCACGATCGAACGCAGGACTGACGGACAGACGCGCGGATGGATGGACGGACGAATGGTCGTACGGACGGAAGCACGGACGAACTGATGGACGCTTTGCCCCTTTATCGTCATTCACTCCGTGGTTATGTGGTGACTCCGTTTTTAGTGACATGCAACGCAACTGGCTACTACGAGTACGACGGCACGAGACATACGAGCCATGGCATAAGGGGCTTTGCCCCTATAAGAAATAGTTGAAGGCGCCAGTAGCAACAAGCGTAACACGTAGACGCGAATCTTCGCGCAATTGCAGCTTGTGTACAAGAAGCGATTAAGAACAACGCATTTTGTGTTATTCCAAATGAACGAGTTAAAAACGCATGTACACAGCATGTAAATCAACATGTATTGCACCAGGTGCACTGGTGATTGCGACTAAGCCCAATCGGAATGAAACTTCTCATCAGTTATGGCGCCCTTCTGCAGCTCGCAAGAGAGAGTCAATCACATCAAGCTTTATTGCGATCAGTGCCGTACCAATTCTCTCGCGAGTGGGGGGGGGGCTGAAGACACAGGCTCGCTAGCGCACACACACACGCGCGCGTGCGCGTGCGCATGCCTATATATATACATATATATATATATATATAAGGGAAAGAAGTGTATACCTAAGGGCTCGTTTTTCCGTGTTTTAACACAATATTAATGAGATATAACAGACAGTAATGCCAAGGAAGTACTTTCCCTGTACTTCCTTGGCATTACTGTCTGTTATATCTCATATATATATATATATATATATATATATATATATATATATATATATATATATATATATATATATATAAGCTCGAAAGATGTATGTGTGTTTGTGAGAGAAAGACAGGGAAGAGAGGGTTCGGGCGCTGTAAATTTAAGATGGTCTTTCTTCCTTTATTAACACACTGCGAATCACAGCAAGGCATTGTGTGTGTAAAGTTTGTGATTCGTCACTTGAAATGCAAGTTGAACGAAATAAGCAAAAAGAGGTGTCTGCCCCATAGGGCGTTGCAGTAAGTCTTAGGTTTTTTGAGCTCACTGGGCTTATGCGAAAGCACGGTGTGTAGATGTTCTGAACTGAAGGTTACTGAAGGTCCGTTGTCTCTCATCTTTCCTAAATTTAAACTTCTTCATCAAGATTTAAATCAAGCGCAGTAGTTTTTCCTGATGGAAGTGAAGAAGAAGATGAGTTAGCCTAGGCTACGACATGGTACATCTTAGGCATGTTTTGAGGCGCCGAAGACCACTAAAAGAGCTTTCCGAGCTGGCTGCAGACGCTGGCACCGCAAGAATCTGGATGACGAGTCTTACAATTTGATTCATAAGATCGCGTACAACGGATGATTGCACGCTAATTCATTTCGCTATAGAGCTCATGACGCATGGTTGGAGATGTGCTGCAAGAAATGGCAGCATCACAAGCAGCGCGTGAAGTCGGTCGAAGGTTGAAATCCAAAGCATTAACTCCTAATTGCTGCTTCAAATTCGCGAGTGATGGCGCACTTCCTGCTGCTGATGTGTACAGGATTTCTTCGAGCCTCACCGAATACATTCCTAATACAAGCAGCCAGCGTTGCTGCTGTAGAGTCTGATGGGCTGTACACACCAATGAAAAACTCCTCCACAGATAACGATGCTGGTTTCACAGTACGAACGCAAACAGCGAAGTTTTCGGTTCCTGCGATATCAGTAGGGAAATCAGCGATTATTGAAAAAAAAACAAGGATGTTTTCATTTCTTCAACAATGCCTCGTTTTACTATATGTGCTTGTATCTCTAAATGAAGCCTGTTTCACGTCCGAACTATTTTGCCTCAAAAGTGGAACGGCAGCCTCCCGGCGAGCCCAAAACAGGTTTGTACAGCGGTGACTGAAAGCCCCAGCGAATATCGGTAGGGTTTGAAAAAATCGCTCGCGCCGACGTGGCAGAGCGACCAGTGACGTGGGTGACCCGTAACGCCAGGGAAGGAATTGAGGAGTGAATGCGCGCACTGCGGGGATTTCACTCCACAGAAAAACTCGCTCCGACTGAGTAGAAGACGACATCTGTCCTCTCGCCGGCTCACAAATGTCTCGCGCTGCTTTCAACTGCTTGCTGATTGCAGAAGTCATAAAACGACCTCTTATTTGGGACGTCAAGATGAAGGATTTCCACAAAAAGCATAAGAACAGCAATCTTTGGGAAGAAATATCCGGGATGCTTGGGAAGTGCCATATTTTCGTAAAGTAAAAGCCATCGCTTGAACTGGCCATGTTGACTGTTGAAGTAGAAGTGGCACTGTTTTCCTTTCGCTGCTCTCGACGAAGCTTCCACCGGAGTGACAATCTTGTGCGGTGCCTTTTTTATTTCAATAGTATTTTGACTACTTTCTTTTTTGCATTTTAATCGAAAGTTATTCTAGCGTAGAAAAGCCGTAGTTCTATGTTCCAGTAAACGTTGCTGCTTTAACAAACAATGAAATTTCATGACATGGTGCTTAGATGAAAGGGTTCACACGAACGAGAGAGCAAGGACGGGTACTACGGCAGTCGAGTCGAGAAGTAGCATTTCACACAGGTCATTGAAAAGGAATTTCGTGATGTGACTCAACAAGGGAGGAGAGCGAAGCTTGCTGTCGTAGCTCGGGAAATAAGGCATTCACCAGGGGTCTTATTTTTGTTTGCCCTGTCAACAACACCTCTATTTCTCACTAAAACAAACACTCACTTGTCCACGTCCTATGCGACGCTTTTTGCGCGAGGAACTATTGCACTGCACAGCGCTCAAGTTTGGAGGCTGTCAACAGGTCCTCCATCACATGACAGCTGATCTCCGTGACACTCAGTTCCAGAATGCGTGGCTGGCTGGAGGAAAAGAGATACACTTTCTAGATAACTAAAAACAGTTGCTTATTTATTATTGCCAACGTTGTTTATTTGTTAAAAAAATTCAAATAAGACTGAGTTCTATTAGTGAACAGATGCGTGAAAGTTTAGCGGCTATTGATGATGAACCTCGCAATACCGTGCCAAAGGAAGGACATTTGGAGGAAAACGCGGCTTTTAGATACCACCGAAAGCAGTGGTTAACCGGCGCCTTCTGCGGACAACACTGCCCGCCAGAGCGGCGGGCGACGCACACAGCAGCGGCATAGCAGCGGCGCACGCGAAACGAACGCGCGTCCGCACGTCCTCCTGCCGATAATGATGACGACGATGATGATGATGATTATGATGCTGATGGTGGTGATGATGCGCTGATCCCCGCGAACACTGCGAACACCGCCACTCGATCGCTCGCATGTGAAACATGCTAAAGATTTATTTTGCATAGATGGAGCTAACCAAATGTCTCGACGCTTCAGCCAGAATCTTAGCTCAGGAACAATATTTGCTCTTTCGTTTAGCAATGAAATGAGGTGGCCATCATACGTATCGCGACCATGTATGCTATTACTTCTGCGAGCCAGATACCTTAAGGAACTCACGACTACTGATAGAGCTGTCCGGGCATTTTTCTGCTCTGATGTTTTATGCTCAACCAATTGCAAAATGACGGCGTTGTTTTGTTGCTGTTCCATAACTATTTTTGTTGACCTTCGGTGGAAGTCACTTTTCTCACGTGATTGGAAACTTTTGAGCACTTTCTTCCAATAAAAAAAACCCTCTTGTTAAAAACTGCCATTTCTTGGCTCTCAATGGACTAACCTTTGCCTATATTGAATGAACTTGTGTAGTTAAAGCAAAGTACACCGTCATGCTCCTAGTCCAGATGTAAACAGGTAAATGAGTTACACAAGTCGAACTGGCAGCTTCAGCAATTTTTCTCAGGAATTGTAGTCGTCTCAGCTGGTTGATGTTGCTCAAAAAAAGAAATATTTTGGCGTCGTTTTGAGTTAGATTACCCTGCCGATGCACCATTTTCGCGAACTGAAGTACAGCCTGAAGAGGTGAAACAAAGTATTTCATTTAATCTTCAAGCACTCAAGAAACGGTAATAAGATCTTTGTAAAAGCCCCTTCATGCAAGAGCATGAAGAGCAACTGTAACCAATAGAAAAAAACAATTAAGTTTGCGGAATCAATCACCAATGTAAACAGGTGAGAAATGTCTATATTTGACGCAGTGGTACTGTCCCTCTATCCATGAAACACCACCCGTTGTCTACAGAAGATGTTAAACCAAAACGTCTGTAAAAAGAAGGTTATCAAAAAGTTGTTAACTAGAACAAACAAAAATCAAAGCCTTGTGAACCAGAACAAGATAGGAGGCAACGATTCAGGATCCAATGCACAGTGCTTCGTCCCATCGTCAGCATTGACGTCGCGGATATGTGTGAATTTTTTTTCTACCTTAGCACTGTTAGGAGAGCGTGAAGGTTCACTTGCTTGCGTGCCTGCACGAGTAAAGTTCTTTTACATGACACGTGCGCATGCGTTTGAGTGCGTATTTGTGTGTAGAGATAAGCAAAAAAGTAGACGAATCGGTACGTGTGGGCTGAAAATTGCCGAAGAAGGCCTTCGATGTGTACCATGTCCAGCTGCTAATTATGGCACACACCTAATAAATAAGAAATTGAATGTACAAAACTGTTTAATAAAACATTATTGACAATGAAAGTTGCAATGATACGTTTACTTCGGAGGAAAAGCATTGCTTTAAATCATATGTGCACTTTGGAGTGCACAGTTTAATTTAGGAAAATTCAAGGAAAAAACACATAAGCAGCAATTCACAGTGGTTTGTAGTTTTCGGCCTTTGATTTCACGAATGATGTTGTGCCCACGGAGTAAGTTCATGACCGTCATTATAATGACGGAGTTCACTGCCAGAGAAAGAAACTTTCTCATGTGTCAACCGAGGGCTACCTTGGCTAGGAGCACGTCAATAACGACCTATTTACGACCGCGAAAAGCTTGCATGGCTCGATATGATTATCAGAGACGCCCTAGTAGAGGACTCCAGAAATTTGAACCATCAGTGTTCTTTAACGAGCACTGGCATGGCATTGGCACTGTACATAGGCCTCTACCATTTCGACTTTATGGAAATGCGACCACCGTGGCTGGCATCGAACCTGCGATATTGGGGTCAGCAGCTGAGCAACCCTCGCCACCGATCCACCGAGGCGGACAATTTATGAAGTATTCCTTCATAAACTAGCCGTTTATTTACATGGATCTCTCGAGCAGATATGTGTCCGCCGCTTGGAGCGAGTTGAAGACCTGCAATTATACCTCACTGGCAACATTTAACGATTTTGCATAATATAACTCACGGTACAGTAGCACATATGAATGCACATAACTCTAGTTGTAATCAACGATATACGTATACGCGAGAAAAGAACTCGCATCAACCAGTATTACAGCGTATTGCTACAAAGTAAATCATTTCACTAAAGGAAATCATCCTATCGACGAAACTTCGTACAGTTCGGAACTGTTTCACTGGGAAGTTTCAAGTTTCTTTTGAGATACCTGTATGGGGCTATCCAAGTGGCCAGTTAAATTTTCTTTTTCCTTTTAATCAATGCCTTTGTGGGCGCTTGCGTCAATAATTTGCCAAGTTCGTACATGCCATGGCGGCAGGTGCTGCAGCGAAAGACGCCGTTTCAGAAGCCACAAACATACCTGGGCTACCAGCAACGCACATCCGTGGTCTCTTCACAACAAATTTATCCATTGCCTGAGTTCTCGTCAGCCTGCAATAAATCGAAACGTAGTTGACCTATGTGATCTCGCAGAATCGCGTTTAAAGCGAAGCTAGTTTTTTCTGCGCGTTAGAATCAAAGGTGTTAGATGTATGTGATTTCTAAAGCATTTCCTGCAACGGCCATTTCTTATAATGCGTTTGAGCACAGCAGTTCGCGAAATATCCATTTCGTTCCTAAATATCCGGCATGATTCCAAGTCCGCTTCCCATATAAACTTCGCGAACGATTCAGTAATTCCAAAACGCTGTGAAAACATGCAATAGCATCCAGTCGGTAACATATATTAGCACTTGGAAGACCATCCGAAGCGGTAGAAAGCTTTTACAGTGCACTGCAGCTACGTGAATGGTGTAATGACCGCAGGCAGGCTCACGCGACGCATCGTACAGGCCCCCTGCTCCTGCTCTCGCATCGAAGTGCATTGAGTGCATTTGGAAAGTATGCAAGCACGGACTTACACTGCCCTGCATTCAGTGCAAGAATGGAAGTGGTGTTTACGGTGAAAATACTTGGTTCGCAATACTCCCGTCCTGGCGCCAAACAGTAGTGAAATACCCCGATTATTATCATAGATTCTTTCCTTGGCAATTTCCTGCTTAAAAGTTTGATAGATGTCTAGCGCAGACTTCTTATTCATGCCAGTTCTCCACATATCTGTCTCAGCTTCCTTCACCTTCTTCTTAATTGTTAATTCATTTAGGTTTGGCCCTTTGCTGTTTTCTAAGTATCTACAAGTCAATTTTTTTTAGTATTCTTCATTTTGTATCTACATTTTTCATGTACAAGTAGCTGAATACCTTCCTAGCACAACGCTCCTCCCCCATTTCTCTCAATTGCTTCAAAAATTTTATCTTGCTGCTAGCTTCGCTGCCCTCAAATGATGCCCATCCCATATAAACTTGTACTTCCTGATTTGTGTATTCCTGTGGGCTCCTAAAGCAAGCATACCTATTCCACGTTGCTTAATTTCTAATCTCCCTTGAACTTCTGGTCTCATGCACAGCACTGCATTGCTGAATGTCAGACCATAAGCCACGACACCTTTCCATCTTCCTCTCACAACATCATACTTATTGTAATTACACAATGTTCTGTTTTTTTTATCACCGCTGCATTCCTTTTACTTTTAGTCATCACGTATATTTCGTGTTCCCTTAGGTACGCGGCCCCATTCCATTATCTTATGACCAGATATTTGTATTTATTCGTTATCTCTAGCGTTACCTCCTGTTTTCTAAGCTCCCTACCTTCATTATCATTATATATCATGACTGCTGATTTTTTTACTGAAACTGAAATCTAACCTATCTCCCTCATTACCGCAGATGTCAATCAATTTCTGCAAATATTCCTTGTTGTCCGCCATTAGCACTATATCATCTGCGTACATCAATACTGATAGGGCCTTATCTATGAGTTTTACTTGTTTGACGAAGGAGAGGTTGAAGCTCAGTTCACTCCCCTCTAATTTGGCCTCTAATCCTTGTAGGCAAATCAGGAATAACAAGGGTGAAAGAGGACACCCCTGCCTGAGCTCCCATTTTACCTCTGCAGGCTTGCATACCTGTTTTTCCCACTTTATAACTGCATTGTTACCTTTATAGATATCCTTCAAAAGAGTAGTGACTCCATCTTCCACACCTTGTGTGTCCAGTATTCCCCACAAGTTCTCTTGAACCACGCTATCGTGCGCTCCCTTGATGTTCAAAATTGCTAGCCACAGGGGCCTGTGTTCCTTTTTTACTATTTCGATGGACTGCGTCAGTGACAACAGATTGTCTTCCAACCTTCTGTGTTTCCGCAACCCATTCTGCAGTTCCCCAAACACCCCCTCCTCCGCTATGCATGCCTGCATGCAGTCTTTCCTTTATAATCTGCACCGCCAGCATGTAGACCACTTATGTCACTGTTATAGGGCGGCAGTTGTTTATGCCAGCTTTGTCCCCCTTTCCTTTAGAGATTATGCTCATCCTTTTAAGTTCACATCCATCGGGGATTTCACCATCGCTTATTATTTTGCTCACTATCTCTCTCAAAGCCTGCTTAGACTTCGAACCTAAGTCTTTATCAGCATAATTGGAATGCAACCTGGGCCTGTTGATGTACTACTAGGTACCTCCTTCTCAGCTCTTTCATACTCTCGTTGTGAAAATGAAGCCATTGTGTCACTTGATTCATCCTTGTCTATTTTTGTGCATGAAGCACTTCCTTGTTGAAATTTTTCTGTCACCCTTATTCTTATATATTCAATACCTTCGTGCACTTCTAGCCTAGCACCTTGATCTGTAGTTTTGAACCTATGCACTAGGCTTGCCTCATTTCTTAGGGAGTTTAGATGGTTCCAAAGTTTTGCAGCTGCCTTTCTATCTTTTTTATGTACTTCTGCCAGCCATTGAGCGTTCTTTCTTCCAATTTTTTCATTGCTAACAAGGCATGCATCCCTTCTACAGCTTAGAAAGATTCCCATTTTCTTTCAACATGATCTGTCGGTTCACCCCGCTGCTTAGCATGTCTGTGTTATTTGGAGGCTTCCTGACGTTTTGCTATGGCTCTCTTAACTTTTTTATCGCACCAACTCTTGCGTTTGTGTCTTCTTTTCCGGGGTGACTTGTCATGTGCTTTAGCAAGCTCAGGCTCAAACAGTCTAATTAGATTCGTGTATGTGTACACAATTTTATTATTCTTAGTGATTACTTTCTCAATTTGTTTAGTAGCTATTTCTATTTGCCTTCATGCATAAAATTTTTCCTGTAGTTGCTCATTTCTTCTCCTTCCCACTTTTCCTGCTCTTTGAAAACTTAGCTTGATACGTTTGTGATCACTACCCAGACTTCTGGAGCCACATTCATCTATGTGCAATACCCTGAGCTTATCATAAGTCCTATGTGACATCAGTGCATAATCTATCGTCGACGGCATGTTGGACACGAGCACCATCCGGCAGGTATCCTTGAAAACGTAGGCGTGCGCGCCCTCGCAGAAAAATGCGCCACTGTCTTGGAGATAATAAAGTGTAGAACGCAAAGTGACGGGCAGGTGCCACCACCATGCCGTCGTAGCAAAGCGTTCAAAACACTTATCTTTTTGAGCATCGGGTTGCGCTGTCAGCGCAGCGCGATAAACGCTACATTTCTTAAAGTTACTTGTGTGTGACTCTTCTAGTATAAAGGCACACAAAAAAACATCGACGAGCTGTTATAGCGCCTCTGATGTGCGCAGTAATTGATTTTTAATTGACGATCGCACAACTATGAGCGCTGAACCTTGAACAATATCGGTGGGCGCTGCGGATGGGTTCGGCTGTTTGAGGTATCATTAAGGGCGGACAAACAGACAAATGTACAGAGAGACAAACAGACAGACAGACAGACAGACAGACGAACAGACAGACAGACAGACAGACAGACAAAAAATTTTTCTTAGAAGGTCTCCAAGAAAGACTATCGTCTATAAATAGGGAGGGGCGTAAAGCAAGGGCACCATGCGTTCACATACGCATGAGCGGCAATAAAACAAAGAAAACAAAAAAAGACGCTTTTTTTGCTGAACAGTAACGGACGAGGTATTAAACCTGTGCCACATAGTTTTGTCTTCCGTCCTCTATGAGTTCGGCTAATGTAATACTTGGTTTTTAGTTTCAGCTAGCTCATTCGAATGCGACTGGTATTAATTACACCGACGGTTTCAGGTTACAAACGTTGTACGCCAGAAAACATCCGGTCATATCATTCACCAACTCATAATGTCGAAATTAAAAGCCAGTTTTCAAGTTCCTTTTAAATGTAAGAAATGCCTCTCTTTAGTTTTTCAGATAAAAGAAACATACATAAAGTTCAAGGAAATCTTCCACAATTTTTATGCAGCTCAAAAAACCTTTATTTTATTATGTTTTGCCAAATAAAAGAAAAAAGTTGTAAAAAATGAGCGGGCTATTTGCTAAAGTTGTTTTTGCCCACCGATGCTATTTTGGCACATCAGTGGACGATATACCGGATGTCATCCTTGGGTATTGTTTATACATAGTAGACGGGTCTAGATAACAGTGACTTGCGTTTTGAAAAACAACACACTCGAATACGCGACGATATCAATCACACCCTTGTGTGCCACTCATCGCTCATGTGCAGCACTGCCAAGTTATAGTACTTGGTTAACATTACTGAATGAAAAAAGGCAGCTTTGCAGAAAGGGTGCTAAGCTAAAAGAAAAATGTACAGCTGTGGGACCTGCTTTATTTTTTTATTTTCACAATTTTATTTTGATTTGTACTTTCTGTGTTTTTATGTGTATTCGTTACCTCTGTTATTCATAAATATTTGTTTGTCGCTCTAGTTATTTCTTTCTAGATGTGTCTTTGTTTTCCTTTCCTCCTTTTTATTTTTCCTACCCTTATTTTCAGGTTCCCTATCTTGGTCCATGTCTCACTCTTTTACTTTCATCTCTCTTTTCTTGGCTTCTCTCTCTCTTTGTTTTCGATATCTTTTTTGTCTCTTTTTCCTTCTACTTCTTCCTTAGCAAATATTTTTTTTCATCGTGTTTCTTCCGTTTTAAATACTTTCTCTTCCATCCTCTTTCTTTGTTTTCTGTCTTTCTCTCTAACTTTCTCGCGTCATTTTTTATCCCAATTCCTCAATTTCTCACTATATTTTTTATCGCTTTCCCATTTTTTCATTCTATGGTCTGTAATTCTATTTCAATATTCCGATGTCTGTAATTCTATTTTTATTCCTTCTGCCTATACCTTCTTTTTTTTCCTCTCTTATGTAATCTTTTTCTCGTGTATATGAGAATTTTATCATACCACATCAGAAAAACGGGCACGCGTGGCATGACAGAAAGAATGAAGAAGTGGATGCAGGGGAAACAGACGACGTATAGAGTGCATGATGGTTTCTGATCATCACTATATTTGACAGTAATTAGGAAGGTTTCTCCGAGGCTAAAACGGCTATCCTTTCAAGCACTTTTTTGGTGTTTTATCTTTTTGTTAGAGTTGGTTAGTGCTCTCGCCCAACGCAGTTAAGCTATTCCCCGCTAGACAAGTCAGCACACTTTTATCAGAGGGAAGCATAAGGTAATAAGGATAACGAAAAGATCTGGAGGGTGCCCGCCCATGATAATGATAATTTTTCTTTGCGGCTAACAAAATTTTCTTGAGCTTGAATAGCTACACTGTGCAAATTTGAAAAAAAAACAGTTGTCTGAAAAAATAGAAGAATGCTAAATGCTACAAATTTATTACACCATACAAATCAACAAAGTGTGTTAAAAAACTATTCCTTCTCTTCTTCAGTGTCAAGCACACTGTGAAAAACGACAAGAAAGAATTTCAGGCCACGTGTCCTCGTGCTGTTCGAGCTCGTTCATTCAGTAGCCATTTTGCCATATGCAGAAATTATTGCTGTTGGACGAGTGGCGTTAGAATTTGCCCATATAAGCGACAGTGTTCATGGGAACTTTCAGAGGATCTTCATCAGCTCGCTATCGCTCGATGGCAAGACGCGACGGCATTGTGAGAGACACGGCAAGGATGGTCTGGGGCCGAGAACATTTGCTGCGTCAACATGGAGAGTCTGCTCCGGCCTCTAAGCGGCATTCATTTGCACAGAAGCATCGTATACTATGCTGCACGCCCCTGAATGGACGCCACTGGATGTCGCCCAGCGTACTCGATGCACGGTCGGTCGCCGTTCGCTCAAAGGGAAAGGGACAAGATTCGAAGCACCAAAGCTCTGCATGCATGTGAGCAGCCGGTAAGCTGTCGCTAAAGTGCGCCTGTGTTCATAGTGTGCAACACGCAGGCAACATTCAAAACCATGAGAGATTCTCAGTTGATGCTTTCAATTACAGGAAGTTTTACGGCTTCTCGGTCAAGCTTCCGCACTTCCCGAAGCTCCTGCTGTGCCAGAAGCTGTTCCCTTTTAAGGCTGGAGCGGTCGACCAATTTCATGAATCCGGACATGCCTGATGAGCGGCGTGGCCAGCGCTTCTTTCATCTTGCTTCTCGCAATGATGCGATTTTGGATCCTTTTTTCGCTATGTGCAAATTTATTAAATAAAATAATTGCGAGTTGACGCGCTGGTCTCTGGCATAAAATTCCTGTGCTATACACCTAACTCACACACACCGCGACATGCTTATCTGTCACGGTCCTCATTGCTGCACGTCACACCATCCCTCACATTAGACGTTTTTTGCACTAGAGAGGTCCTTCAATAGTCTCGTAGAAAGCCCGAAATCAACGTTGTGGCAGCTTAAATACACTTGCATTTTTGTTTCGACTACTTGTATCACTGTTCGGACTATAAGCTTTTTAGTGAATTTAGCTGAGCGAATGGCTTGTTTGTCTTTTTCAAATTTTTCGCCAGATTTCCACAAAGACTACGAAGCCAGTTTGAACACAATTTCGCAACTCGGTCATACAAGCACTGTGTACATCGCTGCTAACCACCTTTGTTCTCCGATCAAATTTACTATGAAGGAATGCACGTAAACTTCGCTCAGTGCTCCAACAAATATTCTCCAGAGTGCCGCTGTCTTGAATGAACGCCTTCAGCAGAGAAGCTCTGACAATCAAAGACAGTTGATTGGCGGCTAAAAACATTATCATCATGAACCCATACGCGCTTTTTTAACCTTTCCTTTCAATTTTATTTCATCTTCTGCATGCTTCTGTGCCTAAAAATGTGCGCCGATTCGTCAGGAGTGGGGTTCAGTAGCCTTTATGGACGAGAGATTGAGTACGGAGGGGGAGACAGAGAATAATAGAGAAATAAATGCGTATGAAAAACGCAAAGAAAGACAAAAAAGGCAGAAATAAAGATAATATTTGCTGCGGTTCAAGGTCCGAAAACCATGGTATGATTATGGAAGACGCCGTACTTGATGGCTCCTGAAACTTAAATCTAATTGGATTCTCTACCGTGCGCCTCATTCTTAGTACACTGGCCTCAAGAATTTTCCTTTTCATCGAAATTCGGCTGCCTTAGCCTGGAGTTGATCCCGCAACCAAGGAAGATGAGAGAGGAAGTTTGAGAATAAAAAAAGAGAGAAAGAGATATAGAGCAAGAGAAAAAGAGACTAAAAGTAAGATAAAGAAGAGAAAGAAAGCGAAAAAGGGAACACCGGTAGTCGGGGCGTTTTCGTTGTGTGTCACTGGTGTAAGCACAATCACACTTGACCCTTATGAAAATGAATTTTGAGAGTCTAATGTGCAGCTAATGCACACCTAATGAGTCACTAGATTGACATTAGACCTGCAAAGCCTAATGTCTTTTAACATCAGGTGTGCAATAGAGACTCAGATGGCAACATGCACCAGGATTTCTGATGATCAAAGTACGCAGACTTTCCAGTGCGTGTCCTAATGTCAAAACACATCACAATGAAAAAATTTTCGTTAATCTTTTAGAGCCAACAAAAACTCAATTTCTTACTACTAATTGTAATAATCGCGGGAATTCTAGATCCCAAAACCACTATATAATAATGAAGATAATGAAGAACGCTGTAGCGGAGTGCTTCAGAAATTTCGATGATCTGTGAATTCTTAAGGTGCACCTAAGTCTAATTCAATTACTTGCTGATCTCGACATTCACGTACATGTCTTTCGGAAATCTAAAACACTAAACAGTTTGTTTTTCCATAGGTTTTCGACCATGTTTCAGTAAATGTAACACTGTCATGAAGAGAATGTGTAAATCAGCTACACAATATTAATAAAAACAACAACAAGAACAACAATAACAATAATAATACTCATAATAATAATAATTAAAATAATGCAGGGTCTCTTATGCATTCACGTAAGACAACTCGAAGGCGAAAGCCATCTCTTTCTTTTTTTCCAATAAGTCGATGTGTTCATGTGACGCTATAATGACGCGTCATCGCGTGGTGATTATTTTTTGCATGCATCTATTGTTGCCTACATTGCAGGATGCGAGACGCTGCCAACGGTCAAATTTTCCTTTTAATAATACATCAAAGTTGTGATATCATTATTAATCAATGATTTATTATTTACCTATTTGTGTAGCATGCCATAAACAATTTTAAGGTTGTACAGGCGCATCTAAAACAACAACAGCAATTATTATTATTATTATTATTATTATTGCTATTAATATTAACAATATTATCAATGATTGGATATTCATGCCAGAAGCGAGATGTGGAGGCCAAATTTGCTGGGGCAATCAGTGGTGCTTTCCACCACCTTGCGCGCATACATTTTGAATACGTGTTTGAAACTAACAAGCATAGCGTCGATCACTAACGCTGAAGCGGTACCTTAAACAGTTGCATAGACGTGCCAATTTGCCATTTGCATGGAGGGGGATGGTTACATTACCCGACAGTGGAAACCGATGATTGATTGATTTGTGGGGTTTAACGTCCCGAAACCACGTTAAGATTATGAGAGACGCCGTAGTGGAGGGCTCCGGAAATTTCAACCACCTGGGGTTCTTTAACCAAACCTGAGCACACGGGCCTACAACATTTCCCCCTACATCGAAAATGCAGCCGCCGCAGCCGGGATTCGATCCCGCGACCTGCCGGTTAGCAGCCGATTACCTTAGGCACTAGACCACTTCGGCGGGGCTCAGTGGACACCGAGGGCAACACAGGAGATAAACTCATCGTATCGTTGTAGTGAGCATTGGAAAGCGTATTTAAATATCAGTCACACTTTTACAGCAACAATACGGCTGGGATCGGCAGCTGCCAAATGTGTGCCCCTCTGCCCCCTCCCCGCCACCGGTAGGTGGTTGAGAGCGAAGGCGTGATGGAGCGGGAAAGAGACGTTTTAATGAACATTCATGCCTCTCCCCCCGCCACTGTTTTGCTGTCACAACGCTAGCTGTCACGCAGAGACATCGGCGTAGGTAAAAAAACAAAAAAAACAAGGGAGGGTAAGGAAAGGAATCCTCGTTGATCTCGGGGAGGGGGGCGGGAGCAGACAAACAGTCATTTTGCTCTATGTATGCCACACCGAAAAAAAAATCCGCCCGAAAGGCGCGGGGAGGGGGGAGGGCAGAAAGGGGTAACGGACTCGGTGTGACAAACCCTGGCTACGCCACTGCGTCGAGACGTAAAGGAACGGACACCCGGTCAGATATCTTTCTTCCCTGTAGAGCAGGAATGCATACCACTCATTCATTTCTGCACACGAACAAAGCCGCAGCTGCAAAAGCATTGCCTCTGAGATCTGTACTTACTTGCCTTGTGTTGCAGAGACTCAGAGACGACCATCGCTTCTGACATGAGTTGGGAAACCTTGTTTGTTATGCAAAACAAAATACGTACAATTGCATAATTACATATATTGCAAGCTAAAATTTAAGAAAGCTTGATTTGGCTTGAAAAGTTATGAATACACGTGATTGTTATTGTAAATTATTTGTATAGTGATACGTTAGTGCTGACACCTGCACACTTATTTTTGTTGAGCCTGTAAATCAGCAGTTGCAACAGGCCTCGTTGTACTGCAGGCTCACCACCAGCTTCACGCAAGAACATGTGCTGGAAGTCCGCGGTGACATAATTGCCGTGTTGATAGATATTGCGTGCATTGTATACATATCCTCCTTTAAAATTCGTCTACGGGATAGTTTCCGCGTGTCGGGAAGTTCCGCTGCTTTGATCGAGTGGCGGACGATGTCTCGCCGTACGTGTATGCTCCAAGCAGCCACATCGGAAGCGCGCCTTGTGTTCGCTCTGAAAAGTGATTTCTTCTTCCATTTATTGATTACTCGTGTTGTTCGCGTGATTCAATGTCGAGTGTACTTCCGAGGACAATCCACGACCTTTGCTATGACAACAAGTGGCTGATGTTATGCGAGAGCGTGAGCTTTTTGACGGGCGACTGAAGAGTGTTCAGCCAATGTCAAAACTTCGGTAAGTTGAAGAAAGTCGTTGAACTACGTAACTGGGTTACTTCATTGTGTGACAAATGGTATGCAGGAAGCGGTGGCACAGGCGGCTTGTTGGCACAGCGAGGATGACAAACCAGAGTCCCGATAGGCAGGTAGGTTTTGAGGTGGCTTATTTTATATCACCGTAAGAAACAGTCGCTGTGTGCGTTGATTGCATGTTTTAAAGATTCTCGTTGCGCTACGTGATCTATCCTTCGGTCATGCAAGCCTCTTGTCGTGATGTTATTCCTAGGCTGTTTACTGCACGAGATTATCCTTTGATCCCTTGTCGCCCTGTAAGAGTGTCTGCTTTTAAACATACTGGTGTCGCGAGAGCAGTTCACGTTCACCCAACTCGATAGTTTGTGCGTTTTTACGCGCAAAACAATCACGCGACTGGGCACGTAGATAGAAAAACGTACAGCCATGTCAAGCACACACGAAGGATGTTTTCGTGGCTGCGCTCCGAATCCTTGTGCCAAAAATCCAAGTAATTTCTCTGTGGTTAGAATTTCACCCTAGCTGCCTCATAAATATTTTAAGAGAGCTAACTTGAAGAATGCGTATTTTAGCAATATACACTGTGTGCTGAAACTAAGAGTACACTCCTATAACTGCATTGAAGATACGTTGATATCAAGTGTTAATCGAAGATTATATGAATTCAATTGTGTTAATTAAGCTAATACCTGACACCCATTGTTGCAATATTTGTGGGAACTTTTCTTAGCTATACAAATCATTGTTTTCTGCTTGAAGCATACCAGGTGCTCCATCACAAATAACTTACACTGTGCTCATGAACTATAATTGTTGCTTGATTGTGTGGTGCTTCAAGTTGTATTTTTCTGCTTTCTTTTTTACATCAGTGTTGTACTGATATCGCCTACTTGCTTCTGTGACGAGGATGTAAACCTATGTGTAGCATTCAGGAATTTCGTATTTATTTTGTTTTGTGAGGCAGTAAATTGGAAGCAAAAAGATCTTATTCATATGTTTGCAGATGTTGAAGAAAGTTTTAGAATATTAATATTTTTGCGAAGGGCTTATGTAATAAAAGAACTCCTAGAGATAACTTGTGTGAACAAAAGTCAAACTACATAGGAATTTGCTTCAGAGTACCAACAGTTCGTTTCCTGAATAGCTTACATTTATGATGTAATACAATATGTATGGCTCCGTCTTACACATGCCATGTGCGCATAAACCATGCACTCTTTGCAAATATTGTTTTCATCATTTAGATCACTCATACACATGTGCATACTCTGCGTAGTGTTATTACGTAGTTTTGTGGATGCGAAACATTCAGTGGCACTCTGTCAATTGTCAGCAAGAAGGGGCTAGTCCAATATTGCCTGTTCTGGTTGTGCCATGATCCCTTTATTCAAAGATTTACCCTTTATTGTATCAGTATATACTTTGCTAAGACATGTTTGGTACTCGCTATCTGTGTATGATATAACCTTTGTTGTGTCTGAAAGTAATCTTTTGTGGTATCTTTTATATATGTATCAGCAATGGCAGCTGTTCATGGTCCTGGCACAGAGGACAGGTTGCAGTGCACGATTGGAGCGGTCTTCCTGCAAACGCTGACAAGCCTTATTAAGTGGTAGGCATTTTTTTTGTTACCACAGAGTGATAGTTCGGACACATAGCACCTATTGAGGTATAGCATACACTGTCTTTTAGCTTAGGTGTGGGAAGCCTATGTCCTGCACTTCAGTGCAGTATTCCTTGGACATGGAACATGCATCATTTGCTTTTCAATCCTTGAACATGGAATGTTGTCGGAGCCAACGTTGCGACACTTGGAAGCATCTTGATAATGGGAACAGCTGTTCCTTGTCACTGCTGTCTTGAGCAAGGCAAGAGTTCTTGTTAAAGGGTTGCACAAGGGAAAACATTCAGCATTATTTGTTAAACATTAGGTAATATTTAGCTTAATATTGTACAAGAATGAGAGCGGTGCTTTTTAAACAAATTGGGTTATTAGAACGGAAGCACAAAAATTTACGGCGTGAGGCTCACCCTGTATATTTTAGTGCTTCAGTTGCAATTAACCATTTTATATAAAGTTAGAGCACATACTGCATCCTCTCTCATGGTCTTCGTGTTACATTGTGCTAAATAACACACAAGTTAGAAAGTTGGCTGCAGCGACATTCCCTCTTATAGAATTGGTTGGTCTTTTCAAGTTTCCTCCACAGACACGTATTTTGTTTGAACTGCCATGAAACTGTGTGCAATGAAATCTTACTTATAATCATATTTCGCTTATTGACATGATGATTGCTTTTACCCTAAATGTTTTTGAGTGGAAATGAAAGATTTCTTTAAGATCTTTTTTTTTACAAGTAGAAGTGTCATTCATTTTTTGTGCTTTTTGAAGGGACAGCAAACAACACTGAAGCCTAAAAATTTAATGAATTTAAATAGGCACACTTTTGCTATGTGCACATTCTGCCCCAAAAATTTGGCGAATTCGTGTTTAAGCAAGTTACAGGGTTTGTTGTTTCAGCTCGTTTTTCAATTTTCACGTGTATGAGCAGATTTGTGGTATTTTTATAAGTTGTAGTGCAATCTTGTTTTAAGTAACATCACACAACATGCAAGTATCTATTCCTTTCTAACAAAGCCTTCTCAGAGAATCCTTATGCCTGAGAGTTTGATCATCTGAATTGAGGACAGATTTTCTTGGGAGGCAGCACATGCTCCTGTTTTATCACATTGTTAGGAACATGTTCCCACTACAATTTATGAAAATACCATGAATGTGTTTATGTAACACAGCTCACAAGATATGGAGGCCTATCTACAGAGAAGTGTAATCTGTGTGATAGTGCCTTGAATAGCCTTGTTGGACTGCAAAGTCAAATTGCTGAATGAATTCATGCTCTTTTGGAAGTACAGTACTCACGGATTGAAACAGGACACTCGGAGTGTGTCGCCGGTGGTGCGTATGCCGTCGATTGTGGGTGCGCAAAGAACCAATGTGTTGCGTTTTTGTATAGGACGATAAAGGGAAGACCTACGGAGCAGGACTACTCCTTTCGATTGCCCAATTGTCGGCCGGTGGTTCACCACGTGTACACTTCCAGGGCAGCACTGCAAGGCTCACGCACATTCGCATGTCGACCAAACTGGCTGGCCGCTGCGCACCACTTTTATTGCCACGCCAGCAGACGACCTTCTTGTTCTGCGTGCTTGGGCAATGCAGTACGCATGCTATTCAAGTAAGATGCAGGATTCAGTTAGCAGACTGCGCCTTGTGTGCATTTGTAGATATGATAAACATCGGCACAAAAGCATGAAAAGTTAACTTCGTGCTTTCTCTCTCGACAAAAAAGAACATGAGTAGCAAGCTTTTCTTCATGCAACATGGAAATAATATCGTGTATTAGTGTCGTTAGGGCAAACTGTGGCCCATTGTTGAATAAAAATCCCAGAAGCTCGCTTGTTCTTCCGTTGACGACAGCTCTGCAAATGCTTGCGACGCAGAATAGCTGTACTATTCATTGCTCGGGGAGAGACAACAAAGTACTAAGTCAATAATTTCATGCTGCATGGAAACAGGCCCGTGGCTGGTGCTTTTCTTTTTCGTCGTGACAAAAAGCTTGAAAAACTTTTCATGCTTTTGTGCAGTTATTTATCACGTCAACAAGCGCATTTCAGGCACGAAATCTTAGCGGTATCCAATTTCTTACTTGCACAGCCTACATGCCCCATCGTCAAAGGGCGCCGATCTAAAGCGTCGTCTGCATGTGTCATAATATAAATGGTTCATTCCGTCCCCATCGATTCGGGCTGCATGCATGCAAAAATGTGCGAGCCTTGCAGCGCCAGGCTGGCAGTGTGTACTTTGTGAACTAAATGTCAACTCTTTAGCGACCAGAATGAGTAAGCATGCTCCATAGCTGTTTTTGCCCTCACTCTATGCAACAGTGCAACATCCTGGTTCCGTTAGCACCTATGAGTGGCGGCACATGCATTGGCGGCCACGCGCTACGAATGCCCTGTTTCAATCCGTGAGTACTGTACATATATGTTGACCATACTGGACATGTTGGTACATACTTGGGAGGAAACAGGAATGCAAGCAAATATATGGATTGCAGCATTCATTATTCTTTCTGTGTCTGCGTCTTTGCTCATGATGCTTTCCACTCCTGCGCGTAAATTTTATTTCCTCGCTGAGCTCGTACATAGACTCTAAATTGTATTATCTCTGTGACGTGTGGGGTCAGGCGATATTTTTGTCATCTGCATGGTTGAAAATCATCATGAGTTCAACACTGTGATGTTCTGTTTTCTTAAATACTTCATTAACGCAAGTGTTCGGTCGGGTTGGTAATTCATCGCCTAGAAACTTTTCTAAGGTACGGCAAAATATCAACAGAGGAAAAGGAGACGACTCAAAGTAGTGCTAGTTCCTGTTGCCGCCCTCTTGATTGTGGATGTGTTTCCTGCTACTGAAATTTTTCTTTAAAGAGTTCCTATCCTTGTCCTATCAAGACGTTCAGCAAGTGCCAACACACCCCAGTGTGGATTCTTGTGCTTGTTAATGACCAGTGGTATATTTTATAACTTGCAATACTGGCTAGTGAACATGGGCAATTGCGCACTCTAAGCATGGAGCTATGTAAAAATATTTCCTTTTTTTATAAAACTTTGGTCACCTCTTCAAGGTACATAAATAATGTATTTTCAGCTATTGAATAAAATGAAAAAGTAATCAAGGGTACAAAAATGTTTTGCTTGCTACCTCCAATCTGTTGTTTGTGGAAAGATGCGTAGAAACGACCTGTAACATGTTACAACATGCATATCTGTGTAATATACTGTTGGTTACAAAAAGCGCAATTTTTTAATTGTTTTCACTAGAGTTGTGTAGCTTTATTACCTAGACGTCGCTCTACATTAAATGTGCCTGTTTGTTGCTCAATTTCACCTTGCAAATAGGCATGCGCATAAGAGTGGGGGGCAGCTCCCCTCTCTTCCAACTTGTTACCTAAGACGGGGGCTTCAAAATCGGAAGCTTACTTAACTAAGTAAGGAGGAGTGCCTTGGTGAACCTCCCCGCCACCCAAGTGTAGGGAAACCCTGCACACGCCTATGACTATGCACCTCTGAGCATGAGCCCCCAATAGTTCTCAGTTAAAGAGGAGGGATTTTAACGTGGAAGTTTTGTGTAAAACAAAGTTGTGGGATAGACCCACTGTTGCATGCCGTAGTCATACATTGGGTGCCATTGGAATTGTGAAAGAAGGTTATTCTGCAATATTGCCTTATAGAAGCTGACTCACCTGATTCCTCTGTTCATGATAGCTGGCTTCTCCCCAATTACTGATCAATCGGCAGCCCTTTGAACTGAGTTATAGTGGTTAGTTTTTTTTCAACGCAGCATGAAGTCAAGGCTATGTGGTTCGACATTGAATCCAGATGGATTATTTAATATAAGTGATAAATATATATCACTACTTAGAAAAGGCATAACTCATTAATTGCAATGTCTATTCACGTGCTGCGCTAAAATGTATGCTTCAATGCCTTCTAAGTTTTTATGTTCTCTCTTGCAGGTTTTCAATTCAGCAGCGGTGCCACCACGACGGTGCTACAAGAGACCCTATCATCAGTGCAAAGTAGAAAGTTAAACACAAATGCAGTTCTTCCTGAAAATATCTTATTTGGTGTTTCTTTGTAATTATAAAACATCACTTTCGCAAAAATTGTACACAAGAATGAACTAGTTCCATTTATTGTCTTATCGGCACTGAACTGCTTGAAATTGTAATGCGTGTTTTCAAATGCAGGCATTATATACTTGCAGCATTATATATCGACCTCGAAAGATTCTGACATGTAAAAAACAATGATATGTTCGTTGGTGGAAATAGTCTGATGGTATTTCCTTTACGATCCTGTAATGTGTGCACACTTTCATATTAATAATGAAGCGATTTACTGCTCTGCTTTTCAGCAAATGTTCGGATGATGGCATAGGGCCTCAGTCTACAATGCGACGTTTGATGTCAACCTAATGCATATGCTCGATAGCATTTCACTAGTCCACGGCCATCAGAAACTCTGATGTTGGGACTCTTTAGACTAACGCTAGCCAATGGTCATCAGAAACTCTCATTTCGGGCCTCTATAGACTTACGCTAGACTATAGTCATCAGAAACTCTAATGTCATAAATCTATTGACTAAAGGTGGCTAATTACTACTAAACTCACATTAGGTACGCATTAGGAAAACGCATTAGACTGACATTAGACAGTTTAAATATTGTGATGTCGAATAAAATTAGCCTGTTTATAAAAGTACATTACATTTTTTTATAAGGGGATAATAGGAAAACGAGAGAAAATGCCAAATCAGCCGGAAATCTATCATGACATACCCATTGAAAACTTTCTTATTGCTTCTGCGCCTCCGATATGACGCCACTGCCTTCACCACTAGGAGATTAGATTCTAATTCATCCACTTTCTGAGCATTTAGGCTCGTGCCGCATTCAAGGTTTACATGCAAAAGAAACGAAAAAATTGCAGCATATCCATGAAATAAATGATGAGTGGGCAAAACGCGTGGATCACTTGCCCTCCTGGAACAACGTAGACGAAACATTTTGAAACATTTTTTTGCGTCTGCTTCATATACGTGCTTCAAAGCAGAATAGTGGCCAGGTTCTTGTGGGCAGCAGTAGCCACCCATAGCGCTTTCCGCGTTTCGTAGCCGGTTTTGGTGCTCTGGACGCCTCCTGGTCCCCATGAGGTAATTGACGCACCTCTGCGGCTTAGCGAGC
Source organism: Rhipicephalus annulatus (assembly GCA_013436015.1). Lineage (NCBI taxonomy): Eukaryota > Metazoa > Arthropoda > Arachnida > Ixodida > Ixodidae > Rhipicephalus > Rhipicephalus annulatus. The sequence continues at coordinate 121,505 of WOVY01003370.1, read as the reverse complement.
CCTCAACTGCAGGTCAGTTAGCCGGCACTGCCGTGCTGCGGCTAGTCTCCGAGCCCTCAGCTACGCATGCAGTTTTGCCACCTTGTCTTCATTGTCTTCGCCGTCGAAGAGAAAGAGATCGCACACTGGGAGGGAGCACGCGCTGCAGCATCATCACGCCGACGAAGGGACAAGGCTCGACTCCAAGCAGCTTAACCACTCAAAATTGTTTCGACCATTTGAAACCGCGGTTTCGTCAGACATAGGCCAGCAGAAAATATTCCAGCGGATGTAGTGCCAGCGGCGGCAACACCCCGATTCGTTCCGGCTGCGCCTTCTCATAACTGTAGTTTTATCAGCAATCTTAATCCACACCAGGCTCTCGACGAATGTTCCCTTGTAAAGGGTGCGACTTTCTCGTGCAGCAAGGGTACTTTGCGATTGTGTCGATACCAACCACCGCCAAAACCTACACGGCCATTACGAATTTGCTGCCAGATGTTTAGATCACGTGGTTTATACGCGAGAGCCGCCAAACACACGGCTTGCTATGAAGTATTAGTTTTAGCATATGTGCGTTGTGGTTTGTTGGCTACTTAGGTTCTCCCCACTAATTTTCGTAAACTTTAAAGTGAGACAGGGAGACAGTGGATCGCACCGAAATTTTATTGATGACGTCACTCGTTTTATGACGCCATTATCGAAAGAGAATCCTTTGTTCGGACATATTGAGAATACTTCAACGCAACGATGAAGAAACAAGCATTTCTTGTGACATTCCACTCATCAGTGGGGTGCGTTTGTATATGAACAGTGTTAAGAAGAATACCCTTCTTACTAGATGTTTAAAATAACTTCTTTTTTGTTCTTATGCCATAAACTACGCCTGGTTTGGTCTCTGTGTTTTGTTTCCTGCATGTTGATGCGTGCAACCTTCCTCCGATGAAGCGTGTTATGTAGCAACTTATTGTATACTATAAAAATGGCATTCTCATGGTGCGATTCACGAAGAAAACAAAGTCAGTAAATATATGTAATTCAATTCCTTTCATTGCAGATGTTGAAACCCACCTTCAAAGTTAGTTTTATTTTTCCTTTTCTTGCTTCCTTCTTAGTTTTTTTAATAAAGAATGATAGGCGCAGTACTCTCCTGATCCGTGGACAGCAAAAGTTATAGCGTAGCGTAACAAAAGATATGTTCACTATGTTTCACGTATCACTGTGCCGTTTTTCTAAATGAACAACTTCGTGCTTATACCGTAGTGTAATGAATACGAAGGAACATTTACTTGCAGGTTACATATATGCGTGGTGTGTTCCACGCGTAGCGCGTTTACAACAGTCGCTTTTTGTCTTGCGCTCGCATGTTCGTGAACTTCATTTCCAAGCAGAGAATGTTATCACGACGCTGTCACATCGCGATGAACGAACAGGAATGATATTAGAAGTTGAACGGGACAAACGCAAACTGAATCACAATGATGTATCTTCTATCTTTCCAAGCTTTCCAAAATACTTGTCCTCAATGTAAACACGTCGTGAATCACCAGCGAGAAAGATCGCAAGAAGGGAGAGCGCTGCTTTGCTGTAAACAGGTCACTTGAGTCTACAGAACTTTATCAAAAAAAAGGCGTCTCTACATACGGACTTCAAAACGAAGCTGTAAGCGATCTGCAATAATTATTTTTGGTCAGAACCGATTAGTAACGAGTGCGTGAGGTTTATTGTCATTGAAAACAACCCTTCTTCTTACGTTAAATGCTCATTGGCTGTTCTCCCAGATATTTAACTTTTTTTTGTTTCGCACTGAGTGCAACTCCGATCGCGTCCTTATGAGAGCCCTGTTCCAGGTTTTCTGCTTAGCGCTGTGACTTGGTTCTGGTAACGAAGCTAGTTGTGCTGAAACTGTCATTGAGAGAATGCGCCAAAACCTTTCTCTCATGTGACAAACACGGTGTCGTCACTTCGCTGGCATTTGCTTTAGCTGGGACCACAGACCGACATTCATACATCTGAAATTGGCCACACCGCAAAACCGTCTTGCACTTGCTAGTTCGCTAACGACCATTGTTATCTCGAACAACGTCTGCAGGCTAAGAATTGACTGCATCCAAGACAATGTGCAAAAGAAGGCCGCAAAACGAAAATCAGCACACTGAAGAAATAGTGATGTGTTACCGGGATAAAGGTAATCTTGTGCCGTATGGTTTCTTTTTACAAGAGTGAAACTACCTTAAGAATGCTTCACGTGTGCCTGAGAAAGCTTCTCAAATACATGACGTAATATTTCGACCCATCAGAGGTTATTCCAACACCAGTAAAAGCGAGCGCGACGCTCCAGACTATTGAGATTTCTCGATGCGCGCGCCTCCCTCCGCCGCCTTGGAGGGTGGAGACAACCGCGTCGTCTCCTACCGGCAGTTGGGTAAGCACGCGCAGTCGCTGCGGCGAGGAGCAGCCCTATTCTGTATCCCGCCCAGCAGCGGCGCTGCTGTCGCTTTGGGATTGGCGACGGAGCATCGTCTGGTACTTCCGCATGCGAAACAGCGGGGTTTTGCAAACACGCGGAATTTAGGTAAAGCAGCTAGATGAGGGCCGTATGAAGACTACTTACTCATATTTAAAGGCCGCGCCAGTACAAAGAATTGTATCCTTATTTCTTTTCCTGCTATGACTGAGTGGTGCTGCCTTCGGGAGGCATACGGGGTCTGTGCCCTTCTTCATCTTTTTCTCAAAAAAAAGCTTGCGCGATTGTTTACAGAGCCAAAACTGACACTCGACAACACTTGTTTGTCCGGCTCACTCTTCAGATTAAGGTGGTGCCCCTAACTCCTGAAAAAAAAGTTATGCCTTCGCCTCTGCAATAGAGTTCATATACGCTTGCAGGTTGCGAACCATTCTAAGCGAACGAGCAGTACACTTTGTATATAATCAATGTAAGAGATATATTTAGAAGCGGCTGGGTTGCTGTTTGAACAGCTAAGAAAAAACAGAGAGGCCGCACGGGTAGTATTGGGTGAATTGGCGCCACAATCCTGCTGTTCTATATATAGGTGAGCTTGCAAGCATCACAGCTTGGACAGCTGGCATGAATGGTGTCATTTTTATGTGAAGATGCTATTCATACTCAAACTCGTTGAATTGATGCGGAAATTATTCGAGGAGTTAGGAGAAGGGCTTCAAAAGTGATAGAAGAATCATTTGAGGAAAAAATAAAACACATTTCAATGCATGACATAAAGCCAGTATTTTAATATCTTTTATTTGGAAAAGCTCTTTCGCAATTTGTGTTTCACACGTTACACGAAGATCAAGCATGTTTGTGTGAATTAGCAGAAGGATAGTAAACACCGGCCTGTAGCGCGGCGGGATGTCGAAGTAGCTATGCCTCCGAGGAAACACTTCCAATAAGCGGCACTTCAAACTCCAAATAACCCTGCAGTTATCAAGGCCTTTAAGCTCCTATTCCACGAGAAGCTTTCTAGGTGACAGTCAAGTGCAACATTACGCATAATCCTATTGTAATGACAAGATCTTCAGCCAGCACTTACCGTAGCTGCAGAGAAACCATCGCCCACCTCAATTTTGAGTGTACACATTTACACGCGCAAAGACAAGAACTTACTGAATCTCCGGATAGACTAGATGATCGGCCTTTGCAGGAACAAATGATTCTGGCTCATTGGCCGAGTCCATCTTCGGCCCAGAAAGGCTTGAAAGCTTTGTTACACCTTTTGCGGACAACTGGCCTCAAAGACATACTTGGTGTCTTATTCTCTTCGATTACGCTTTTCCTCTATAGATATTTCTTGTATTCTCACTCTCACTCTCTTTGCAATAATTCTGACCTATCATCTTTTAATCTTTTATTATGAACATATGAATGATATATGCAAAGGAACTAGTTCAAACCTTGTTTTGCACTGCAAAAGCTGCGGGTGCCAGCCTCAATTTCCGGGCGTGAGTTTGCTGGCACGCCACATGGACAAGTTAACTCGGGAAATAGCTGAAGCGTATTTTATTAGAAAAAATAGTGACGGATGCGTGAGCCAACCTTCGGTGGCCTTGCACGACAAATAGTTCGCGCTTTTAGATAAGGGTTAGTCGTTTTTGTACCTTCTTTTTATCAGACCATTCCCTAGAATATGTCACGTTGCTCAAGTTTGCTGTTCAAAGGTTGCCTGTTGTATATATGATCATGTGTGCTGCGACTAATTAAACTCTGTTCGTAGCCAGCGCTCGTGTTGTCCTCTTTGCCTTCCGTTCCTCGACTTTCGTCTCTTTCTTCTAGCACATTCGTGCTCGCGCTGCAGCCCTTATTACCATGAATTAAAACCAACTAGCCCAAGTCGCCATTCTTCTTAACGTGGTAGGTTGGCATATTCCTGCACAATTGTCTAAATGAGGGACATTCAAGAGCAAAAGGGAGCTCCAGAAACTATACGAAACTACGATTTTCCAGGGCCGTGTGTCAGCAATTGGAGGCGATGTGTCTGACGTTAACATGGAGTACAGCGATACTAACGAAGCTATTGGCGTCCCTCCAATCCAGTGTTATTTACAGCGGTAGCAACTTGATTGCCTGCAGTGCAAGACCGAATAAAGTTCTAATCCATGGATGTCGAGCTTATTCAAGAAGATTTTTTTTCAGAGTTGTTTAAAACAAAAGTACTGTCGTAATCAACAAGACCATCGTGGTAACAAAAGACTTCACCTTTACCCTCAGATTTAGGGGGAAGCTTGTTCCCTGGTGCGCATACAGCGAACATGGTTTGGGAAGACAGCTGAGACTCACGAGCTTTACAAGCGAAATCACCCTCACGAGCCTGATTTCGCTTTGAAATTTTCAGCTCAGCGCAAAGAACGGACTCGAAAAAAACTTCTTTCTGGATAAACTCAGAATTTCAGAATTGGAACATTGTTGCTCTTTTAATGCAGGCCAGCAAGTTGCTACCTCTGGACACAAATCACGGACGGAGGGGACGCCATTATCTCCGTCAACATCGCTGTTATCCATGTTAACGTCCGACATATTGCCATCACTTGTTGACAAATTGACATCATTATTTGCGGTTTTTCTAAATTAATTTGGTGGTTTACTTTCGCGTTTTAATGCTGCTGGTTTCGACAAGTGTGCCAGAATATTTGTGAACATTCGAGACACAGCACTGGGCTTAGGTGTCCACCTAATAATATTAGACAATCTAATATCACTTGAGGTCAGTGTAAATAATTATCTAAGCAATCTTTCAAATTGGTTAAGGCAAAATGGACTGCGCTTGAATGCAAAAAAACAACCTATATGATATTCCGACCTATAAACAAACCTATTAGTAACATAGCTGTAAAATTCGAAGGAAATTGCATCGCACATGTTAGGGAACAAAAGTTTCTTGGTGTATGGTTTCAGGAGGAATTAAACTGGAATACACATGTAAATCATCTGATCACCGCATTAGCGCGAATAGTGGGTTGTTTTTTAGAACAATGCACTTAATCCCATTGAGGTTAAAAATAGGTATGTACTATGCACTCTTCCATTCTAAAGTAAGTTATGGGATGTTAGTCTGGGGAACGACATCACAAGGGAATTACTAGAAGTTAATAACTATACAAAAGAAAATATTGCGCTGCTTTGAAAATTACAGGGGAATCTACAAGACTTGCGCACTGCTCCACTATTCGTTAAACATTCAATACTCAGAATTGATCAATTATATCATTTTAAATTACTTCAGTTAATACAAAAGACTAAGCTATATGAAGAAAGTTGCACCGAAAGACCACACTACAGTATGCGAGAACAAAGGAAGCGAGCCCCCAGAACAAGAACCCAGTATGGAAAACAAAGTATTGCTTACCAGGTACCTCAGGTTTTAAATACCCTTGCAGATCAATTGAATTTTAGGGCTAGTAGTGCGACTTTTAAGAAACAAATAAAGAACTTATTCATAACCACCGGTCTACACTATCAAAACTATGTAATGGAGTCTCATGCCTCTGCAAGTGCTTAAATTGTTTATAAACTGATATGTCAATTATACGAGTGTATACCGCGGAATTCATTGTATCCGCATGCATCTTCTGTCTGTTTTTGAGTTGTTTTATTGATATTGTTTAGTTGTAAATTATAACGAGAGTGACCTCAAATTCTTAAAATGTGTCATGTAAACTTCTCATGTTATTTATGTTTGAATTTTGTGTTTACAATTTCAGGTTGCTTGAAAGCAATGTATTGAATATATATATTGTTTAAGCTTTGCACTGTCACGGACTGCGGAGGGACAAGGGCCTTTGTCAGGCTGTTCGCCTTTAGCCCTTTGCCCCTTCAGTGAGCTTTGTATCTGGCTTACTGTAAATAAAAAATACTACTACTACTACTACTACCTACCACATGAAATTTTCACGTTTCCCCTTACGATATGCTCGTAGCAATCGATTAGGTCCACGGATTCGAAAAGTAAGTCGGAAATGTGTCTTGACTGACACCCGGAAGGATTCTCGTGGAATAAAAGCTGTTAAAGCCTTGAGATCTGCAGGGTGATTTGGAGGTTTCACGAAGTGCCACCGACCGCAAGTGTTTTCCTCAGAGGCATAGCCACTTATACAGCCCTGCGCGCCACAAGCCGGTATGTTTACTAAGTTAAACTGCTAACTCTCTCAAGCAAGCTAGATTGGCGTGTTACATGGGAACCACTATTTGTGATGACCAAAATCTAACCTTCAAGATCCCGCTCTGTGGTCTGAGCTATCGAACTCAAAGAGAAAAAAAGGCAGATCTCACGTACAGTGAGAATCATTGATATGTGAATCACGAATGAGAAAGATAGTTATGTGACTTTAAAATCAGCACAACGTTACGGGGCGGAGGTGCGTGATAACATGCATGACACCAAGACATCATTATCATATTTGGACGAGTCGTCTACGTTTGTCATATATACTCATCACGTGATACCAAATTTAGTACACATGCCCCCCCCCCCCCCCCCGCGGTGGTCTAGAGGCTAAGGTACTTGGCTGCTGACCCGCAGGTTGCGGGTTCAAATCCCGGCTGCGGCGGCTGCATTTCCGATGGAGGCGGAAATGATGTAGGCCCGTGTACTGAGATTTGGGTGCACGTTAAATAACCCCAGGTGGTCAAAATTTCTGGAGCCCTTTACTACGGCGTCTCTCATAATCATATGGTGGTTTTGGGACGTTAAACCCACAAATCCTAATCCTAAAATTCAGTACACGTGCAGCTAGCGAACGGCCGCAAGCACGCTATGAGCGGGGTATGTTATCATGTTCTAACATCACACGCGCGTCAGGATTACCATGTTTGTACCAGTCATATATTTCGTCACCCATTGATGTCACGTAACACCACATTTGGTATATGTGCAGCTAGAAAAACGGCGCCGAGCGCATTATGAAGGGCCAAATATACTACAATAGAGTGTTGATGCGCGCACATGCTGGGCACAGTGACGCTACGTTTGCAAAACGCGAGCACTCTATAGAGAGTTTTAGTACTGCGGAATGGTGCTACGTACGCATGACGCAAGCGCCTTGCGTTAAGTGGCGTCGTTTGCCACTAATCGGCTTTTAGTGCGCCGTAGTACCCACGTACGTAACGAGCGTGTAGCGTGTTGCGTCGTCTGGTAGATCAAAATAGAAGTACGTGTTGTTGACAGCCAATGTGAGCCAATCCAAGTGTTATAGCGAGAATATGGCTATATTTTAAGCCACAGAGCCGGTCGGTGCTTGGCTTCGATGCCGCCATTTCGCAAAACGAAGTCTCGCGCTGTCGCGAACTTGTTCGAGAGCGGCGCGATCACCTCATACGTACCCACGCACGCATCTCATGCGTGCGTACGTAGCGGCTGCGTACGTGGCGCGATACGTGCGCGTTGCGGTCTGCGCATGCGTACTACGCAGAACGTGGAGTCTTTACGTACGCAACGCCGCCACGTACGCAGCATACGCAGTACTAAAACTCTCTTATATATTGTCTGGCGCCAGGCGCGGCCGGCGCAACTGGCGTCCGTCGGCGCGCCCCGACGGCAACAGGCGTGAAATGCGACATGGTGCATTTCGCACCAATGCGTTACCCAGACAACACTGCGTCTCCCTCTTTTCGTGACAGAGGGATTCTGGACGCGCTGAAACGCTCATGCGTCAAAGCAGTGCAGCGCGGCGCGCCAGCGAGTATATGAAAGGACTGGCGCCAGGCGTGGCAACGCCAGCGTGACAAGACGAAATAAAGGCTAGTGAGCACGCGCACCGCGTCACGTTGAAGTGGCATGTAGTCATGTTCGCACATGACACGCATCTCATGATTTCCATGATTGCACCAGTCACATACCTTTGTCATTCATTGACGTCACAGAATACTAAATTTGGCATATGTGAAACTATCGAAACGGCTCCGTGTGCATCACGAGTGTGGCATGTAGTCACGTTGTGTCATGACATGCGTTTCGTGAATATCATGTTTGGATGTGTCATTTACCCATGTCATCCGTTCACGTGACGCAATACCGAGTTTGGTGCATGTGAAGCTAGCGAAACGGCCGTGAGCGCATCATGAGTGTAGCATGTAGTTATGTTGTTACATGACACGCACCCTATATTCAACATCTTTGCACCAGTATCATACGTAAGTCATTATTTCACGTCCCGTAATACCAAATTTGGTATAAGTGACGCTAGCGAAACGGCTGCGAGGGCATTAATAGCGTGGCATGTAGTCATGTTGATACATGGCACGCATATAATGAATTTTATGTTGGGGTCTGTTGCTTGTGTTCGCCATGCAATTATGCGATACCTTACCAGTTTTGAAACATGACATGAGAACAAAAGCACCGCAAGAGCTGCAGGACTATAAAATGTAAATCACGAAATCCATTGGCATACAAGTCATCATTTTCATGTTATGATTAGTCAATTGTGTTCTTCATACAGTTATGTTATGGTACGCCAAGTTTGGTATCGATACTATCATCGAAACGGCCAGGATAGCTAAAAGTCGTAGGTGGCTAGATGGATAGCTGGATACGCTCAAAGTCGCCGAAGTTCTCTAAGAAATGCTTCGCATTTAAAAGAAACTGCGGCGGCTCTAACTCAACGCGACGCCAGCGCCGCTCCTCGGAGCTGATACGAATTGGTGCCGCCTTCGGAGCGGACTTTAACTGACAATATTCAAAAACGTTGTCTCCTACGGAGTCCGCCATTACGATGCCTTTTCCGTGAGCCGCGTACAGTCACGATGGTCAGTCAACGAGTGTTGCGCAGTGGCTTACAGAGTTTGTTGTGTCAAAACGGGTGGTACTCAAACAACATGAGAGAAACACAAAGCTTTTGCATCAGTAGTGTAAAAGTCTTAGATTCTTAGTCTCTAGCTTTTATCTTTAAAGCGACATCAGCAGCTGGAGTTGCTTGACCCGAAAAATACCGTCGATGCCAGCCGCTCCAACACCTTCAGTTAGCGTATCTTTGGAATAGTCGGTAACTATTTACATAGGTTAAAAATGTGAAACACACGCACTTATGTCAAATGACTTTTCAATTTGGCTGTGTGTATTGTGCATTTCACAAAAGTGTAAAAAATGTTTGCTGTTTGCCAGTTGGCTGTAAAAAAGAATAACAAATACATGCTGTTGTGAGAAAAGAGAAAAATCACAGCATATGCACGGAGTGAATGACGCTGTGTGGGGCGAAGCATCCTTCCGTGCTTTAGTCTGTGCGTCCGCAAATGCGTGCATCTGTGTATCCGTTCATGCATCCTTGCGTCCATCCTTGCGTCCGTAAATCCAGCCTATCCATGGAGCAAGCGTAAAACGTCCGTTTATGCTTCCGTCCATCAGTGCATCTGTCTGTCTGTCCATCCGTCTGTTTGTCACTGACAATAGCCCCACATGCGGAGTAAGGCATACAACTGGGTCGTTACGGAACTCACAGCCATGCATGGACAAAGCCACAGATTTAGAAGCTTCACCCCTAAATCTGTGATTGCGTGCCATATTTTCATGTATGGTTTTTGAATTATTCATTAGCTTCCTTCTTTACAGACCACGCTCTGTAACGCGCAGTATATTGTACTTTGTTTTTATCTCTTATACCACAGTCCCTTAATACCGTTCTGGTCACGAAACTTCTCTGTCACTCTATGGGAGAGCTTGATATGGTGCCAAGAGCGGCCGCTACGCGGCGCAAGCCGTCGTAGGGGGGCCATCGCCCCGCTGCGCCCGGTGGAACGCACTGTCCGCGGCGGCATCCCGAAGGCGTTGTGTGGTGGCAGCTCGTGGTTTATGCATCAGCGAAACGCGAACTTCATGTGGCAGTGCACCCTGCTCAAGGTGGACGGCATGAAAATTCGAATAAACAATGCCTAAGACGTGCTGTGTGACGGGTTGTAGCTCCGGATACCGAAGCAACAAAGAAAAGGCGTCGCTCTTCGGTTTCCCAAGTAGCGCCTAATTCTGAGAGATATGGAAGCGAGCTATACCGCGGTTGGAAGCTGGCGGTTTCAGCTTCAAAAGTAAGAACGTTCGCGTGTGCGAAAAGCATTTTGATGCTAGCGACGTTGTGAGAACCGACGAGCGCATCGTGAACGGGGTGGTCGTGTCGCTTCAGCGAGAGAGACCGAGGCTTCGCACGGACGCCGTTCCAAGAATTTTCGACGGGCTCCCGGCGTACCTGACAAAGCCGAAACCGCGTTCACGGCCTGCGACTCAGAGGCAACCAGCGAAGAGGCGGCGCGAATTGTCACCGGAATGCACAGCAGTGGAATGCCGAAATGTCAACACCGACTCGGCAGCTGAAGCCAGTGACGGTAAGCTCTTGAGCCGGTTTAGTCGCGTCGTTACATTGTTTCCTCAGTCGCATGACCATGTGTTAGCGGCTGGTGGCATTGATGTGCTTCTGAACTGTGTTAATGAATTGTATTACAGATGCAGCAGCCAGCGATAGCGGACACACAGATCAGGCCTGCCAAACGGAACAGGCAGTGTGTTCGTTTCTTGAAGTGCAGGCGCTAAAGGCGCAGCTTTCGAGTACGCGGCAATGACTCGAACGGTGTCAGAAGCAGCTTGCGAAGTTGAGAGTCCTGGCCAACAAAATGCAAGACTCTTGCAAAACCTGGACAAGCTATCTACCCGCGAGGAGCTTATTCACGATCAGTGCATCATGAAGGCAAACGCGAAATCTCCGAAAGCTGCCAGGTAATCTTCAGTCGCACATAACTGCCACAAAGCTATGAATATAATCGCACATCTTTTTCGTGCCTTTGTCTTGTGCATATTTTTTAAGAGCAGTGCACGCTAGCATTGCATGTCAGAGTGATCCTAGATTGCCCGCTTTGCATGATCGCACAATGCAAGCTGTCTGTTGCTCACGTACTGGAGTAAGGGTGCATGTTAATATTTAAAATGACAAGGCATTTTTAAATGCGGTGGTTGTGTATTGCGGTATGAGGAAAGATGGTGTGATGCATGTCGTGCATCTTCCTTTTTCTGCTTGCTGTGGTTATGCACTTGCACTGTTCACTCACCAGCCTCGGTTTACCTGAATGCACAACGAGCCTGCACTCTCTTTATGTACAAAAAAGCATAGATTTATGACTGCCTGCTACTGAAGATTAAGTCGACAGCGGTCTATACATTCCTTCACGAGAATGAGTACCTTCCCTTGCCCAACCCTCGCACCCTCTACACGTACCTGAGGAGCCTGAAGGCTGACTTTGGTTTTGACAGCAGTCTATTTACCGTTCTCAAAGACAAGCTTCAAGTACTTCCTGAGCGAGAGCGTCGAGGTTTGGAACAATGCACAAACCTACTGCTGCATTCTATGACTTCATATCTCATATGTGGTGCATGTCTAATAAGATGTATTTTTTTACAGGTGTCTTGATGTTCGATGAAATGAGCGTTAGAAAGAGTGTGCACATTAGGGAGTCAGACATGGCTCTGCTCGGAAACGTTAACTTCGCTGAGCACACAAGACCCTCGGACGGTGAGAAAGATGGCGATCACGTCCTGGTTTTTCTCTTCCGACCATTTCTTGGAGGGTGGTCGCAGACTGTTGGGACCTTTTGTTCCTCCGGTGCAGCCCCTGGTTCAATAGTAGCGAAGTTGTTGCTCCCGTGCATTGTGCACCTTTCGAACGCTGGCGCTATTGTCAATGCGGTTACATGTGACAATGCAACACCAAATCGTTCAGCTTTAAGGAGCTTGGGTTAGTATCTGGGGACACAAGTTAAATTTGTCAAATTAAGAATTGAACACTACTAACTGCACTGATGTGTTCTTTTCAGAGATAAACAGTGACCAGAAACAGCTGCAAACTTCATTCCAGCATCCATGTGACCCTTCACGGACACTGCAGCCACTAATTGATCCACCGCATGTCTTAAAATGCATAAAGAACAATCTTCAGAAGGTTGGAAAGTTTCTGGTAAGCAGTAATTCGTATTTACGTCAGGTTACTCCCTTAGCGAGGAGTGGCTTCACCTTTTTATCGCAGCTACCGGAAGGACATGAGGTCCATCACTTCCACTACTCTGCCCTGCTGGAGTACGAGGAGCAACAGGCTGGCCTTCGGGCTGTCCCGAAGCTCACAAGGGCTCACATCTTCCCGAACGCCTTCCAGAAGATGAGTGTCCGGCTTGCTGTTCAGGCGAGTAACCACTCTAGTAATTAATAAGGCTACTTACAGGCGAACTAATGACACAAAACTTTGCTGATGATTTGTCAAAAAAGACAAATTTCAATGCAAGTTCTTTCGTTCAACAACAGTGTGCCATCGTTTTCAGCTTTTCAGCGGAAGCACGGCGTCTGCAATGTAGTTTTATAGCAAGCAAGAAGGCTGCCAAAAGCTACATAACTCCGCAGGTACATACGACTTCACGAAGCAAGTGAACCATCTATTTGACTGCCTCAACTCAAGAAGACCACAGGACGTGCAATACAACGAAGCCGAGCACATTGCGGTGAGCGAGTAAATTACACCCAAATATGTTTTTCTTTTATAGTGTACTCAAGGTTAATATTTCTTGCAATGCAGACATTGAAGGCGAACATAAAGTGGCTGGAGGATTGCTGTACATACATAGAGAGCCTGCCGAAGCAGAGGCAGGTGTGCTTCCTTAGCAAACCAACCTGTGGTGCACTGAGGATAACGCTGCACAGCACGGTGCCCCTGATTGATCGACTCTTGAAGTCTGGCTTCCGTTATGTTCTAGTTCGAAACCTCGGCCAAGACCCTTCAGAGGTAAATCAGGTACTTTTTCGCACGGTGTGTTAGTACAGATACCTTTTTTCCCTGTCCAGCGCTTCTTTGGGATAGCCAGGCATGTTGCAGGAGACGGGGGCCAACCAACTGTTCAGCAGTTTTTGTTTATATACCGGATGCTGTCGGTGAACAACCTCGTGCGGCCACTAAGCGAGCTTCAGTTGACGGAAGCGGGCCACAACTGCTTCTCACTCTGCAAGGTCTTTTTGACAAGGAGAAGCCCTCTACGACTCAGGTATTTTGCAATTTGTGTCCTGTATGTGTCCTGAAGTTTCCTTTTTTTCACCTTGAAAATTCAGGAAGTTGTGCACATTTCCGTGGACACACTAGCTCTTCTGCTGGACGATGTCCTTCTGGAGCCAACAACAGACTGCGCGGAGGACATTGGCCCCCTTTCGACCAAAGACTCCATTTTGGATTACCTCGGCGGATATGTGGCCAAGAAGTTTTTTACTTTGGATTGCTCAGGCTGCATCGAAACGATGTTGAGCACAAGACGTCAGCCATCTGCCTTGATGCAAACAAAATCGAGGGGCTATTTGAAAGTACCTAGCAGCCGTCTTCTTGCTCTCCTGAAAATTGTTGAAGAACATGTAGAAACGTACACGGTGAAAAACGTTGCACGCGGTGACGTGTACGCGAGGATTGTTGAGGGCCTTTTGCTCGACAGCCGCACAGCGTCAGCAAGTGTAGGTTGTCTGTTGCACTTTTTAGGGACAACAGCTGAGGTTGTACACTTTTTTTGAGATGTAGATTACATTTCTTCACTTGAGAAAAAACATAGCCTCGCGGGCAACTGTGCGCAGTTGATTCCCTGCAAGTGGTGGGCGGAAGCCACAGTGGTAAGCATAATGGCTGCGTATGTGAGCGCGCCTTCCCATTTGTATATAGTGTTGTATATCTTGTATACACTACACTGTAATAATTTCGTACTATTCATATTTATCTGCATATAGTGTAAATAGTGCATATTCAAATACAGTTTATTTTAGGCAGTGAGCTAAGGCAGAGTGCAGCTGTTGATGAAACGAAATACACATTGTACAGTAGAGTCACAGATTGTGTAACATTGCTCAGAACCGCTGCAATTGTATCTAGTGCTTTTATTCTCAAAAGTGTTGTTCTCAGTGTATTTTGTGTAAATAAATATTTTCCAACTTTCTCCCCATTACAAGCACCATATGTGAATCTCCCATTCATAAGTACACACCTGACTACTAGGTGGTGTATCATTAGCACCAAATTTAAGATTTATTGCATGCCTTAAATCATAACCGCCCTTCCCCCCCTCTCACTCTAAAAATAAAAACAAATGTGTGATGAGGTACCTTGGTAGTGGCAGAGGCGGCCAAGCGTCTAGCACTGACATCAAAAGGAACTTCCAGATTAGGCTGCTGTACTTCCGTTCCCGGAGAAATCATGGGTTGTCGGCCGGTAAGTAATGATGCCCTAAACAGTAAACACAAGGAAACGTCAAGCGACGGCTGTCCCGTGTAAACTGCGTGAAAAGAAGTGATCAATCAAATGTTGGGCACGTTTAGAACGGTCGCAAAAGCCCGCGGCATCGAAAGTCCCCGCGTCAAAAAAGCGATCGGCGCTCAAAAACGTATGTCCAAACAACTGCGCATTTGGGTACAAACTCAATTGAAAGGTCTATAATAAAACTTCTGGCTCAACCATTCAGTTCATTTGAATACTTGGGTAGTAGTGTGCGAGCCGGATATAAACCAATTTGATTGCTCCTGTACTACCAGTCGTGTTTCATTTCGTTCACCTTCCTCCCCCTGTTAGCGGCCTTACCAGAATATAAAGCTCACCTACCGCATAAACCTAATCGCCCTTTGGCCGGGCGCAAATACAAACCTGTTGTCGAGCAGATCAAGCAGTAGCTGCTCGCATCAAGAGCATGGAGCATAAGCATCGTCTTTCAACACTTGCGAGCTATAGCTCGAAAGTACCGCTTCTAGGCATCGTAAGTATGCATATAATTGGGCTATGAGACAATTATTGACACAATGCCTTATCGCGCGGTGTGAGAACACTTTTAATGCGCTGCTGTTTATAAGGTGGGCCCGCACTTCCAAGTAAACTACGCCTGCGTTCCAAAGTAAACAGCTCTCATTCGTCGTCGACACTGAATCCCGTTTCAACCTATTTATCTGGTGGCATTGATGCGTTGAGAGACGTTTAAAAAAAGGTAACAAGAAGAACAGCACGCACATAGTCGCGTCGAAACGTCGGCCGCAGTGCGCATACAAGCCCAGCAGTGGCGGCGGCTTGTGGCCCCCATACGACGGGTGGCGCCTCTAGCGACAGATTTTGTCCCTGTATCAACCTTCGGGCGGAGTTTCGTGACCAGAAAAGCATCGAAGGACTCTGCTTATACTTTACCGCAAACAGCAGATTGCCAAAAAATAATGTTGAATACATGTACTAGTTGGTGATATACATGTGGCTTTTATGGTATTAAGTCATGGCTCGAACGCAGACATTGACTGTCGCACCAAGTTTTGCGTCTTTCCCACAGAAACACATTGTAAATTAGCCATGTTTATAATGTACATCTGCTCTGACCTCACGAACTGAGATAAAATTCTGCCGTTCTAGACGTTCGTCCATAATACAGCTACGCTGCGCACCACCGGCTTCTCTTCCTTTTTTCTTATCTCTGGTTGCCCACAGAGTTTCGCTCTGGACGTCTCAATCCATCGGCTCCGGCAACCTCTGCAGGTACATTATCCGAACAATATCCGTCTCGCCTCGCACACTGCCATTACCTTGGCAGAATCAACACCAAAATCTTTCAAGAAGGAAAGTCACACTACGACTCAGCTCATCGTGCTGTCATCATTTCTTCAGGAGACGAAGTTCTTCTTTGAACTACAGTGCGTGCTCCCGGTTTATGTGGAAAAGTCATGAGTCGCTTCATTGACCGCTGCATGATCAAGAGCCAACATCCCCCGTCAATTACTGTGTTTCACCCCTGAGCCCTGCTTCCGATCACCACTGTCGTGGCACAGAAATCCTGCATGTCTTTTAGTTGAAGCCGTATAGACAACGCAATTCTTAATAATATCGCGCAGCAAGGCAGCCGCTTCCAGCGCGAGAAGGAATTGGTGTGAGCACAGTTGCCGACTCTTCATTGTCATCTGGACATATCATTTGTACAATTTCATCTGCAGACATCATCAACATGTGTGAGCCTGAGTTCGACTCAGGCTCACACTTGAGCGTGGGATCCCAGCGGTGGGTAGCACTGACTCGCTCGTACCGGTGCAGCCAGGAGTCAATGTCGATGGTGCCGTCAGCGGAGAAAGTTCCAGACAGGGGTGGCAGGGTGACGTAGGTTGTCGACTCGGATCGAGAGACCGGTGGGGATGAGGCACTGGCAGTTTAATCCCCGGTGTTGCGACCGCTGCGCGTCTCCATCGAGGTACGAGAGTCGTCCACCTCCACCAATAATGTTACGGATAACTTATTTAATAAATTAAATACGATGCACCATGCTCGGCAAACAAGATGGCGACAGTTCATCAACAACCAGCCACTAACGTCGTCTTTCTCTTTCTTGCAGACAGGCTGTGCCGGCTGTTGCGTATCAATATCTTCATGCTTATCCTGTTAGACAGCAAAGCATGTGCATAGTCATATGTTGTGAAACTATTATACCCGACACACTGGGCTGGCTCTGTCACCCGGTGTCAGGAGACTTTCATCTGGCATCATTCAGGGTGTTTGTTTTGTTGGTGCACAAGAGTCTTTTTCTTCTGGTGATGTGAGGAAATATTCTAGAACTTGTGTTCAGAACCAGTTGGAGCTTAACTCAGCTGTGTTTTGAATGCTATTGAGATCCACATGTGTCATAGTGAGGGTCTCGTTTTAGCAGAAGTTGTCTTTAGGTAGTATGCGAAGCATTATATGTCAACTGCCAGTGCGGCAAAAGATATTGTGCTACGTGACGACAGCAGGCAGAAAAAGCATTCCATGTTTGCCACCATGCCTTTGATTGGCGCTCCTAGCTTTAAATGCACGAATATACCCAATGGAGTTGACGGTGGGATGACCGCCACTGCAGCTCAAATGGTAGAGCATAGTATGCGCAAGTTGAAGGCTGCAGGTTTGATCCCTATTGGCACAGGGTATCTTTTCATTCACTGTTACTTTCTTCACATTTGTATCATAATTACTACAAGTAATGTCCTCTATACTTTTCCTGGCATTAGTGTCTGTTAGTTTTAATTAATATTCTGCCTAATAAAAAAAATCAGCCCTTGTGAAGGAATTTTTTTCAAATGCATTCCAAGGCTCTTTTAGGTTTTTTTTGAAGTGCCCTTGTTATGAGAAAACTTTCCTTTGGCAAATACCTATTATTTGTCACCTCTAATTCTTTTTTTTCTCCTTTAGTTACTCTTGCATTAGTTACTATCATCAAAGGAACCATACAGATATTGAAATTTATGAAGGACAACAATAAATATTGCAGAGATTTAATTGATAAGCTTCTACAGATATACTGCCAGGGATGAAAGAACTGCTTTTATTGCTCCAAAAAAGAAATGCAGTTTCATGCTGCTCTAAATTGTAATTTTTCTTAGCAACTGTCCCGAGCCTATTCCAAAACAGCACTGGGAAAATGAAGACTAAAAACTTCAACTGTGTGACCGACTGGCAAGTCTTAAAGAAACTGAAAAGACCTTGTATACTATTATCCGAGTATGCAATTTTATTGGCTCTTATGTCATTTCTACTGCAAGAACTGCCCTATGTAGCATGTAGCTCGTTTAGCTGTTATCTTTTTTCTCAACTTGTCTTGCCTTGCGAGCTATTTCGGTAAAATGTTAAAGTTACTTAGAATGCTGTGATCTCATACCAACTACCTATGTACTGCTGCTTTAATGACATTTGTTATATGCGACTGCAGTTACTTCTATAATATGGTGGTCGGCTTTACTGGTTTGATATCATTTTTAACACGAGTACAGTAAAATTTCTCTAAATTAAACATGAAGGCGACTATAACATTGTTTAAATTGAAGGACTCCAGATAGCCCCTTTATGTCCTATGCATTTTTGGTCATTTTGAGGTACTGTTTTCTCAGTGACTAGAGGAGATATTCACACAATCTATACATAGTTCTTTTACCAAATTTATTACTCTATTAGCTGAAGCACGGTTATTAAAATATGAGACCCCTGGTGGTCAAAATTTCCGGAGTCTTACACTACGGCGTCTCTCATAATCAAATGGTTGTTTGGGGACGTTAAACCCCACATATCAATTAAACCAATCAAATAATAAAATATAGCTAATATTAAAATTTTAGTGAATTTTTTCATCATGAAGGCCGAAATTTTGAGGTAATTGATGGGTTCAAGCAATTAATTAGCTCCTTGAAGTCCTTGAAATTAGAGGTTCATTTTCAAGGCCTTTAAAGTGCTGGAAATTTTGTGAATTCTTGCAAATCTTTGAATTTATCTCTCTCTTTTTGAATAAACATTGTCACACAATTCACAGCACATTATTTGTGAGGCCGTAAATGCATTAGGAACTGCATTAAGAGGCCTGGGGTGCGGCCTCACCGGCAAACACCGCCGAGAACGCACTTCCTCACCAGAGAAGGATTGGCCACCTTGGTGCAGTATATGGCCACTACCTCCCACATGCTTACGTCAAATAACTCACGGCCCGCAGTTCTCAGCAGCTGCGAAGCAGCTGACCACGGCGGCGGTCATATCTGCAACGCAGAAGAGGGTGCTAAGAATCTCTGGATCCGGACAGGCCGCCATTGGAACCTGAACTTGGCAACGTTTAACGCTAGAACCTTATCTAGTGAGGGAAGTCTAGCTGTACTATTCTAGAAGCTATAGGGTGTTAAATGGGATATAATAGGGCTCAGTGAGGTTAGGAGGACAGATGAGGCCTATACGGTGCTACAGAATGGGCACGTCCTTTGCTACAGGGGCTTAGCAGACAGAAGAGAACTGGGAGTGGGGTTCCTAATTCACAGAAACGTGGCTGGCAACATAGAGGAATACTATAGCATTAATGAAAGGGTGGTAGGTATCGTAATTAAACTGAATGAAAGATACAAGATGAAGGTAGTACAGGCTTACGCGCCTACATCGAGCCATGATGACGCTTCAGTTGAAAGCTTCTATGAAGACGTGGAATCGGCAATGAGTAAGGTAAAACACAGTATACTATATTGACGGGTGACTTTAATGCAAAGGTAGGGAAGAAGCAGTGTGGAGACCAGGCAGTAGGAGATTATGGCATCGGTACTCGAAACGCCAGAGAAGAGCTACTAGTAGAATTCGCAGAACGCAATAATTTACGGATTTTGAATACCTTCTACCGAAAACGAGAAAACCGCAAGTGGACATAGAGGAGCCCTAATGGCGAAAATAAGAACGAAATAGACTTTATAATGAGTGCACACCCTCGAATCGTGCAGGATGTGGAAGTGATTGGCGAGGTATGATGCAGTGACCATAGAAGTGTACGGTCTCGAATTCGCCTAGACTTGAAGAAGGAATGACAAAAACTGATACGCAAGAAGCCAATCAATCAGCTAGCACTGAGAGGGAAAGTACAGAAATTCAGAGTGTCGCTGCAGAACAGGTACTCGGCTCTTAGTGAGGAAACCAACCTTAGCGTAGATACAATGAATGATAATCAGACGAGTATCATTACGGAGTGTGCAGTAGAAGTTGGAGGCAGGGTAGTTAGACAGGACACTGCCAAGCTTTCCCAGGAAACAAAGAACCTAATTAAGAAGCGTCAAATCATGAAAGTGTCAAGTACAACAGACAAAATAGAACCGGCAGAGCTTTCGAAGTTGATTAATGAACGTAAGGTATGCGATGTAAGAAGGTATAACATGGAGAGAATTGAACACGTTCTGAAAAACGGAGGAAGTGTCAAAGCATTGAAGAGGAAACTTAGGATAGGCAAAAGTCGGATGTATGCAATAAGGGACAAAGAAGGCAAAATTACTACCAATATGGATAGGATAGTTAAAATAGCGGAGGAGTTTTACAGAGATCTGTACAGTAGCCGAGACAACCACGACCTTAATACTAAGGAACTGGCAGTAACCCAGACTACACCCCACCAGTAATGATAGAAGAAGTCAGAAAAGCTTTGGAGAGCATGCAAAGGGCAAAGCTCCTGGTCAGCTTGCTCTATGTAGTATACAAGCTATTTACAAAGGTAATTGCTAACAGAGTAAAGAAAACATTAGAATTCAATCAACCAAAAGGAAAGAGCAGGATTTCGAACAGGCTACTCAACAATTGACCGCATTCATACTATCAATCAGGTAATAGAGAAATGCTCAGAGTATAACCAACCACTATACATAGCCTTCATAGATTACGAGAAGGCGTTTGATTCAGTAGAAATATCAGCTGTCTTGCAAACACTGCGGAATCAGGGCGTAAATGAACTATATATAAATATTCTGGAAGAAATCTACAGGGGATGAACTGCTACCATAGTGCTTCATAAACAAAGCAACAGAATGCCAATCAACAAGGGTGTAAGGCAGGGGGACACAATCTCCCCAGTGCTATTTACGGCGTGCTTACAGGAGGTTTTCAGAAGCCTAGAATGGGAACAGTTAGAGATAAGAGTCAATGGAGAATACCTTAGTAACCTGCGCTTCGCCGATGACATTGCATTGCTGAGTAACTCGGGGGACGAATTCCAACTCATGATTACGGAGTTAGAGAAGGAGAGCAGAAAGGTGGGTCTTAAAATTAATCTGCAGAAAACGAAAGTAATGTACAACAACCTCGGCAAAGAGCAGCGCTTCGAGATAGGTAATAGTGCACTTGAAGTTGTAAAAGACTATGTTTACTTAGGGCAGGTAATAACCGCAGAGCCGAACCACGAGATTGAAGTAACTAGAAGAATAAGAATGGGGTGGAGCACATTCGGCAAGCACTCTCAAATTATGACAGGTAGATTGCCACTATCCCTCAAGAGGAACGTATAAAACAGCTGTACCTTGCCAGTACTTAGCTACGGAGCAGAAACCTGGAGACTTACAAAGAGGGTTCAGCTTAAATTGAGGACGACGCAGCGAGCAATGGAAAGAAAAATGGAAGGTGTAATCTTAAGAGACAAGAAGAGAGCCGAGTGGATTAGGGAACAAACGGGGGTTAAGGATATCATAGCTGAAATCAAGAAGAAGAAATGGACATGGTCAGGGCATGTAGTGCCTAGACAGGATAACCGCTGGTCATTAAGGGTAACTGACTGGATTCCCAGAGAAGGGAAGCGGGTTAGGGGGAGACAGAAGGTTAGGTGGGCAGATGAGATTAAGAAGTTTGCGGGTGTAAATTGGCAGCAGCAAGCACAGGACCGGGTTAACTGGCGGAACATGGGAGAGGCCTTTGTCCTGCAGTGGACGTAGTCAGGCTGATGATGATGATGATGATGATAATGCGTCCGTTGATATCGTTAAATACAGTGAGCACGCGGCTTTACAACAATGATGAAGCAAATGGCATTTATTATACGCCAATTTTAGATGCCACAGTTTTATTTGGATGTTAACTTTATTATATGTAAAAACAAGCGCTATAACTCTCTGCAACTTAACCGCAGCGCATGTCTTGCTTCCATTTTCACTGGTTCTCGTTGTTTCAATCTGGGGCAGGTGAATGCGCAGCTTTAGTTGTCCATAACTTGATATCAACATTTTTTCCAGAGAAATTTTGTGTGTCTGGCATGCCTGCGCGCTACACTTCGCCCTTTTGAATAAATATTCGGTTACAGGTTTGAGAGAGGACTTGACAATGAACAGGTTTTCTGTCCGGGATGTAATTCCTTTAAAGTCTTGTTCACAAGATAGGAGTCAGCTCATAAACTCATCGCTCAGTAACACAAGTTTCACCATCCTGAACATACTTCTTGAGTGCAGTTAGATATGCGTGTTCATGGCTCTTAGAGCCCTTCATTGCAGCCCTGCTCTGCCCACAGTTCGTTTTCTTAAACAATTTTTACACTAAAATTCAACCTATATGGTGCAAAATGCTGTACTCTACTGAAGTCAACGCGTCAATGAAAAGAATTCTCCTTCATGAATTTCCTCTTAAGCATCTCCACGACCCTCAATTTCCTTAAGGCAATCATGTCAACCAGGAACTGTGAGTCAATATTTTCATAATTATAGTTCATCAGCTTGAGTTAAAACTGGGTGACGCATACAAGCTTTAAAGCGCTTTTCATGTCAGGCGTTAGGAATGGACGCACAGACGGACGCATGGACGCACAGCCCCACGGACTGAGGCATGAACGGACGAATGTACCAGCTCACAGACACACGAATGTACACACGGACTGATGGACAGACGTGCGGACGGATGGGTGGACGCACGGACGAACACAAGGACGGACGAATGGTCGGATGGACGGAAGGACAGACGCACGGAAACATGGACGGACTGATGGACGCTTTGCCCCACTTATTGTCATTCACTCCGTGAATATGGGGTGACTCTGTTTTTTTTTGATATACAATGCAACTGGCTACTACGACTACGACGACGCGAGACATACGACCCACAGCGTAAGGGGCTTTGCCCCTAAAAGAAATAGTTGAAGGCACTGGCAGTAATAAGCGCACAACGTAGGAGCATATCTTCGCGCAATTGTAGCTTGTGTACAAGAAGCGATGAAAAAAATGCATTTCGTATTATCCCAAATGAACGAGTTATATAGGCTTGTGCACACCATGAAAGTGAACGTGTATTGTACCCGGTGCACTGGTGATCAAAATTAAGCTTAATCGGAATAAATTTTCTCATCAGTGATGGCGCCCTTCCTGAAGCTAGAAGAGTGCATTACATCAAGCTTTATCGACATTGAATTTTCCTTGTGACAGCGCTTTAAGTTATAACTCTCGCAATGCTGGAATGGCATAACTTACGCTGCACAAACACGAACGGTCTATGGGTTGGCACTTCTAGCACTTCATCTTCACAAGCCATGAGTCGTCGTTTCGGATCTTTCAGGAATATGAACATCCTGTAGCCATTTCGCGAGTGGTTTGTGTGCTGAGGCAAACAACACCCGCGCATTTTGCCCAAGACAACGTCTCCCACGTGTCTCACTCAACCAGCTGTGACGAGACGAGGGGAGGGGGGGGAATGGCAACTGCCGATCGGATTGCGGCACTGAACCTTTTAAAGAGTGGCTCCACCCTCCAGAAGGAGCGCGCATCGAGGAACCCTATAGAATATCGGAACGCAGCGCCCGCCGGGCCCGCAGGGTTACGTCACGCAGCCATTGGAAAGGCCTTAGGAATCTAGAGGGTGTTGGCGCGAACCGCCGCCGCCCTGCGCGTACGCCGCTCGACAGCCTTGTCCATCTTTTGTCGCCGAGCTTATAGTGGGGCGTGCGCGAAAATGGCGTTTTTATTGTACCAAAGAGCGCCGCCTTGTGCATGGCGCCACCGAAAAGCACGCGATCGCAGTGGCGAGTCGTATCTTGTTCTGTACCTGTTTTGATGAAACTCAAAATTTAGTATTATCACCTTTCCTACAAAACGCCCTTTAGTGTGGGACAATTTGGAATTCTCAGCGTATATGCATTCGTTATAAAGTACAAAGAACAGCATCTATGGCTGGATTGGAAACTCAACGAGCGGTCGTTACAAACGACAACGGGAGACGAACCGATTACTCTCTAAAGAGCTACACCCCATATAAAAACTGTACGAAGGTGAAGATAAAAGATTGCAATGAAAAAATTTGTAAAGAGGGGTTGTGTCAATTAAGTGGACATTTCCACAAGTGAGCTTTACTACCTCACGACTAGAGCAAAAAGAAAAGAACAGTAGAGCAAAGAAGCACAAGGACCGTGACAGATCAACACTGGAGAGGGCCAATACTTACAACTCACTGTTGATTCCAAGTCATCCCACACGCCAGGCACGCATAGCCAAGATTTTTCATTACGAGGAGAGGCAGAGCCTAATTTTCGAGAGAAAGTATTTTCATGACAAATATAAAGATGCCCGGGAGTGTAGCAGCCTCTTAATTATCAAAAAAATGTGAATACAAAGTGGCATGTAGCACAAGAGGTGAGTTAATCAGCGATGGAAATTCAATATTGCAGTAAACCTATTGCGTGTGCACCAGAAAGAATTGTTTCCTACCGAATAATCTACACCAAGATGGCACTTACAGAATGAGTGACGGGAAAATGAGTGACAAAAAAAAGGCGAGGAACCGGTCGTTCACTTAGGCATGGGCGGCAAAAAAAAGAAATCAGACGCTCTCTTTGTCGAATTGTGACGGACAACGCAGCGAAACCTGCGCCATATAGTTTTGTCTTCCCTTCTCTATGAGTTCGGCTAGTGTAATGCTTGGTTTTTAGTTTCAGCTAACTCATGCAAATGCGACTGGTATTCATTACACAGGAGCTATAAACGGTTTCAGGTCAGAAACGTTGTTTTCCAGAAAACTTCCAGTCAACTTATTTACAACTCCTAATGTCGAAACTGAATGCACGTTGTCAAGTTTGTTTTAAATGTAAGAAATGCCTCTACTTAGTTTTTAAGATGAAGTGAACGTACGCAAAGTTCAAAAAAAATCCATGACTGTTTTTATGCAGCTCAAAAACTTTCTTTACATTATATTTTGCCCAATAAGGAACACAATCTTCAGAAAATCAGCGGCCTATTTTCAAAACCTCTTCTTGCTCACCGATGCTGTTTTGGCACATCGGCGGATGAAACCGGATGTCATCAAGGGGCTCTGTTTAAAAACAGTAAAAGGGTTTATATACCTCTGACTTGTGTTTTTAAGAACAACACACTTAAATACGCGCCCAAATTAACCACATCCTCGGGTGCCACTCACCGCTCATAAGCTGCATTGCCTAGGTATGGTACTTGGTTAATATTACTGAATAAAAAACAAAGGCAGCTTCGCAGAAAGGGTGCTAAGCCGTAACAAATGCGTGCAACTGTGGGACATTTATTTATTTTCACAATTTTATTTTCATATGTCCTCACTGTTTTATATTGTATTTTCACGTTTGCTTGTTCGTGAATATGTCTTTCTCTTTGTGTCTTTTCTATACTTTGCTTACTTTTATTTCTCCTAACCTTTTTTCGGGTTCCCTATGTTTGTGCATATCTCTCTTTTTTACTTTGATCCTCTCTCTTTTGCTTAGCTTCCGATTCTCTTTCTTTTCTATCTCTTTCACATGCGGAGCGTGGTATATTAGGGGCTAGTCATGCGCCGTCGCGGTCCGAAGCCTCCCCTCCTCCTCGCCAGCCATCTGTGCAAACCTTCCTCCTCTCAACAAAGGGCACGCTGCGCTCGCTTCTCTCTCCGCGCGCGGCATAACCTTTAGTTTTACGTGCGCCAGCTGTATGCTAACACGCGCATGCGCAGTCCGGGGCCGGCACTCGCTATAAATAACCGAGTGTCGGGGCGCGCCGCCCTTCGTCGGTTGGTTTGTGTGGTCGCTCCACGTCTGATGTCGCTGATGAAAATGTATGCTAACGAATCCGCTAACAAACTTACAGACGTCACTTCCAATAGCTTCAGCCAATGTGTTGGCGGAACCGCAAATACTTCCATAGACACTTCGTCCGTGGACAAGGCCACGCTGAGAAGAGCTCGCGATGTGGAACGCAAAAGCAGGCGTCGAGGCGGAAGATCCCCTGCTCCAAAAACGTCCCAAACGCGAAGCAGCTGCGATACGTCAATGTCGAGCGGAAGATTCCCAACTTCGAGAACGCGAAGCCGCTGCGAGGCGTAAGCATCGGCAAGAGAATCCGGACGGTGAAGCCACGTGCAAGTGTCGACGCCGCGAGGCCGATCTC
The DNA here is from genome assembly GCA_013436015.1 of Rhipicephalus annulatus. Classification (NCBI taxonomy): domain Eukaryota; kingdom Metazoa; phylum Arthropoda; class Arachnida; order Ixodida; family Ixodidae; genus Rhipicephalus; species Rhipicephalus annulatus. The sequence continues at coordinate 95,400 of WOVY01003370.1, read as the reverse complement.
GATGCCGCCCGCGAGCGCGCGTGTGCGTCGATAGCGGTGTGGCGAGCCAAGCAGTACGCCACGCCGCTAGTACGCCTCGCCAACTTTCGTAGCATACGTGCGGGCGTGTTCACTCGTGTTCACTCATTACAAACAAGCATGTCGCAAATCACAAACCACATATATCGCAGTTCAACATATATGCTCCGCATTCTAACCAGTGTTTCCACTCGGAAAGCTGTGGTCATTTGTTTTGTCTTTTTTTCTCCTACAACTTTTTTTGAAAATATTTTTCTTTTATCCTCTTTTTTGTGTAAAACTTTCTCTTTCAACGTCTTCTTTTGTTTTATTCATTCTCTCTCACTTTCTCGCGTCATGTTTTTATCTATTTTCCTGTATTTCTCACTCTAATTTTTATCGCTTTCCCTCTTTTTCTATTTCATGTCTGTGTTTTTCTATTTTATTTCTAATCCTTCTCCCTATACCTTCTTTTACTTCCTCTTTCGCGCGTGCCCGCCCAAGATAATCAAATTTTTTCTTCTTGACTAGCGAAATTTCTCTCAGCTTAATATCTACACTGTGCGAACTTGAATAAGAAGTTTGTATGAATAAAATTTAAATAAGAAACTTGAATAAGAAGAATGCTGAATGCTACAAATTTTTACACCATTCAAATCAACAATGTGTGTTAAAAGAGTATTCTTTCTCTTTTTTAGTGTCAAGCAAGCTGTTTTAAACAAGAAGGAATTGTAGGCCACGTGTCCTCGCGCTGTTGGAGCTCGTTTATTTAGTAGCCATTTGCCATATGCACCAACCATTGCTGTTGGATGATAGAGGAGAGCGTGTTCGTTCACTGGACACAGTGGTCATTGGAACGTCCAAATCATCATCATCACCTCGCGATCGTTTGAAGGCAAGGCGCGACGGCAATGCCAGAGACACCGCAAGGATGGTCTGGGGCAGAGAACGTTTGGTCCGTCAACCTGGAAAGTCTGCTCAGGCGAAGCACCTTATAATACGCTGCACGCCACTGAAAGGTCGTCACTGGTTGCCGTCCAGCGTAAACAATGCACGGTCGCCCTTCGCTCAAGAAGAAAGGGACAAGATTTGAAGCACCAAAGCTCTGCATGCAGGTGAGCAACCGGCAAGCTGTCTCTAAATTGTGCCGGTGTTCATAGTGTGAAACACTCAGGCAACATCCATAACCACGAGAGACGTCGATCCTTTCCATTACAGGAAGTGTTCCGGTTTGTCAGTGAAGCTTCTGCACTTCCCGAAGCTCCGGCAGCTCCAGCAGCTCTTTCCTCTCCAGGCTGGAGCGATCGACGACTTTCCTGAATGCGGACCTGCATAATGATCGGCTTGGCAAGCGCGCCTTTCATCTCGCTTGCCAGATCGTTGTGAATTTTGGCTGTTTTTTTTTGCAACGGCCTCATTTATTAAATAAAATATTTGCGGTTTGACGCGCTTGTCTCTGGGATCTAATTTTTATCCTATTTGCCTATCTCACACACACACCTCGACATGCTTATCAGTCACAGTCCTCATATTGGCAAGTCACACCATCTATCGCACTAGACACGTTTCTTGAAATAGAAAGGTCATTTGATTGTCTCGTAGAAAGCCCGAAATCGACATGGTGGCAGCTTAAATACAGGTTCATGTTTGCTTCGAATACTTGTGTCGCTGTCCGGGCTATAAGCTCCCAAGGAAATCTAGCTAAGGGAATGCCGTGTTTGTCTCTTTAATTTTAGGACAAAATTACCAATAGGACCATGAAGTCAGTTTAAACACACCTATGCAACTCGGTCATACAAGCAATAGGTATATCGCTGGTAACCACCTTTGTTCCCTGCTTAAACTTACTATGAAGGACTGTACGTAATTGTCACTCTGTGCTCCAACAATATTCTCCAGGGTACAACTGTTTTAAAATTATTATTTTAACACAGCAGCTCTGACGTTCAAAAAAGTTGATTGGTGGGTAAAAAACTTGTCATCATGAACCCATACGCGCTTTTTTAACATCTTCTTTCCATTTTATTTATATTCTGCAAGGATTTGCGCCGATAAATGTGCGCCGATTTGTCTGGAGGGGGTTGAGTCGCCTTGATGGACGAGAGATTGAGTGCGGAAGGAGAGACTGAGAAAAATAGAGAAATAAATACGGATGAAGGACGCGAAGAAACACAATAAAAACAGAAATAAAGATAATAATTGTTGCGCTTTAAGGTCCGAAAACCATGGTACGATTATGAAAGATGCATTACTTGATGACTCCTGAAACTTAAACCATATGGAATTCTCTAACCTGCGCATCAATCTAAGTACAGTAGCCTCAAGCGTTTTTCTTTTTATTGAAATTCGGATGCCTTAGCCGGGATTCAATCCCGAAACTAAAGCAGATGAGAGAGGAAGATGAAGAATTAAAGGGGAGAGAGGGCAATATTTGGAGCGAGAAAAAAAGAGACAGGAAGTAAGATAAGGAAGAGAAAGAAAGGATGAAAGAGAACACCACTGGTCGGAGCGTTTTTGTTGTGCGTCAAAGGTGTAGGCACTGTCGCACTTCACGATTGGAAAACGAGCGAAAACGCCAGATCAGCCGGAAAACCATAATCACATACCTATCGAAAACATTCGTATTGCTTATGCGCCTCCGTTATACCGCCACCGCCTTTGCTACTAAGAGAATAGATTCCAATTCATCCAATTTCTGAGCATTTATTTTCGTGCTGATTTCAAGGTTTACATGCAAAAGAAACAAAGAAATTGCAGCGTATCCATGAATTGAATTATGATGAGTGGGCGAAATGCATGGATCACTTACCCTGCTGGAACAACGTAGAAGAAACTTTTGAAACATTTTTATACGTTCTTCATATACGTGCTTCAAAGCAGATAAGTGACCAGGTGCTTGCGGGCAGCAATAGCCACACGAAACGCTTTCCGCCTTTTGCAGTCGCATCCAGCGCACAGGACACCTCCTGGTTCGCTTGAGGGCGTTGACGCACCTCTGCGGCTTTGCGAGCCCTCACAGCCTCCGGGTCCACTAGTCAGTGTTGCCGTGCCTAAAAAGCTTTGCGAGCCCTGAACTGCAGGTCAGTTTGCCGGCGCTGCCATGCTGCGGCCTGTCTGCGAGCCCTCCGCTACGCATGCAGTTTTGCGCCATGTCTTCATTGTCTTCACTGTCAAAGAGAAAGAGATCGCATGCTTGAAGGGAATACGCGCTGCTGCGCCTATCACTCCAATGAAGGGACAAGGCTTGACTTTAGGGAGCTTAACCACTCAAAATTGTTTTGACCATTTGAAACCGCGGTTTAGGCAGATATAGGCCACCACAAAATATTCCAGCGGACGCAGTGCAAGCGGTGGCGGCACCCCGACTAGTTCCGACTGCGCCTTCTCATATCTGTAGCTTTATCAGCAATCTTAAACGAGCGCCTGTCTTGTGTGTCTTATGTCTCGTCAACACCTCGTGTGAGCTCTATTGACCAAGATGAACGCGTACCAACGTGCTGAAGGTTCTTTTCTTATGGAATCTTATTCCACACCAGGCTCTCGAGAAAAGCGTCCTTGTAAAGGCTGCGAATTTCGTCGTGCAGCACGGGTAGTTCGCGATTGCCTTGATACCAACCACTACCGACCCCTCGCCGGCCATTTCTGATTTGCAGCCAGACGTTTATATCGCGTGGTTTATACGCTAGAGCAGCCAAAGCATGGCTTGCCATGAAGTATTACCTTTAGCATATGCGCATTCTTGAAGGACTCACCGATGGCTCTGAACAAACAAATCTTCATTATGATGGGCAAGGTATTAAACATTCGCAATCTGGCGTTCATTTTCAAATAAATGTCGTAAAACGCACCGAAGCCTGGAAAGAATTCTTTTTTAATTCACAGGTGTCAGCATCAATCTTCCAAGTAGCCGAATGCTGCCTGTCATGTCGAGCTTGGCATCCAGGCCGTAATGGACTCATTCAAATTCTTTTTGACCGCAGCCCATGGCTAAGTTAAATTTTGTCGACTTGGGCTCCACGCCGGGAGAGGAAGACACCGTGAGAAGGAAGAAGGTACGCTTAAATGCTGCATGCTTGCCGAAAGAAAGTATGCAAAAAATGGCCCTTTGGCGTGGTCTGATTGTTTATAAAAGAACACCTGGAACAAAATGAGGCAAAAAACATGCCAAGGTACATGCGCGACAACAAATTATTGTCTGAAGCGCATGAGTCCGACTGGTGCGCTGGCTGATAAGCGGCACTCATACGCAACAACCCCTCCCCTCGGAAGAGCACCAAGAAGAAAGTGTCTCCAGAATATCTGCTTTTTTCGCAAGGTTTAGACGTGCCGAATTTTTCAGGCAGTTTCACCAGTGCAGCCGGACTGACAATCAGCTCAGAGGCGATCGGCAGATATCCAAGTAGCCAAAAGAGAAAACAAAAGTAAAACATAAAATAAGGGGAGGCTGCTCAATAGCGCTTTCAGACTTCGCACCACTTTGCACCATTAGTGCGAAGGGACCATGATTTATTTCACAGTGTGTTTTTTTGTATTGAGCAGAGACTTTCATTTACACATTGGTTGATTGAATGCATTGATTGTCTAGTGCTTCTAGTAGTCTCTATTACTACAGCCTTCGAGTGAGTCGGATCACATTTCAACTGCGAAGGACATTGAAAACGTCAGGGTGGTGGCAGTATAGCTAAACTGCCATCACCCTGCATTTTAAAGGCGGGGATGCAAAGGTGGATTTGAAAAGCACGAGTATTATGATGTTTCCCGCTGGTGGTTTTTTTTGCTACTACTCTTTCAAAATGTATAGGAGAAAGGTTTCCGAAACTTATTGAAATAGTATCATAAATTTTGTGGCGAATCTTCGCAAAATATTGTTACGGTGCATCATCGACAGGAGCAAGCGTGGCACTTAGCGAAGATGAAGAAGACGCCTGTGCGTTAGGCGCTTGCACGAGAGGCAACTCAGCCATCTTGTTCGGCTGCCGATTTTCGGTGGACGCTGTCCTGTAAGCCAAGACCTTGCCCCGTCACATTTGGTGGAGGTGCTGGGCAACCGCCTCGCAACAGAACTTCGCAGCGGCCGACGTTTGAAGGGTCATTCCACAACGATGACGGAGAGTACGGCGTCTGCATCTGCTCCTGGTGTTCCTGCGGCCGGAGATGATGCGGTAACTACATCTCCTTCTGCGACCACAACCTTTGTGCTCGAACCCCCGCGGGATCCTGGCACGTTCAGTGGTTCCGGTGATCCAGATGAAGTTGACGTGGAAGATTGGCTGGCAGAGTACGAACGTGTGAGTACTCGATACCGATGGGGCCCGACTCTTATGCTGGCAAACCTGTTATTCTATCTTAGGGGAACCGCCAAATCGTGGTATGAGAACCACGAAACAGAACTTGTGAGTTGGGCAGTGTGCAGGGAGAAAATGCTAGACCTGTTCGGAAAGCCGATTGGAAGAAAAATGGCCGCGAACAAAATGCTCGCGTCTCGGGCGCAGACCTCGACCGAGTCTTACGTCTCCTATATAGAAGATGTGTTGTCGTTGTGTCGTAAAGCTAATGCCGATATGCCGGAGGCTGACAAGGTCGGGCATATTCTTAAGGGGATTGTGGATGACGCATTCAACCTCCTCATCTGCAAAAATTTTGCTACAGTGGACGCCATTATAAAAGAATGTCGGCGCTTTGAACAAGCGAAGAGCCGGCGGATTAACAGCGTGTTCACCCGCCTTCCGAATACGGCTGCAACATCATCTTGCGAAGACCGTGCAAGAACACAGCCACCACCTCTAGATTCATCGGATCAGGTGACCCGAATTGTACGGCGCGAACTTGAAGCCATTGCCTCTGCTCCGGCTCACACCGCTGCAAGTGACACCACCCCACTCACTGCTAACATGGTTCAAGCTATCGTCCGCAAAGAACTCGCCAGCATAGGTATTCCCTCGGTGTGCGCTTTGCCCAGCCCGCAGCGAGCTTCATGGCGTCCACCCTCGTCCTATTGCGAGCAGCAGTTCACGGCCCGATCTCGCGACCCTGCGGCGTGGAGAACCGTTGACAATCGACCAATTTGTTTTCATTGCCACCGTATCGGTCATGTCGTCCGTTACTGCAATTACCGCTGGTCCTCGCCACCTCGGACTTCTTCTCAACCTAACTACCGACAGGACAGCACCCGCTTCGCGTCTGCCGTGCAGCCTTCTCCGCAAAACAACTACAGAAGGTTCAACAGCCGATCTCCGTCACCGCATGGTCATCAGTCGCGTTCGCCTCCAGGACGTCGCCAGTCGTCTCGCTCACCGCAGACTCGCAGGTCGTCATCTCCATTCAACCCCGCTCCTGCCTACCCGGAAAACTAAACGGTGCAGCGCTCGGAGGTGACGCTGCATCTTCGACTCCCTCCACAAATCCTCTCTTGACGCTTCCGACGAGACAAAATTTGTTAGACGTTGCCGTTGACGGTGTGCCTATTTCTGCCCTTATAGATACTGGAGCGCACATTTATGTAATGAGCGCGAACCTTCGCCGACGCCTACATAAAGTGCTCACGCCTGCCGCTTCCCACAAACTTCGTGTCGCTGATGGGAGGACCCCTGATGTTCAAGGGATGTGCACGGCCCGTGTGTCCATTGCCGGTCATCCTACATTAGTTCAGTTTGCCGTCATTGAAATGTGTCCTCATGACCTAATACTTGGTTTGGACTTCCTGTCGCGTCATTCTGCGCTCATTGATTGTGCCACTGGTGCTCTTCAGCTTGAACTGCCGCAGTTTGCCGATTTTCCAGCAGACTATTCTCCCCGTTTACGCTCTCGTAACCACGTTCGCTTGCCTCCGCAAGCTGCTACATATGTCACTTTGTCGCGCTCACGTCATGTGCCCGACGGTGACTACCTCCTCACTCCTATAGTCGACGTACTGATGGCCCGAGACGTCGCCCTTGCTCACACTGTTGTCGCCGTCGCTAATAATACAGTGGTTATACCACTACTCAACGTGAGTCTCTTGACTCAAGTTATTCCGCAAGACATGTCTTTGGCCACCCTATCTCCACTTGACAGCTGCAAAGTTACTGGTTTGGACACCGATGCTACATCCCCCTGTCTTGGCCGCATTTACACTCTGCCTGCAGATGACATTAACAAGATGATTGCTCCCGACCTCACTGCAGTGCAAGCTGCCAGCCTCCGTAGTCTGCTAACATCATATAGAGACGTTTTCGACTTTGACCACCGCCCTCTCAGCCAAACAACTGCAGTGACTCACCGGATTAACACTGGTAATGCCAGTCCTATACGGCGGCGTCCATATCGCGTATCTCACAAGGAACGCCAAGTAATTCAAAATGAAGTGGATAAAATGATTACTAAAGACGTAATAGAACCCTCATCCAGCCCCTGGGCCTCCCCAGTCGTGCTCGTTGAGAAGAAAGATGGCAGCTGGCGCTTTTGCGTGGATTATCGCCATTTAAACAAAGTGACCCACAAAGATGTCTACCCTTTGCCTCGGATTGATGACGCCCTCGATTGCCTCCATGGTGCCCAATACTTTTCGTCTATCGACCTTCGATCCGGCTATTGGCAAATTTCCGTCGACCCCATGGATCGTGAAAAAACCGCTTTCGTTACGCCCGACGGCCTCTACCAGTTCAAAGTCATGCCGTTTGGACTGTGTAATGCGCCGGCAACTTTCGAGCGCATGATGGACTCCCTTCTCCGAGGATATAAGTGGTCCATCTGCTTATGTTATTTAGACGATGTCATCGTCTTTTCACCCACCTTTGACAGCCATATAACACGTCTGTCAGCCGTTCTGGATGTTTTTCGAAGAGCTGCTCTCCAGCTCAATTCTGCAAAATGCCATTTCGGACGTCGCCAAATCACCATACTCGGCCACCTTGTCAGTGCCGATGGTGTTCAACCAGATCCCGAAAAGGTGCGAGCAGTACAACAATTTACTGAACCACGCTCAACCAAGGACGTCCGAAGTTTTGTAGGGCTATGTTCCTATTTTCGTCGATTTGTCCGCAACTTCGCCGACATCGCTCGACCGCTTACTGATCTCTTAAAGAAGGACGTTCCCTTCGCATGGGGTATAGAGCAAGCGGACGCCGTTTCGGCTCTTATCCATCTGCTGACTACGCCACCAATACTGGCCCATTTTGACCCAGCATCACCTACAGAGCTTCGGACCGATGCCAGTGGCCATGGAATTGGAGCGGTCCTTGGCCAACGACAGCACGGGAAGGACCGCGTGATTGCTTACGCCAGTCGTCTTCTTTCACCTGCCGAACGGAAGTTCTCCATCACTGAGCGTGAATGCCTAGTTTTAGTGTGGGCCGTGGCGAAATTCAGGCCTTACCTGTATGGCCGAACTTTTTCCGTTGTTACGGACCATCACGCTCTTTGTTGGCTGTCATCGCTAAAGGACCCATCTGGACGTCTTGGTCGCTGGGCGCTCCGTCTGCAAGAATACTCATTCGTGGTCCACTACAAGTCGGGACGCCTCCACACAGACGCAGACTGTTTGTCACGTTATCCGGTTGAAACGCCCGACTTGACAGACCTTGATTCAGTCCCCTGCGTTCTCTCCATCCACGCTTTGGGTGATATCTCCACCGAACAACGACGTGACCCGTCGTTACTCTCTATTATCGAGCGCCTGACCTCTGCTCCAACAGACCCTTCCGTTCGCCTGTTCTAACTGCACGACAACATTCTGTACCGTCGCAGCTTCAACGCTGATGGCCCGGAATTACTACTCGTGCTTCCCCATCACCTGCGTACCAGCGTTCTCGAACAACTACATGACGTACCTACAGCCGGTCATCTAGGCGTCTCTCGTACCTACGATCGTGTGCGACGTCGCTTTTTCTGGCCCGGACTGTATCGTTCTGTGGTTCGCTACGTCACTGCTTGCGACCGCTGCCAACGCCGCAAGCGCCCCTCTGTGCTACCGTCTGGCCTCCTACAGCCCATTGACATACCGACGGAACCATTCTTCCGTGTTGGCCTTGACCTGTTGGGCCCGTTTCCTACGTCCACCTCCGGAAATAAATGGGTTGCAGTCGCCACAGACTACGCCACACGCTTTGCCATCACTAAAGCACTGCCGACAAGCTGTTCCACTGACGTCGCTGACTTTCTCTTGTATGAAGTCATTCTTCATCACGGCGCTCCGCGGCAGTTGCTTACTGATCGAGGAAGGTACTTTCTTTCACGTGTTGTGGATGACATTCTCCGCGCCTGCTCCACTGAGCACAAGCTTACCACCGCTTATCATCCACAGACAAATGGATTGACCGAGCGTCTGAACCGAACGCTGACGCAGATGCTGTCAATGTACGTTTCGCCAGATCACCGTAACTGGGACAAAGCACTCCCCTTTGTCACGTTCGCGTACAATTCTTCACGGCACGACACAGCTAGTTATTCGCCGTTTTATTTGCTATTTGGCCGACATCCAGCATTACCATTTGACACGCTCCTTCCTTCGGCTGCCCCCTTGTCTACTGAGTACGCCAGCGATGTCGTTTCTCGAGCCCATGCAGCCCGTCAGCTTGCCCGTGATCGGCTGCACTTGTCGCAAGCGCAGCAAAAAGACCGCTATGACAGTCGCCACCAAAGCGTGCACTTCTCGCCGGGGTCTCTGGTACTTCTCTGGACACCAAACTGCCAAGTCGGCTTATCAGAGAAGCTACTATCACATTACCATGGCCCCTACAAAGTGTTACGACAACTTAGTGACGTGAGCTACGAGATCGCACTCTAGACAATGCCTTTTCGACCACCTCACTCCAGACAGACGTTGTACACGTTTCCAGACTGAAACCATATCACCCTCCTCGTTCGTCGCCGCCGTACTAAGCGCCGTGACGGCGCTTCCGCCGCAGGGGAGTGATGTTACGGTGCATCATCGACAGGAGCAAGCGTGGCACTTAGCGAAGATGAAGAAGACGCCTGTGCGTTAGGCGCTTGCACGAGAGGCAACTCAGCCATCTTGTTCGGCTGCCGATTCTCGGTGGACGCTGTCCTGTAAGCCAAGACCTTGCCCCGTCACAATATTATTTGTTATCACCATTTAGCTGGAGCCTTGTACTATTATATGCTAATATAAATTCATTTCCAGTGAGAGTTACTTGTGTGTATTGTTATTTAGCTATACATATTACTTCTAATTTTGCATGCTACTTTTAACAGAGGACATGACTTCCTTTTCATTTTTCTCGTTGGTATGTAGTATTTTATGAATGACTCCATGATGTCCCTGAACCTACCACTCAGTGTTTCAAAATCTTCAGGTAATTTTTGTGGAAATTTCACGAATAAATCACGCCCAAGAGAAGAAACAAGTTCCAATATTCGTTCTCTCGGCTTGGTTGAAATCATGGTATAAAAGCGATCACTCTTGATGATCATTCTTTGATACAGTGTAGAAGAGCAACTCGTGGTCCGAGATGTCCGGGATAGTTTCTATTTAGGCACTGACGAGTCGGAAGTGATAACTAATAATAATTGAATAAATAATTCTGTACCATATACTCGCGTGGGCTGAGTCACTGTCGTAAAGACTATCTAATTTAGAATAAAATTGAACATAATATATAATATTAATTGAGAATTCCCAGGTTTGAAATGTTAAAACTTCCAGATTTTTTGTGTGTTCCGCTAAGGCGCTCGGCTGCTGTCCCGCAGGTCGCGGGATTGAATCTCGGCAGCGGCGGCTGCATTTTAGATGGAGGCAAAAATGCTGTAGGCGGAGGTGCTCAGATTTGGATGCACGTTGAAGAACCCCAGGTGGTCCAAATTTACGGAGTCCTCCACAATGGGGTCTCTAATATGTATATGGCGGTTTTGGGTCGTTAAATCATACGTATCAAATCAATAGTACCAAGAAGATGTATGGTATGTGATACCAGACGGTATACGTGTATGATTACAAGAGTTAAGCAGTGACGTTCTTTTGGAAACGATGGGGTGATGTATAAATGGCTTGCACTGAAGTCGCTCACAAAGTCATGTCCGAGCTGCAACATTGTGCTGTCGCGTTAGTGTTATCCGTATGATATGCTGGTTCTTTCGCTTTTCATGCATGGAGGCACAGTAACTTTATCACGCTTAAGCAGGCTGATCATCGCTGGAATATACTGCCTTGACGTCATCTAAGCCGCCATGTTGGAGCCATTTTTCGCTTCTACAACGTCACCTGTATGCTATGAGTATACATAGTTCACAGCGATGCCCCCTGATACAATTTATCACAAAACATTGTGCCTACAACTTCAGAATCTCAAAGAACTTTGGATGATAACCATTTGCTGATTTAAATAACCAAGCCACCATGACATGCGGACCACTCTTTTGATATCGCGTAGTTTGAGCTAGCTTTTCTCCGGACATGATTACAATATCTATAGCCAAAATTCAGTAATGATGTGAAGTTGGGTCGTAGTTACAGCAATACAGAGTCAAAAGGGTGTATGAAGACATCGCGCGTTTACATTTGTGAAGTTTACTTCGTTTTGGCAGTTTGCCCCGCCGCGGTAGTCTAGTGGCTAAGGTACTCGGCTTCTGACCCGCAAGTCGCGGGTTCAAATCCCGGCTGCGGGGGCTGCATTTCCGATGGAGGCGGAAATGTTGTAGAGCCGTGTACTCAGATTTGGGTACACATTAAAGAACCCCAGGTGGTCGAAATTTCCGGAGCCCTCAGCTTCGGCGTCTCTCATAATCATATGGTGGTTTTCGGACGTTAAACCCCACAAATCTATCCATCTATCTATCGTTTTGGCAGTTTGTTCTCGCATTATTATTTTTTTCCCCGCAGCGCCATTTACTTTTACGGGATCACCTAAATTTCGTCTTCACTGCAGGTAAAAAAAATTACATACGCCCTATCTGAGCACACGGGTCTACATCATTGTGGTCTCCATCAAAAATGCAGCCGCCAGAGCCGTGATTCGACCCTCGTACTTGCGGGCCAGCAGCCGAGTACCTTAGTCACTAGACTACCACGGTGGGGCACCTGAATTATTTCGACAGCCACTGTATCGCTTTTTAGAATAGCCCTAATATTACGTATCGCCTTTCACTCGTTTCTTCAAACTGTAACTGTTTGCTTGCTATCTAAATAGCTTTGTGAAAGACCATATAAAATAAGCTTATTTCACATTGATCAATTCGCAATACTACCCATCGGCAGTTCAAGCATGTGTAATACTTTCAGAATGCTAATATTAGCACTCTGAGCAGCAAAGCAATCCATAGAATTATGCCGTCCTTCTTTAGCTTTTTTTATGTCGTTCGCAATACTTTGCAGTATACGCAAACATATACTATGTGGAAACATATACAGAATTGTTCAAGCTAATTGCCTTTATTATATGGCAATATCAGATGCCAAAGCTTTATTTAGAAGATAACTTTGTTATACTTCAAAACAAGCGCCATACCTCACTTTAACCTAACCGCAGTACATGTCTTGCTTCCACTTCCACTTGTTTTTGTTGTTTTGAGCTGGCGCAGGTAAATGCTTAGCTTAAATTGCGCATAACTTGATATCAACGCTTTTAGAAGAACGCTTGTGTTGCTGGCAAGCCTGCACGCTGTACTTCGCCTTTTTGATTAAATATTCAGAGACAGGATTGAGAGGGGACTTCAGGATGAACAGGTTGTCTGTCCATGTTGTAATTCTTTTAATGTCCTTTTCACATGATAGGAGCCAGGTCATAACCTCACCGCTCGTTAACACAAGTTTTCACCATTCTGAACATACTTCTTGAGTGCAGTTAGATATGCGTGTTTGTGTCTCGCGGAGCCCTTCATTGCAGCCCTACACTGCCCACGGTCCGTTTTCTTCAAGAATTTTTACACAAGAAATCCTCCTATATGGTGCAAAACGCTGTACTCTGCTGAAGTCAACGTTTCAATAAAAAAAAAATGCCCGCAGCTTCCCTCGGGGGAACACAGAGGAGGATGCGGAGCATATAATTGGTTAACGGGGTGTTAAAGTGCGACTTACTTGGGTCGATGGCTACATTGGTTAACGTGGTTGTGAAATGGGGTGTTAAATTGCGACTTACTTGGGTCGATGGCTAAATTGGTTAACGTGGTTGTAGGAGGGGGTGTTAAATGAGTGAACACGTACACACGTATGCGAAAGGGCGGCGCTGGTCGAAGGGACGTCGATAATTGTGTTTGTGGATTCGTTGGAATTCATTTCACCGCGACCTTGGACGTCGACGCGCCGTACAAACCAATCGACGAGCGGCAACTGAGCGAGCGAGCGCCGACCTTGAATATATATACAGCGCGACGGCGCATGCGCTGTCAGCTGTCGAATGTTCTCGAAGGAGAAGCGCGCGCGCGACACAGATGGCGACGGCGCGACGGCGCATGCGCTGCCAGCTGTCGAATGTTCTCGAAGGAGAAGCGCGCGCGGCACAGATGGTGGGCGACGGCGCGACGGCGCATGCGCGCGCGTCAGCTGTCAAATGTTCGAGAAGCGGTGCGGACGGCGCGGAGGGCGCACTACAAGGCGCGAGTATAAGATGCTTCCGCATCTAAAAATTCCCCATCATCAATTTCCTCTTCAGCATTTCCACGACACTCAATTTTCTTTGGGAAATCATGTCAACCAGGAACTGTGAGTCACCATTTTTATAACTATTATTTGCCGGCATGTGCTAAAACTGGGTGACGCATACAAGCTTTAAAACACCTTTCATGCCGTAGGCGTCAGGAACGGACGGCCGCACGGACGCGCGGAGGGACAGACGCATGAACTAACTAAGGGAAGGCCGAATAGACGGGCGCACAGAAGCACGAATGAACGCAGGACTGACGGACAGACGTGCGGACGGATGGACAGATAATTGTTCTTACGGACGGAAGGACGGAAGCACGGACAGACTGTTGGAACGCTTTGCCCTTTTACCGTCATTCACTCTGTGGATATGCGTTGACTCCGTTTTAAGTGACATGCAATGCAACTGGCTTCTGCGAGTACGACGGCACAAGACATACGACCCACGGCATAAGAGGCTTTGCCCCTATTAGAAATAGTTGAAGGCGCTGGTAGTAACAAGCGCAACACGTAGGCGCGAATCTTCGCGCAATTGCAGCTTGTGTACAAGAAGCGATTAAGAACAACGTATTTCGTGTTATTCAAAATGAACGTGGTAAATACGCATGTACACAGCATGTGAATGAACGTGTATTGCACCCGGTGCACTGGTGATTGCAACTAAGCCCCTTCCGAATGAAATTTCTCATCAGCTATGGCGCCCTTCTGCAGCTGGCGTTAGAGTGTCAATCACATCAAGCTTTATCGCGATCAGTTCCGTACCAACTCCCTCACGAGTGTGGGGGGGGCTGAAAACACAGGGTCTCTAGCTCACACATACACGCGCGCGCGTGCGCATGCTTAAAATATATATATATATATATATATATATATATATATATATATATATATATATATATATATATATATATATATATACATATATATATATATATTGTAGTGGGGAATTCGCAAGGCACTGACTAGTGGGACCATCTCTCTCAGAGTGCGAAGCGCGAGTGTGTGCACGAGCTGTAGACGCTGGACGGCTCGAGCATTTCTGTTCCTACCGGCTGCCTCACAGCGTCCGTCAGCGTCACAGACATGCCATCCGAACAGCGGAAAGACCCTTGGATTGTCTCGCTCTTGAATATGCTTTCTGACACATCAACTTCCGGTTACCCTCGTGCTCTTCGCCGCCAAGCAACGCATTTCGCCATACGAGATGGCCTGTTATACCGTCGCAACTATCAAGTGGTGGGTCGTAAATGGCTGCTAGTCATACCCAGCCATATGCGCTCTGATATCTGCGAATATTTTCATGCTGAGCCTCAACACGCACACGCCGGTGCGCTAAAGACGTATGAACGGATCCGCCAACGTTACTACTGGCGGGGTATGTACACGTTTGTACGCAAACACATTCGCTCATGTTCCCTGTGTCAGCAACGCAAGACATTCCCTCATTCACCCGGTCAACTGCAGCCTTTACCATGTCCTGCACGCCCATTTGACCGTGTTGGGATTGACCTATACGGTCCGCTACCGTGCTCTGTTGGTGGTAATCGATGGGTGATTGTGGATGCCGACCATCTGACAAGGTACGCCGAAACGGCAGCGCTACCTTCGGCTGGTGCTCGTGACGTTGCAACCTTCATCTTGCATCGGTTTGTTCTTCGTCATGGTGCACCACGGGAGCTCCTGAGTGACAGGGGCCGTGTATTCTTGTCCGAAGTTCTGCAGCAGCTCTTGCATTCATGCCGCACGGTACACCGCACGTCAACAGCCTACCACCCTCAGACGAACGGCCTAACGGAACGTTTCAATAGAACTCTCGGAGACATGCTCGCTATGTATATTGATTCGGATCACTCCAATTGGGACGTTGTCCTTCCTTTCGTGACGTATGCCTACAATACGGCGATTCAATCAACAAGGGGCTTTTCTCCATTTTTTCTTTTATATGGTCGTGACCCATGCAGCACACTCGACACAATTCTGCCATACAATCCCGATGCCTCCGAGTTCAGCCCAGTTTCTGAAATGGCAGAACATGCCGAAGAGTGTCGTCAGCTTGCACGGTCCTTCACAGCCGATAATCAAGCCCTCCAAAAAGATCGCCACGACCGTGATCTTGTTCAGGACACATTCCCCGTCGGCTCTCTCGTGTGGCTCCGACTGCCTTTCCACTCTCCTGGACTGACTCCCAAGTTTGCACCGAAGTATACGGGCCCTTACCGCGTCATACAGCACCCTTCTTCTGTGACCTATGTGATTGAACCGCTCAAGCCATCCACGGACAAGCGCCGCCTTGGTCGTGAGACGGTCCACGTCAGTCGCCTCAAGCCCTGCTACGACCCTCCTGTTCTCTCGTCACCTTGAGTCGCCAGGATGGCTCGTCTTGGTCGCCGGGGTATTGTAGTGGGGAATTCGCAAGGCACTGACTAGTGGGACCATCTCTCTCAGAGTGCGAAGCGCGAGTGTGTGCACGAGCTGTAGACGCTGGACGGCTCGAGCATTTCTGTTCCTACCGGCTGCCTGCCTACTACCTGGCGTCGCTATTAAACTCCCTTGCAATATATATATATATATATATTGTCGCAGTACGACGCGAACAAAGCACAAGTACGCCTTGAGGCAGCAGAAGCAGCGTGTTCTCAACAGCTGAGCCACAAGATCTTCTTCGTTCTCGCGTCAAGCCAGAGGCCCACTACCTGGTGTCCGCTAAATCCCCCCATCATCGTTTTTGTCCACATTAGACACGGGTCATTTGCCTCCCTCTCAAAGAGCATCGACCCGATGCGAAGTCAATAATGCAGTTTTTGTTAAAATATAAGTCTCACGCAATCACTCGCTCACGTAAGGCTTCATGCGCACTACGTGAACGAGTTAAGGATGGTGCTGGCGACGATTGGTACTACACAAATTGTCGGGAACAACTTCGTAAGTGACGTCACTCAGTTGTCGCAGCACTCGGTATGGCCCAAAGTATCTTCTTAAGAGCTTTTCTGATAGTCCTCGTTTCCGTACGGGTGTCCAAATCCATACTTTGTCGCCAGTTTGATAGACAACTGCTCTGCGGTGAGCATTGTAGCGGCCTGCATCGTACTCTTGCTGCTGGCGGATCCGTAAACGTGCCAGTTGTCTAGCTTCTTCCGCGCGTTCCGTAAACGTGTTGGCGTCTGGGTCGATGTCGTCACTTTCGTGCAGCGGCATCCCATCTAACATAGTTCGTACTTCTCGTCCATGAACGAGGCTGAACGGGGTCATGCGGGTCGTTTCTTGCTTGGCCGTGTTGTACGCAAACGTTATGTATGGTAAGATTTCATCCCAATTTTTGTGTTTTATGTCTACGTACATCGAAAGCATGTCTTCAATGGTTTTGTTCAGACGCTCCGTCAGCCCGTTTGTTTGTGGGTGGTAGGCAGTGGTCTTACGATGCGTTGTTCCACTCAGCATCAGGACGTGATCCAAAAGAGCTGCCGTAAATGCGGTTCCTCTTTCCGTGATCACGACGGTTGGGGCACCATGCCTGAGTACAATATTTTCGATGAAAAACCTGGCCACCTCCGCTGCTGTACCTCTCTGAATAGCTTTTGTCTCGGCATAACGGGTCATATAATCCGTCGTGACGATAACCCAGCGGATTCCTGCAGTGGACATAGGAAGTGGGCCCAAAATGTCCATGCCTATCTGGTAGAATGGAGCTGTTGGGACCTGCACGGGTTGCAGTAGGCCAGCTGGTTTAGTCGGTGGTGACTTGCGTCGCTGGCAGTCGAGACAGGTGCGAACGTGGTGCTTCACGGCTGTGGTTAGTCTCGGCCAGTAATACCTTTGCTGTACTCTGGCCAACGTTCTCATGTAACCCAAATGGCCAGAGGTCACCTCGTTGTGGCATGCTTTGAGTATTTCGGTACGAAGGGCTGCTGGCATGACGAGCAGATAGGCGGATCCTGTCGACGAAAAGTTTCTTTTGTAAAGTACTCCGCCCCGTAAACAAAACGATGGCAATACTCTTGCGAAAACTCTTGGCGCCTTCTGAGATCTGCCTTCCAAGTAGTTAATTAAGCCAAGCAACTCAGTGTCGTCACGTTGTTGCTGCGCAATGGCGGTCGTGTCGAGGACACCGAGAAATGCCGTTTCTTCCTCCTCAGGTAGGGTTGCCGACTCAATGGGTGAACGGGACAGACAGTCAGCGTCCATATGTCGCTTGCCTGACTTGTGCACGACCGTCATGTCAAACTCTTGCAGTTTTAGGCTCCAACGCGCTGATCGGCCGGTGGGATCTTTTAGATTAGTTAACCAGCAAAGGGAGTGATGGTCACTAATAACTTTGAAGTGTCGGCCATACAAGTACGGGCGAAATTTCATTACTGCCCATACTACGGCGAGACATTCTTTCTCTGTTGTTGAATAGTTAGCCTCTGCGCGTGTTAGTGTTCGGCTTGCGTAGGCGATCACTCTTTCTGTGTCCTCTTGCCGTTGCACAAGCACAGCCCCAAGACCTACATTGCTAGCGTCTGTGTGAAGCATCGTCGGGGCTTCTTCGTCGAAGTGGGCGAGCACAGGGGGCGTTTGGAGACGTTGACGCAGGTCATTAAAGGCAGCCTCCTGTTCTTCTTTCCACTCAAAGGCAACATCATCTCTTGTGAGACGAGTTAGGGGCGACGCGATGCGGGCGAAGTCTGCGATAAACCGGCGATAATAGGCACAAAGGCCTAGGAAGCGTCTGACAGCCTTCTTATTGGAGGGTACTGGGAACTGTGCGACAGCGGCAATTTTTCCAGGATCGGGCCGGACGCCTGCGTTGCTGACGACGTGACCGAGAAACTGAAGTTCGTGAAAACAGAAATGGCACTTTTCTGGTTTCAATGTTAGGCCCGCGAACCGTATGGCACGTAAAACAACTTCCAGCCTTTTGAGATGCTCGTCAAAAGTGGTCGAAAACACTATAACGTCGTCCAGACAGACTAAGCACGTCTTCCACTTCAATCCCGAAAGTACCGTGTCCATAAGTCTTTGAAAAGTTGCGGGCGCGGAGCACAAACCGAAAGGCAAGACTTTAAATTCGTATAAACCATCTGGGGTTACAAAAGCGGTTTTCTCTCGGTCTCTTGGGTCTACCTCGATCTGCCAGTAACCACTCCTCAGGTCCATGGAAGAAAAGTAGCGAGCGTGCCGAAGTTTGTCAAGGGAGTCATCAATACGTGGGAGCGGGTACACATCTTTCTTGGTCACCCGATTCAGCTTCCTGTAGTCCACGCAAAAACGCAGGGTGCCGTCCTTTTTCTTTACTAGCACTACAGGCGATGCCCAGGGGCTCTGCGACGGTTGAATGACGTCATCTGCAAGCATTTTCGCGACTTGTTGTTGTATGGCTTCGCGTTCCTTTGAAGCTACACGATAAGGGTTCTGGTGGATAGGTCTCACCGTGTCCTCGGTGATTATTCGGTGCTTTGTCAAAGGTGTTCGACCAACTCGTGATGTCGTTGAAAAGCAGTCGCGGAATTCGGCTAGCAGCTGAAGAAGTCTCTGTCGCTCGTCCTTTGACAGAGTGGTGCCAACATCGAGAATGGGGTCTGGTTCTGGATTAGGCTCTTCGTCCAATACCGACAAACATAAACTGCCTCGCATTTCTACAATATTGTCGAACGAAGCTATAGCTGTGCCCTTCGGAAGGTGCCGGCGCTCAGCACTAAAGTTCGTCAGAAGTAAATTCGTGCGTCCACGAGTGAGACGGACGATACCTCGTGCGACCAAAATGCCATGACTAAATAGCAGCGAGCCGATTTGGTCAGCAATGCCTTCGCCATCAAACGCTTCGTCGCCTTCTACTGAAACAAGAGTGCATGACCGGGGCGGGACGACCACATCATCATCAATTATACGTAAAGTGTTTCGTATTGCGTCTGAACAGTCAACTAAACCAGAGCTGTTGCGGAATGTAATTGAACGGTCCGGGATGTTGATGACGGCACCATAATCTCTTAAGAAGTCCATCCCTATGATCAAGTCCTTGCAACACGAGGTGAGGATGACGAACGTCGCCACGAAAGCAGAGCCACCGATGTCGAGTCTTGCTGTACACCTTCCGACAGGCATCAACAGCTGGCCGCCTGCTGTCCTCAGGTGAGGTCCCGTCCACGTAGTCTTCACTTTTTTGAGGCGTACGGCAAGGTTTTCACTTATGATGGAAAAGTCGGCGCCGGTGTCAACTAAGGCTGTTACTTGCTGTCCGTCTACCGAAACGGTAAGATCTGTGGTCACAGTTTCGTCGGTGTTACAACTTCTCGGCTTTACGGCGTCCTGTGGTACAAGTAACGGGGGCTTTTTTTCGTCGCCTTGACGGCCTGCAACCTCACCCCCGGAGGTCGCCGCCTTCAGTTTCCCCGGCGTGGACTTGGTGACCTCCTTCCACTGACGTCGGCTGTAGTTCGGTGGCGCGACGAAGGCGAATATGCCGGAGACGGAGAGCGTGGTCGACGTCCCAAACCTGGCTGGTAATCAGGCACAATGTCGTCGTTATTGGCACGGCGGTTGTCAAAATGGGACTGAGACAAGGGGAGTCCTTGAGAATGAGTGTCCCGGCGTGGTGCGTAGCCGTCGTTGGCGCGTCGGTCGTCAGACCATTGCCGAAGAGGTCGAAACATATCTACGCGGTGCCAGCAATGGCGGGAAATGTGGCCCACACCTCCGCAGGTAAAACAAAGCGGGCGCCTATCTACAGTGCGCCAGGCGTCTGTTTTACGAAGGTGTGGACGCCGCAACGGCTCGTAATGTGGCAAATGCCGTGTCCCGTTGGGAGGCGGCTCTTGGTACGGCGGCATTTCGTACGGCGGTACGACGGCAGGTCGTCGCGGTGTCTGTTCTTGTGGCGACCAAGGAACGGCTGCCGATGGCTGGCGGTGGGCGGCGAGCGGCGAACGGGCGGTGGGCGGCGAAGCGCGGCTGCGTAGCTCATAGGTCGCTGATCGTCAGTAGGATCAGCTGTTGAAAACGCTTGGCGTATTTCTTCGCGGACAACTTCAGCGACAGACGCCTGTGGGTGGTTCCGTGACCAGATTCCGGAACTTCAGTAGCTCTTCGCGAACAATCTCTCTTATCAAATCGCGCAACGAGCTTTGATTTTCAGATGCCGTAGCGGCGACTTGCATGTGGGCGCTGATGGACAAGCGATCGTATTGTCGGCATCGTAGGTGAAGCGCCCGTTCGATAGCCGTAGCTTCTTTGATGAAGTCTGTCACGGTGGTTGGTGGGTTCCGCAAAAGTCCGGCGAACAATTGCTCTTTAACGCCACGCATGAGGTAGCGCAACTTTTTGTCGTCGGTCATGTGCGGGTCAGCTTTACGGAAGAGGCGGGTCATGTCCTCAGCGAACATTGCGACCGTTTCATTGGGTTTCTGAACCCGTAGCTCGAGTAAATGCTGCGCACGTTCTCGCCGGTCGGCATCGGCAAATGTGTCAATCATTCCTCTTTTAAAGTCGCTCCATGATGACAAACTGCCTTCTCTGTTCTCGTACCAAGTTTTAGCGCTGTCGTCGAGATAAAAATAGGCGCGGGAAAGCCTTTGTTCAAGGGACCACTGGTTGGTTCTAGCTATATATATATATAGCTAGAAAGATGTGTGTGTGTTTGTGAAAGAGAGACAGGGAAGAGAAGGTTCGGGCACTGTAAATTTTCGACGGTCTTTATTCCTTTATTCACACACTGCAAATCACCGCAAGGCAGCCTATGTCGAAAGTTTGCTATTCGTCGCTTGAAATGCAAGTCGAACAAAATAAGCAAACAGAGGTGTCTGCCCCATGGGGCGTTGCAGTAATTCTTCGGTTTTTTTAGCTCACTGGGCTTATGCGAAAGCACGTTGTGTTGATGTTCAGAACTGAAGGTTACCGAAGGTCCGTTTTCTCTCAGCTTTCCAAGAGATAAACTCCTTCATCACTTGATTTGAATCAAGCGCAGCAGTTTCTTTCCTGATAGAAGTGAAGAAGAAGAAGATGGGTTAGCCTAGGTTTGGACATGGTACATCGTAGGCATGTTTTGAGGCGCCGAAGACCACTAAAAAAACTTTCCTAGCAGGCTGCAGACGCTGGCAACGTAAGAATCAGGATGACGAATCTTGCCACTTGATTCATAAGATCGCGCACAACGGATGATTGGCTATGGAGTGCATGACGCAAGGTTGGGTATGTGCTGCAATAAATAGCAGTATCAGAAGCAGCTGGTGAAGTCGGTCGAAGGTCGAAATCCGAAGCGTTAACTCCTAATTGCTGCTTCGAATTCGCGAGTGATGGCGCACTTCCTCGTGCTGATGTGTACAGTATTTTTTCGAGCGTCACCTAATACATTCCTAATACTAGCAGCCAGCGTTTATGCTGTAGAGTCTGATGGGCTGTATACACCAATGAAAAACACCTCCACAGAAAACGATTCTGGTTTCAAAGTAGGAACACAAAGAGCGAATTTTTCGGTTCCTGCGATATCAGTAGTGAAAGCAGCGTTTATCATATGTCTTTTTATATCTTTTATATATCTTTTTATCATATCTGCTTGTATCTCTAAATAAAGCCTGATTTACGTGCGAACGATTTTGCCTCAAGACTGGAGCGGCAGCCGCCGGGAGAGTCCAAAACAGGTTTTTACAACGGTGATTGAACGCTCTAGCGAACATAGGCGGAGTTTGAAAAAATCGCTCGCGGCAGACGTGGCAGAGCTACCAGTGACGTGGATGACACGTAACGCCAGGGGAGGAATCGAGGAGTGAACTCGGGCGCTGCGGGGACTTCAGATCATAGAACAACTCGCCCCGACTGAGTAGAAGACGACAATCGTCTTCTTGCCGGCTCACAAATGTCTCCTGCTGCTCTCAACTGGTTGCTGATTGCAGAAGTCGTGAAACGACCTCTTTTTTGGGACGTCACGATGAAGGAGTTCCGCAAAAAGCATAAGAAGAGCATTCTCTGGGAAGAAATTGCCGAGCTGTTTGAGAAGTGTCATACTTCTGTAACGTAAAAGCCATCGCTGGAACTGGCCATGCTGACAGATGAAGTAGAAGTGGTGCTGTTTTCCTTTCGTTGCCCTCGACGAAGCTTTCACCGGAGTAACAATCATGTGCGGTGCCTTTTTATTTCAATAGTAATTTTTACTACTTTCTTTTTTTCCATTTTCATCTAAAGTTATTCTCACGTAGAGGAGCCGTAGTTCTAGGTTGCAGCAAACGCTGCTGGTTTAACAAACAAAGAAATTTGATGAAATGGTGCATAGATGAAAGGGTTCACAAGAACGAGAGAGCAAGGACGGGTACTACGGCAGTTGAGTCGAGAAGTAGCATTCCACACAGGTCACGGAAAAGGAATTTTGTGATGTGACTCAACAAGGAGATAGCGCGAAGCTTGCTGTCATAGCTCAGGAAGTAAGGCAGTCACCAGGGGCCCTATTTTTGTTTTCCCTGTCAACAACACCTCTATTTCTTACTAAAACAAACCCTGACTTGTCGACGTCCTATGCGATGCTTCTTGCGCGAGGAACTATTGCACTGCACAGCGCTCAAGTTTGGAGGCTGTCAACAGGTCCTCCATCACATGACAGCTGATCTCCGTGACGCTCAGTTCCAGAATGCGTGGCTGGCTGGGGGAATAGAGATACACTTTCTAGATAACAAAAAACAGTTGCTTATTTCAGACACCAGTAAAGCAACACATGCCTAGGAGCATCCACCAAAATTACACGGCCGGAGGCTACTAATTGAATGTCACTGTTTTTCGACGGCAAAGGTGTGTTGTGTGAAATGATGTGATAATTCGGCTTTCCTGCTGATAACCGCAGCATTTATGGACGCAAATTCCCGCCAGAGCGAGAATTTTAGATGCGGAAGCATCTTATACTCGCGCCTTGTAGTGCGCCGTCCGCACCGCTTCTCGAACATTCGACAGCTGACGCGCGCGCATGCGCCGTCGCGCCGTCGCCCACCATCTGTGCCGCGCGCGCTTCTCCTTCGAGAACATTCGACAGCTGACAGCGCATGCGCCGTCGCGCTGTATATATACTCAAGGTCGGCGCTCGCTCGCTCAGTTGCCGCTCGTCGGTTGGTTTGTACGGCACGTCGACGTCCAAGGTCACGGTGAAATGAATTCCAACGAATCCACAAACACAATGATTGACGTCCCTTTGACCAGCGCCGTCCTTTCGCATACGTGTGTACGTGTTCACTCATTTAACACCCCCTCCTACAACCACGTTAACCAATTTAGCCATCGACCCGAGTAAGTCGCAATTTAACACCCCATTTCACAACCACGTTAACCAATTTAGCCATCAACCCAAGTAAGTCGCACTTTAACACCCCGTTAACCAATTATATGCTCCGCATCCTCCTCAGTGTTCCCCCGAGGGAAGCTGCGGGCAATTTTTTTTCGTTGCCCTGACCTGGGCTGCGTGCAAGTGTATATGCTGCAGCCGAAAAACCGGGCCAGCGAACGTATCACGTGTACCATGCTCAAAGTAACACGCTCGCAGTTCTTAAGCGTTCAGCTAGGTGGGACAGCTGTCTAATAAAACAATACAATCAAACTGATTCGTTTGCTCCTCCATGGCCCGTTAATTCAAGGAGCAACAAGAACCATACCTTAAAATTCCAGGACAAAAAAGAACAACTCCCAACGCTGTTTATTTGTTAAAAGATTCACGTTGGAATACATAGCGTTGGCAGTTGCTTGTGCATGGCCAGGTATATGAGCGCGCACCAAGAACCATACGTTAAAAAGCCAGGACAAAAAATAATCAACTGCCAACGTCGTTTGTTTGTTAAAAAATTTACGTTTGACTGAGTTCAATCAGTGTACCGACGCGTGAAAGTTGAACGGCAATTGATGCCGAACCTGATGATGATGCCAAAGGAAGGACACTTGGAGGAAAACGCAGCTTTTAGATACCACTGAAAACAGTGGTTAGCCTCCGCTTCAGCGGACAACGCTGCACGCCATAGCGGCGGGCGACGCGCATAGCAGTGGCATTGCAGCGGCGCACGGGAAACAAACGCGCGTCCGCGCGTTCTCCTTCTGCTGCTGCTGATGATGATGTATTATGATGATGACGATAATGCCGCTGATCCCAGCCATCACCGCCACTCGATAGCTCGCATTTGAAACAGGCTTAAGATTTAATTTTGCGTAGATGGAGCTAACCAAATGTCTCGACGCTTCAGCCTCGATCTTAGCTCAGCAACAATATTTGATTTGATTGATTTGTGGGGTTTAACGTCCCAAAACCACCATGTGATTATGAGAGGCGCCATAGTGGAGGGCTCTGGAAATTTCGACCACCTGGGGTTCTTTAAAGGAACAATATTTGCTCTTTCGTTTAGAAATGAATTGAGGTGGCCATCATGCGTATTGCGACCACGTATGCTATTACCTGTGCGAGCCAGATACCTTAAAGAACTCACGACTACTGATAGAGCTGTCCGGGCATTTTTCTGCTCTGATGGTTTATGCTCAACCAATTGCGAAATGATGGTGTTGTTATGTTGCTATTCAGTAAATATTTCTGTTGACCTTCAATGGAAGTCACTTCTTTCACGTGATCGGAACCTTTCGAGCACTTTCTACCAATTACGAAACCCTCTTGTTAAAAATGCCATTTCTTGGCTCTCGATGGACCAAACAAATGTCTACAATGGCTACATTGAGTGAACTTGTGCAGTTAAAGCAGAGTACACAGTCATGCTCCTGGTCGAGATGTAGCCAGTTGAATGAGTTAAACCAGTCAAACTGGCAGCTTCAGCCATTGTTCTGCGGAAACGTAGTCGTCTCAGCTGGTTGATGTTGCTCAAAAAAAGGAATATCTTGGTGTCCTTTTGAATTAGATTACCCGGCCGATGCATCATTTCCGCGGACTGCAGTAAAGCCTGCAGAGATGAAAGAAATTTTTTTATTTAATTTTCAAGCACTCAAGAAACGGTACTGAGATCGTTGTAAGAGCCTCTTCATGCATGAGCATGAAGAACAACTGTAACCAATAGAAAAAACAATAACTTTTTTCCGATGCGATCACCAAAGTAAACAGGTGACAAATCCCTATATTTGACGGAGTGATAATGTCCCTTCATCCATGAAACACCACCCGCTGTCTACAGCAGATGTAAAACCAAAACGTCTGTGAACAGAAAGGTTATCGAAAAGCTGTTAACTAGAACAAACAAAATGAAAGCCTTGTGAACCAGAACAAGATATGAGGCCATGATTCAGGATTCAATGCGCAGTGCTTCGCCCCAACATCAGCATTGACTTGGTGGATATGCGTGAATTATTTTTCTACGTTATCACTGTTAGGAGAGCGTGAATGCTCACTTGCTTGCGTGCCTGCACTAGTAAAATTCTTTTACATGGCACGCGCGCGTGCGTTTCAGTGCGTGTTTGTGTGCTGAGATAAGCAAAAAGTAAATTAATTAGTACGCGTGGGCTCACATTTTTCGAAGGATGTCTTCCATGTATACCAAGTGCAGCTGCTGCGTCTTCCAAGGCGTAATTAAGGCACACACCAAATAAATAAAAAATTGAATGTACAAAGCTGTTCATTAAAACAATATTTACAATAAAAGTTGGAATGATACGTTTACTTCGAAGGAAAGGCATTGCTTTAAATCAAATGCGCACTTTGGAGTGCACAGTATAATTCAGAAAATTCAAGGGAAAAACACATAAGCAGCAAATAACAGTGGTTTGTAGTTTTAATCCTTTAGTTTCACGAATGACGTTGTGCCCGCGCAGTAAGTCATTGACCGTCATTATAATGACGGAGTTCACTACAAGAAAAAGACCCTTTCTCATGTGTCAACCAAGGGCTACGTTGGCAAGGAGAACGTTAATAACGACCTATTTTCGACCGCGAAAAGCTTGCATGGCTCGATATGATCACGAGAGACGCCCTAGTAAAAAACTCCTGAAATTCAGACCATTGGTGTTCTTTAACGAGCACTGGCGTGGCATTAGCACAGTACATGGGCCTCTACCATTTCGACTTTATGGAAATACGACTGCCGTGGCTGGCATCGAACCTGCGATATTCGAGTCAGCAGCTGAGCCACCCTCACCACCGATCCACCAAGGTGAACAATTTATGAAGTATTCCTTCATAAACTAGCCGTTCATGTACCTCGATTTCTCGAACAGATGTGGGTCTTCCACTTGGAGCAAACCGAAAAACTGCAATTATACCTCACAGGCAACATTTGACGATTCTGCATATTATAACTCACAGTACATTAGCATATATGAATGCACATAACTCTAGTTGTAATACACGACATAATTATACGCAAGAAAAGAACTCGCATCAACCAGTATTACAGCGCATTGCTACAAAGTAAATCATTTCCTTTAAGAAAATCATCCTATCGACGGAACTTCGTACAGTTCAGCGCTTTTTAACTGGGAAGTTTCGATTTTCTTTTAAGATACATGTATGGGGCTATACAAGCGCTCAGTTAAATTTTCTTTTTCCTTTTAACTAATGCTTTGTGGGCGCTTGCGTAAATATACTGCCAAGTTCGTACATGCCATGGCTGCAGGTGCTACAGCGAAGACGCCGTTTCAGAAGCCGCAAACATGCCGGGGCTACCAGCAACGCACATTCGTGCTCTCTTCACAACAAATTTATCCATTGCCTGAGTGCTCGCCGACCTGCAATAAATCAAAACCTAGTTGACCTATGTGATCTCAAAGAATCGCGTTCAAAGCGAAGCTAGTTTTTTCTGAGCGTTAGAATCAAAGGTGTTAGTTGTATGTGATTTTCAAAGCATTCCCTGCAATGGCCATTTCTTCTAATGCCTTTGAGCACAGCAGTTCGGGAAATATCCATTTCGTTTCTATATATCCGGCATAATTCCAAGTCCGCTTCCCATATCTACATCGCGAACGAATCAGTCATTCAAAAGCGCCGCGAAAACATGCAATAGCACCCACTCGCTAACATATATTAGCACTTGGGAGACCATCCGAAACGATAGAAATCTTTTACAGTGTGCTGGAGCTCTGGGAATGGTGTAATGACCGCAGGTGGGCTCACGCGACGCATCGTACAGGCCACCTGCTCCTGCTCTCGCATCGAAGTGCGTTGGGCGCATTTGGAAAGTATGCAAGCACGAACTTACACTGCCCTGCATTCAGTGCAAGATTGGAAGCGGTGTTTACGGTGCGAACACTTGGTTCGCAATACTCCCGTCCTGGCCTCAAACAGTATAGTGACCTACCCCGATTATTATCATAGATCCTTTCCTTGGCAATTTCCTGCTTAAAAGTTCGATAGATCTCTAGTGCGAACTTCTTAATCATGCCGATTCTCTCCATATCTGTCTCAGCTTCCTTCACCTTCTTCTTAATTGATAACTTATTTTGGTTTCGCCCTTGCTGTTATCTAATTGTATACCAGTCAATTTTCTGGTTCGTATCCTCCATTTTGTATCGACATTCTTCGTGTACAAGTAGCTGAATACCTTCCTAGCCCAACGTTCCTCCCCCTTTCTCTCAATCGCTTCTCAAATTTTATCTTGCTCCTAGCTTTGCTGCCCTCAAATGATGTCCGTCCCATATCAAGTTGTACTTCCTGATTTGTGTATTTCTGTGGGCTCCTAAGTCTTGCCTACCTATTCCACTTCGCTTCATTTCTAATCTCGCTTGAAATTCTGGTCTCATGCACAAGACTGCATTGCTGAACGTCAGACCAGAAGCCATGACCCCTTTCTATATTCCTCTCACCACATCATACCTATTGTATTTACACAGTGTTCTGTTTCTTTATCAACGCTGCATTCCTGTTACCTTTAGTCATCACGTTTATTTCGTGTTTCCTTAGGTACTCAGTCCCATTCCATATTCAAACGACTAGATATTTGTATTTGTCTGTTATTTCTAGCGTGACCTCCTGTATTGTAAGCTCCATACCTTCATTATCATTATATATCATGACTGCTGATTTTTCCTTACAGAACCTGAAATCTAACCTATTGCCCTCATTACCGCAGATGTTAATCAATCTCTGCAAATATTCCTTGTTTTCCGCCATTAGCACTACATCATCTGCGTACATTAACACTGGTACCTTATTTATGAGTTTTACTTGTTTGACGAAAGAGAGGTTGAAGCCCAGTTCCCTCCCCTCTAATTTGGCCTCTAATCCTTGTTGGTATATTAGGAATAACAAGGGTGACAGAGGACACCCCTGCCTAAGCCCCCGTTTACCCCTGCAGGCTTAGATACCTGTTTTTCCCACTTTATAACTGCATTGTTACCTTTATAGATAACCTTAAAAAGAATAATGACTTCATCCTCCACACCTAGTGTGTCCAGTATTCCCCACAAGTCCTCTTGAACCACGCTATCGTGCGCTCCCTTAATGTTTAAAATTGCTAGCCACAGGGGCCTGTGTTCCTTTTTTGCTATTTCGATGCACTGTGTCAGTGAGAACAGATTGTCTTCCAACCTCCTGTGTTTCCGAAACCCATTCTGCAATTCCCCCAGCACCCCTCATCCGCTATGCATGCCTGCATGAACTCTTTCCTTTGTAATCTGCATCGCCAGCCTGTAGACCGCTTATGTCATTGTTGTAGGACGGCAGTTGTTTACGCTAGCTTTGCCCCCCTTTCCTTTAGACATTATGCTCAACCTGTTAAGTTTACATTCATCGGAGATTTCACCATCGATTATTATTTTGCTCACTGCCTCTCTCAAAGCCTGCTTAGGCTTCGGACCTAATGTCTTTATCAGCATAATCAAATTGCAATCTGGGCCTGTTGATGTACTACTAGGTACCTCCTTCTCAGCTCTTTCATACTTTTGTTGTGAAAATGGAGCCTTTGTGTCACTTGATTCATCCTGGTATATTGTGGTGCATGAAGCACTTCTGTGTTGAAATTTTTCTGTCACCCTTGTTTTTATATGTTCAATAACTTCGTGCCCTTCAAGTCTAGCACCTTGAGCTTTAGATTTAAACCTCTGCTCTAGACTTGCCTCATTTCTTAAGGAGTTTAGATGGTTCCGAAATTTCGCAGCGGCCTTTCTATCTTTTTTATGTACTTCTGCCAGCCATTGAGCGTTCTTTCTTCTAATCCTTTCATTGATCACAAGGGATGCATCCCTTCTTCAGCTTAAAAAGATTCCCATTTTCTTTGAACATTATCTCTCGGTTCACCCCGCTGCTTAGCATGTCTGTGTTTTTTAGAGGCTTCCTGACGTTTTGCTATGGCTCTCTTAAATTTTTCATCGCACAAATTATTGCGTTTGTGTCTTCTTGTGCGGGGTGACTTGTCATCTGCCTTAGCAAGCTCTGGCTCAAACAGTCTAATTAGATTCGTGTATGTCCACACTGTTTTATTATCCTCAGTGATTACTTTATCAAATTGTTTAGTAGCTATTTCTATTTGCCTTGCTGAATAAAAATTTCCTGTAGTTGCTCATCTTGTCTCCTTCCCGCTTTTCCTGCTCTTCCAAAACTTACCTTGATAGGTTTGTGATCACTACCCAGATTTTTAGAGCCACATTCATCTATGTGCAATCCCCTCAGCTTATCATACGTCTTATGTGACATCAGTGCATAATCTATCGTCGACGGCATGTTGGACACGAGCACCATCTGGCAGGTATCCTTGAAAACAAAGGCGTGCGCGCTCGCGAAGAAAGATGCGCGCCTGTCTCGGAGGTGATAAAGTGTAGAACGCAAAGTGACGGGCAGGTGCCACCCCCATGTCGTCGTAGCAAAGCGTTGAAAACACTCACCTTTTTGAGCATCGCGTTGCGCTGTCAGGGCAGCGCGATAAACGCTACATTTCTTAGAGTTACTTGTGTGGGACTCTTCTAGTATAAAGGCACACATAAAAAAACATCGACGAGCTGTTATGGTGCCACACATGTGCGCCGTAATTGCTTTTTAATTGAAAATTGCACAACTATGAGCGCTGAACCTTGAGCAATATTGGTGCTCGCTGCGGACGGGTTCGGCTGTTAAAGGTATCATTAAGGGCGGACAAACAGACAAATGTACAGACAGACAGACAGACAGGCAGGCAGGCAGACCAAATTTTTTTCGTAGAAGGTCCACAAGAAAGGCTATCATTTTTATAAAAGGAGGGGCGGAATACAAGGGAACCGGTCGCTCACTTACGCATGAGAAGCGAAAAAAAAAAACAAAACAAAAAAGACGCTTTCTTTGCCGAACAGTAATGGACAAAGTTTGAAACCTGCGCCACATAGTTTCGTCTTCCATCCCCTACAAATTCGGCTAATGTAATACTTCGGATAATGTAATAAAAGCACGTTTTCAAGTTCCTTTTAAATGTAATAGATGCCTCTCCTTAGTTTTTCAAATAAAAGGAGCACACGTAAAGTTCAAGAAAATCTTCCACAATTTTTATGCAGCTCAAAAAACGTTTATTTTATTATGTTTTGCCAAATAAAAGAAAAAAAATGTAAAAAATGACCGGGCTATTTCCTAAAGTTGTTTTTTCCCACCGATGCTATTTTGGCACATCAGTGGACGATATACCGGATGTCATCCTGGGGTATTGTTTATACAAAGTAGACGGGTCTAGATAACAGTGACTTGCGTTTTGAAAAACAACACACTCGAATACGCGACGAAATCAATCACACCCTCGTGTGCCACTCATCGCTCATGTGCAGCACTGCCAAGTTATAGTACTTGGTTAACATTACTGAATGAAAAAAGGCAGCTTCGCAGAAAGGGTGCTAAGCTAAAAGAAAAATGTACAGCTGTGGGACCTTATTTATTTTTTTATTTTCACAATTTAATTTTTATCTGTACTTTCTGTGTTTTCATGTGCATTCGTTACCTCTGTTATTCATAAATATGTTTTGTCGCTCTATTTATTTCTTTATCGTTGTGTCTTTCTTATCCTTTGCTGCTTTTTATTTTTCCTACCCTTATTTTCGGGTTCACTATCTTGGTGCATGTCTCACTCTTTTACTTTCATCTCTTTTTTCTTGGCTTGTCTTTCTTTTTGTTTCCGATCTATTTTTTGTCTCTTTTTACTTCTACTTCTTTCTTAGCAAATATTTTTCTTTCAACCTCTTTCTTCCTTTGTAAATAATTTCTCTTTCATCCTTTTTCTTTGTTTCCTGTCTTTCTCTAACTTTCTCGCGTCATTTTTTATCCCGTTTTCTCAATTTCTCACTCTATTTTTATCGCTTTGCCTCTTTTTCTAATCCATTGTCTGTAATTTTATTTCTATATTCCATTGTCTGTAATTCTATTTCTATTCCTTCTGCCTATACCTTCTTCTTTTTCCTCTCTTACAAACTCTTTTTCTCGTGTATATGAGAATTTCATCATACCACATCAGAAAAACGGGCACGCGTGGCATGACAGAAAAATGAGGATGTGGACGCAGAGGAAACTGACGACGTATAGAGTATATAATGGTTTCTGATCATGAAAATATTTGACAGTAATTAAGAAAGTTTCTCCGAGGCTTAAACGGCTATTCTTTAAACCACTTTTTCGGTATCCTATTTTTTCGTTAGGGTTGGTTAGTGCTCTCGCCCAACACAGTTAAGTTATTCCACGCTAGACAAATCAGCACACTTTTATCGGAGAGAAGCATAAGGTAAAAAGCATGATGAAAAGATGTGCAGCGTGCTTGCTCATGATAATGATAAACTTTTTTCGCGGCTAACAAATTTTCCTGAGCTTGAGTAGCTACACTGTGCAAATTTAAAGAAAACATTTGTATGAAAAAATGGAAAAATGCTAAATGCTACAAATTTATTACGCCATACAAATCAACCAAGTGTGTTAAAGAACTATTTCTTCTCTTTTTCAGTGTCAAGCGAACTGTGAAAAACCACAAGAAAGAATTTCAGGCGACGTGTCCTCGCGCTGTTCGAGCTCGTTTATTCAGTAGCCATTTTGCCATATGTAGTGTTATGCCAGCGAGTCCTCGTCAAACGTCCGTGCCTCTGAAAAAGGCAATCTGGGTCAAGGCCAGCCCGCAGTCTGCCTGGCGCGAACAACTCAACGGCGTAAACACGCGCGGCGCTTCTCTGGCCCACGTGCATTGTGTCAGCGGCGCACGTGACAGCGAGCCGGCGTCCTCGTGTCTGGTGGTCTGACGCATGGCGCGGCGCCCCATTGGAGGAATCTGCCCTGACGACCAGTGGCGCTTCTGATTGGACATTTTGGTTGGACCCGGTGTAAATAAAAGAAGCCCTGCGGCGCGTCGCGAACGGCGGTCCTATGAGAGAGGAGGTCCCGTGTCGGAGAGCCGACATGTGTGCGAGTCGGCGGTTTTAG
Organism: Rhipicephalus annulatus; assembly: GCA_013436015.1. Taxonomy (NCBI): domain Eukaryota; kingdom Metazoa; phylum Arthropoda; class Arachnida; order Ixodida; family Ixodidae; genus Rhipicephalus; species Rhipicephalus annulatus. The sequence continues at coordinate 62,551 of WOVY01003370.1, read as the reverse complement.
GCGAAAAGCTGACCTATGTGTTAGAGAGGAGAGCTCGGCACTTCGAGTCTCTGTCGGCCCCAGTGCCGAAATTGTAACGCCTCTGTATATATGCTGTACATAAACCTTGTTTAACTCACCGTCGTCTCGTCCGCTCGTCTTATCAGCTCTGCGCAGAAGCAGTCGCGAGCTGAGAAACATACGCTACCAAACGGCTGGTGACCTTCCCGGCGGAGTTGAAAGCAGTGGCGCCTGTGGGACCGGGTCGGCGTCGCCGTCTTTCGCAACAGTGGAGGTCAGCGGTAGGATTTCGGAGGTGGTTTCGCAACAGAGGTGGCTTCGGCGGGATCGGCCCGTCGTTCTCAACAGTGGTGGCATCGGTGGCAGCCACAGAGGCAGATTCTCAACAGTGGTTAGCAGCTGCGGGATCGGCCGGCGTCAGCGACATCGATGCGGTGAGTGCCTGATGTTTTCCCCTCAGTTCACCAGACTTCTCTAGCTCAGGTTGTAGTAGTTTAGAGAAGGGCTGTGTGAAGCATTGAAGTGAGCTTTGATCGTTTCAAGCAAAGTCGAAGTGCTTTGAAACCGAAGTTAATGTAGAGGTGGTAAACACGGGAGTGTGAAAAATTGCTTGCGCGTCGTGCTAGTAGGCTTATAGTGGGTACGGCAAGTAAATTGTTAACAGGGGCAAACAGCAAGAGGCTAGTGTGAACGATGGAGAACCTTAAAGTGAAGGAACTCATCGAAATTTGTGAGGAACTCGGCATAACTTTGGGCCGTGCGAAACGAAAGCAAGCGACCCTTGAGATCATGAAGGATGAGGGAGTGTCGGCTGAGGAAGTCGATGAGGCCTGGGTGGATATTAAAGCACGCCGTGAGGAGGCTGAAAGGCGGGAAGTAGAAGCTCACGAACGTGAGGAGGCTGAAAGGCGTGAAGCTCGCGAACGTGAGGAGGCTGAAAGGCGTGAAGCTCGCGAACGTGAGGAGGCTGAAAGGCGCGAACGTCGCGAGGAGGCCGAGAGACAGGAACGCCTCGAGATGAAACGAATAGAATTGGCAATACTACAGTGTTCACAGGCGCCTAGCGTAGCTTCTCTAACAGTTCAGGTCAGCGGTTTTAGAATTAGGGACCAATTGCCACCGTTCGTAGTAGGCGAGGACATGGCGAAATATCTCGTCAAGTTTGAACACGTCTGTGGGCGAAACGCTTTGGAGCGGTCTCTTTGGGCGCGGAACCTGCTAGCTCTTCTTCCCGGCGAAGTGTCCGACGCGATAACTTGCTTATCGAGGGAAGCGTTTGAGAGCTATGACGAGGTTAAGGAAGTGCTCTTGAGACGTTATAAGTTGTCACCCGAGGCTTTCAGACAAAGGTTCCGGTATGCTAAAAAGGGGAATGAGTCACACGTTGACTTCGCGTTTCGTCTTAAAGCCGATTTGATTGAATGGCTCAAGGGCGAAGGTGTGTATGACGACCGCGATAAAGTGGTGGAATGCGTTGCATTGGAGCAATTCTACCGCTGCATCGAGGAGGATGTCAAACTTTGGCTGCAGGACAGACTTGGGGATGTACGGTTAAACAAGGCAGCTGAGTTAGCTGAGGAGTATCATACTCGCCGAAAGTTGCATAGCAGGGCAGTGCGCGTTGAAAAGGATGAAAGGAAAGAGGGCTTTTCAAGGAAACCTGATCAACGGAAACCCGCTCCGCACCGTAATTTCAAGAAGGACCCGTCTCTTACGAAGGACAGTGTAGGGGAAGGGAAAACAGAAGCGGAAAAATCGAGTGAGGTTTCTACCACACAGGAATTTGAATCGGAAAACAAACGGAAGCCGCTAATCTGCTACAACTGTAAAAAGGAAGGGCACATCGCGAGAAACTGTCAGGAAAAATTTGCCTTCGCAACAATCCGAGAATCAGAAAAAAACATGCGGTTGTTGGAGCCGTATCTCCAAGAAATTAGGGTGAATGAGAAAACGTGCCGAGCACTTAGAGATTCAGCGGCAACCATGGACGTTGTCCATCCTTCATTGGTGTCTCCGGATGACTTAACAGGAGAATGCGCGTGGATCAGGCAAGTCGCTGAGGAGCAGAGTGTTCGCTTACCAATCGCCACGGTTGTCATTGAAGGCCCGTTCGGTATGCTTCGCACCGAAGCGGCTGTGTCTGCCGCGCTAAATGATCGTTTTCCTTATCTTTTCTCCAACAACTCGGAGCAGCTTCTCAAAGAGCAGGGCAAATCGTTCTTCCCCAACTTTGCGTGCATGGCCCTCACGCGATCGCAAGCGCGGAAGCTTGATCTGGTTCAATGCAGTGAGCTCTCAAGTGACCTTGTCGGCGGGTCGACGGAACCCCAGAAAGGAAATTTTCCGCATGAGTCATGTGAGCAGTCACGCGAGCGGCCCGTCGCGAAAGCGGTCGGCGCGGCCGGCGCGGTAGGGGGAGACGACATGGCGCCATTGAGTCAGAGCGAGAGGGTTGCAACGCTCTCGCCTGTAGCGGAAGGTTGGAGCGAGCTGCCGAGAGTTGATCGAGAGACGCTCATTCGAGAGCAGCGTGAGGACCTCTCGATTGAAGCGCTAGTGGAAAGCCAGAAAAACGCGGCAAAAGTGCTGTCGAAGGAGCACTACGAGAAATCGGGGAAGAAGCGCGCTTTTGAAGTTGATAGTCAGGTAATGCTGCTGCAGCCGTCCAAAAGGAACAAGCTTGAGGTTGATTGGGAAGGGCTCGCAAAAGTAGTATCGAAGCTTTCTGATACCAATTGTGAAGTTAAATTAGGAAGGCGGCCGAACAAAATTTATCACAGTAACTTGAAAGCAGTCGTAAATTTACTTTTAAGTGCTTCAGAGGAAGAGGAAGCAGAAATTTTGAGCTCGAGTGAGGTAATCGAAGGGCGATCGAAAGTAATCCGGGAGCTGATAAACCTAGAGCCTAGATTAAGTGAAGTCCGGAAGGAGGACCTGAGAAAGATTGTTTTGGTGTTTGAAGACGTGTTTTCGGACCGCCCCGGAAACACGAGGGTGATCGAACACGATATCGAGCTAAGCGGTGAGGAGTCAATCCGTAGCAAGCCGTATCGTTGTTCCCCTGTGCAACGTCGAAAGTGTGAGCCGCTCTTGGTGCCGCATAGGTATCGTCGCCTAAAAGTGGCCGGTTACTGAAGTGGAGCATGTTGCTCCACAGCGCAACTTTGACGTTCGCTATCAAAAAAAAAGAAAGCTAAACGCTAATGCAGGTGCATTGAGCAGTGCGTTCCAGCTAGTAACTTCTCAACCTTTCGGTTTCTCGCTGGCGATTCGGGGCAAAATTTTGACCTCATCACGACCTGGGCTAAGCGCTCTCGTTCAGAGTGATCTCAAGGGGCCAACTTTATGTGGTATTCTAATTCGTTGCGTTGTTGTAAGTGTGAAAAATTCAAGTTCTTACTTTAAGAGTCTTTTGTCCCACATGTGCCTCTTGATGTAGAGGGAACAAAATTCCGATAGACACGTAGATAGGTATATGTTGTACTATACTTTGTCTGGTGTTCTGTCGGGTGACCGAGGGCACTTGCTTGTGTCGTGTGTTGTTTGTTGCCGAACCGTTCTTAGCAAGTTGCAGAACCACCGACAAGTGCTGAAGCCGAAGATGGTCAGAAGAGACGAGTGAAGCTGGTCGACAAGTTGTGGCGACAAGCCAGTGGAGCTGGGATCCGTCGTCAAGAATGGGCTGTATTCCCGGAACAGTCTGGAGCTGTATTCTCCCCATGGCCCTGGCGGCGAACCTGGAGGGACCTGGCGAACGAGCGCACCTGACATCCGAGCCCCGTGGAAGCAGCTCGTCTTTCCGGTGCATTGTCTGGCGGCGGGGGTGCTGTTATGCCAGCGAGTCCTCGTCAAACGTCCGTGCCTCTGAAAAAGGCAATCTGGGTCAAGGCCAGCCCGCAGTCTGCCTGGCGCGAACAACTCAACGGCGTAAACACGCGCGGCGCTTCTCTGGCCCACGTGCATTGTGTCAGCGGCGCACGTGACAGCGAGCCGGCGTCCTCGTGTCTGGTGGTCTGACGCATGGCGCGGCGCCCCATTGGAGGAATCTGCCCTGACGACCAGCGGCGCTTCTGATTGGACATTTTGGTTGGACCCGGTGTAAATAAAAGAAGCCCTGCGGCGCGTCGCGATCGGCGGTCCAATGAGAGAGGAGGTCCTGTGTCGGAGAGCCGACATGTGTGCGAGTCGGCGGTTTTAGGCGAAAAGCTGACCTATGTGTTAGAGAGGAGAGCTCGGCTCTTCGAGTCTCTGTCGGCCCCAGTGCCGAAATTGTAACGCCTCTGTATATATGCTGTACATAAACCTTGTTTAACTCACTGTCGTCTCGTCCGCTCGTCTTATCAGCTCTGCGCAGAAGCAGTCGCGAGCTGAGAAACATACGCTACCCAAACGGCTGGTGACCTTCCCGGCGGAGTTGAAAGCAGTGGCGCCTGTGGGACCGGGTCGGCGTCGCCGTCTTTCTCAACAGTAGCAAGCATTGCTGTTGGACGAGTAACGTAAGACTTTGCCCATATAAGCGACCGTGATCATGGCAACGTCCAGATGATCTTCATCAGGTCGCTATCGCTCGATGGCAAGACGCGACGGCATTGTGAGGGACACGGCAAGGACGGTCTGGGGCCGAGAACGTTTGCTGCGTCAACCTTGAGAGTATGCTGCGTCATATATGCGGCATTCACCTGCACAGAAGCACCGTATACTACGCTGCAAGCCCCTGAAAGGACATCACAGGATGCCGCCCAGCGTACCCGATGCACGGTTGGTCGCCCTTCGCTCAAAGGGAAAGGGACAAGATTGAAAGCACCAAAGCTCTGCATGCATGTGAGCAGCCGGTAAGCTGTCGCTAAAGTGCGCCTGTGTTCATAGTGTGCAACACGCAGGCAACATTGAAAACAATGAGAGACGTTGATGCTTTCAATTACAGGAAGTTTTACTGCTTCTCGGTCAAGCTTCTGCACTTCCCGATGCTCCTGCAGCGCCAGAAGCTGTTTCCTTTTAAGGCTGGAGTGGTCGACAACTTTCGTGAATCCGGTCATGCCTGATGAGCGGCGTGGCCAGCGCTCCTTTCATCTTGCTTCTCGTGTTGGTGTGATTTTGGACCCTTTTATTGCTATGTGCTAATTTATTAAATAAAATATTTGCGAGTTGATGCGCTGGTCTCTGCCATGAAATTTCTGTGCTAAACAACTAACTCAAACACACACCGCGACATGCTTATCTGCCACGTTCCTCATTGTTGCACGTCACACCATCCATCACATTAGACACGTTTCTTGCACTAGACAGGACATTTGATTGTCTCGTAGAAAGCCCGAAATCGACGTTGTGGCAGCTTAAATACGGTTGCATTTTTGTTTTGAATACTTGTATCACTGTTCGGACTGAAAGCTTTCTAGCGAGTTTAGCTGAGCGAATGGGGTGTTTTTCTTTTTCATATTTAGGGCTAGATTGCCACAAAGACTACGAAGCCAGTTTGAACGCTTTTTTGCAACTCGGTCATACTAGCACTATGTATATCGCTGGTAACCACCTTTGGTCTCCGCTTAAACTCACTATGAAGAAATGCACGTAAACGCCACTCAGTGCTCCAACAAATATTCTCCAGGGTGCCGCTGTCTTGAATGAACGCCTTCAGCAGAGAAGCTCTGACAATCAAAGACAGTTGATTGGCGGCTAAAAACATTATCATCATGAACCCATACGCGCTTTTTTAACCTTTCCTTTCAATTTTATTTTATCTTCTGCATGTTTCTGCGCCTAAAAATGTGCGCCGATACATCAGGAGTGGGGTTCAGTGGCCTTGATGGACGAGAGATCGAGTACGGAGGGAGATACAAAGAAACATAGAGAAATAAATGCGAATGAAAAAAGCAAACAAAGACAAAAAAGGTAGAAATAAAGATAATAATTGCTGCGGTTCCAGGTCCGAAAACGAATGTATGATTACGGAAGACACCGTACTTGATGGCTCCTGAAACTTAAATCTAATGGGATTCTCTAACGTGCACCTCAATCTTAGTACACTGGCCTCAAGCATTTTTCTTTTCATCGAAAATCGGCTGCCTTAGCCTGGATATTATCCAGCAACCGAAGAAAATGAGAGAGGAAGGCAGAGAATAAAAAAAGGAGAGAGATATGTAGAGCGAGATAAAAAAAGACTGAAAGTAAGATAAGGAAGAGAAAGAAAGCGAAAAAGATAACACCGGTAGTCGGAGCATTTTTCTTGTGTGTCACTGGTGTATGCACTATCGGACTTGATAATGGGAAAACGAGAAAAAATGCCAAATCAGCCGGAAATCTATTATGATATAACCATCAAAAACTTTCTTATTGCTTCTGCGCCTCCGATATAACGCCACCGCCTTCACCACTACAAGAATAGATTCCAATTTATCCAATTTCTGAACATCTCATTTCGGGCCTCTATAGACCTACGGTAGACTATAGTCATCCGAAACTCTAATGTCATAGCTCTATAGACTAAAGGTGGCTAATTACTACTAGACTCACATTAGGTACGCATTAGGAAAACGCATTAGACTGACATTAGACAGTTTAAATATTGTGATGTCGAATAAAATTAGCCTGTTTATAAAAGTACATTAAATTTTTTCATAAGGGGATAATAGGAAAACGAGGGAAAATGCCAAATCAGCCGGAAATCTATCATGACATACCCATTGAAAACTTTCTTATTGCTTCTGCGCCTCAGATATGCCGCCACTGCCTTCACCACTAGGAGATTAGATTCTAATTCATCCACTTTCTGAGCACTTAAGCTCGTGCCGCGTACAAGGTTTACATGCAAAAGAAACAAAAAAATTGCAGCACATCGATGAATTTAATGATGATGAGTGAGCGAAATGCGTGAATCACTTACTCTCCTGGAACAAGGTAGACGAAACATTTTGAAGCATTTATACGTCTGCTTCTTATACGTGCTTCAAAGCAGATAAGTGATCAGGTTCTTGTGGGCAGCAGTAGCCGCACTCAGCGCTTTCGACATTTTGCAGCTGCTTTCGGCGCTCTGGACGCCCCCTGGTCCGCTTGAGGGCACTGACGCACCTCTGCGGCTTTGCGAGTCCTCACAGCTTCCGGGTCCGCTTGTCTGCGCTGCCGTGGCTATAAAGCTTTGCGAGCCCTCAACTCTAGGTCAGTTGACCGGCACTGCCGTGCTGCGGCCACTCTGCGAGCCCTCAGCTACGCATGCAGTTTTGCCACCTTGTCTTCATTGTTTTCGCCGTCGAAGAGAAAGAGATCGCACGCTGGGAGGGAGCATGCGCTGCTGCACCTATCGCGCCGATGAACGGGCAAGGCTCGACTCCTAGGAGCTTAACCACTCAAAATTGTTTTGACCATTCGAAACCGCGGATTCGTCAGTTATAGGCCAGCAGAAAACATTCCAGCGGACGCAGTGCCAAGGGCGGCGGCACCCCGACTCGTTCCAGTTGCGCCTTCTCATAACTGTAGTTTTATTCGCTATCTTAATCCACACCAGGCTCTCGGCGAATGTGTCCTTGTAAAAGCTGCGACTTTTGTTGTGCAGCCAGGGTACTTTGCGATTGGGTTGATATCAATCATCGCCGAAACTTACTCGGCCATTACGAATTTGCTGCCAGATGTTTATATCACGTGGTTTATACGCGAGAGCAACCAAACAAATGGCTTGCCAGGAAGTATTGGTTTTAGCATATTTGCATTGTGTTGTGTTGGCGGATTAAGTTATCCCCACTAATTTTCGTAAACTTTAAGGTGAGACAAGCAGACAGCGGATCGCACCAGAATTTTATTGATGACATCACCTGTTTTATGACGCCATTATTGAAACAGAATCCTTTGTTCGGACATATTGAGAATACTTCAACACAACGATGAAGAAGCATGCATTTCTTGTGAATATTCGCTCATCAGTGGGGTGCGTTTGTATATGAACAGTGTTAAGAAGAATACCCTTCTCACAAGATGTTTAAAATAGCTTCTATTTTGTTCTTATGCCATAAACTACGCGTGGTATGGTCTCTGTGTTTTGTTTCCTGCATGTTGATGTGTGCAACCTTTCTCCGATGAAGCCTGTTATGTAGCAAGTTATTGCATACAATAAAAATGGCATTCTCATGATGAGATGCACGAAAAAAACAAAGTCAGTAACAATATGTAATTCAATTCCTTTCATTGCAGATGTTGAAATCCACCTTCAAAATTAGTTTTATTTTTTTCTTTTCTTGTTTCCTTCTTGGTTTTTAATAAAGAATCATAGGTGCTGTACTCTCCTGATCCGCGCATAGCAAAAGTTATAGCGTAGCGTAAAAAAGATATGTTTGCTATGTTTTTCTTAATGAACAACTTGGTGCTTATACCGTAGTTAAATAAATACGAAGGAACATGTTCTCGCAGGTTATATATATGCGTCGTGTGTTCCATGCGTAGCGCGCTTACAACAGTCGCTTTTTTTTCTTGCGCTCGCATGTTCGTGAGCTTCACTTCCAAGCAGAGAATGTTATCACGACGCTGTCACATCGCGATGAACGAACAGGAATGATATTAGAAGTTGAACGGGACAAACGCAAACTGAATCACAATGATGTACCTTCTATCTTTCCAAACTTTCCAAAATACTTGTCCTCAGTGCCAACACGTCGTGAATCACAAGCGAGAAAGATCGCAAGAAGGGAGAGCACTGCTTTGCAAGAAGCTGTAAACAGGTGGCCTGAGTCTACAGAACTTGATGAAAAAGAAACAAGGCGTCTTTATATACGGACTTCAAAACGAAACTGTAAGCAATCTGAAATAATTATCTTTAGTCAGAACCTATCAGTAACGAGTGCGTGAGGTTTAATGTCATTGAAAACAACCCTTCCCCTTACGTTAAATTCTCATTAACTGTTTTCCCAGATCTTCCACTGTCTGTTGTTTTGAACTGAGTACAATTCTGATCGCTTCCTTATGATAGCGCTATTCCAAGTTTTGTGCTTAGCGCTGTGACATGGTTGTGGTAACGAAGCTAGTTGTGCTGAAACTGTCATTGAGAGAATGCGCCAAAACCTTTCTCTCATGTGAAAACACGGTGTCGTAACTTCGCTGGAATTTGCTTTAGCTGGGACCACAGACCGACAGTTATACATCCGAAAGTGGCCACACCGCAGAAACCGTCTTGCACTTGCTAGTTCGCTAACAACCAATGTTATCTTGAACAGCGTCTGCAGGCTAACAATCGACCGCATCCAAGACAATGTGCAGAAGAAGGCCGCAAAACAAAAATCAGCAAACTGACGAAATAGTGATGTGTTAACGGGATAAATGTAATCTTGTAACGTATGGTTTCTTTTTACATGAGTGAAACTACCTTAAGAATGCTTCATGTGTGCCTGAGAAAGCTTCTCAAATACATGACGTAATATATCGACCCATCAGATGTTATTGCAAGACCAGTAAAAGCGAGCACAACGCTCCGGACTATTAAGGTTCCTCGATGCGCGCGCCTCCGTCCGCCACCTTGGAAGGTGGAGACAATCGCGTCGTCTCCTACCGGCAGTTGGGTAAGCGCGCGCAGTCGCAGCGGCGAGGAGCGGCCCTATTCCGTATCCCGCCCAGCGGCGGCGCTGTTGTCGCTTTGGGATTGGCGAAGGAGCATCGTCTGGTACTTCCGCATGCGAAACAGCGGGAATTTCCAAACACGCGGAATTTAGGTAAAGCAGCTAGATGAGGGCCGTATGAAGACTACTTACTCATATTTAAGGACTGTGCCAGTACAAAGAAATGTATCCTAATTTCTTTGCCTGCAATGACTGAGTGGTGCGGCCTGCGGGAGGCATACCGGATCTGTGCCTTTCTTCGCCTTTCTCTCAAAAAAAGCTTCCGCCATTGTTTACAGAGCAAAAACTGACACTCGACGATACTTGTCTGTCCTGCACACTCTTCATATTAAAGTGGTGCCCATAACTCCTGACAAAAAAGTTATGCCTTCGCCTCTGCAATAGAGTTCATATGCGCTTGCAGGTTATGAACCATTTTAAGCAAACGAGCATTACACATCGTATAAATTTAATGTAAAAGATATATTTAGAAATGGCTGTGCTCCTGCTTGAACAGCTAAGAAAAAACAGACAGGCCGCGCGGGCAGTCTTGCGCGAATTAGCACCACAATCCTGCTGTTCTATATATAGGTGAGCTTGCAAGCATCACAGCTGAGACAGGTGGCACAAATGGTATCATTTTTATGTGAAGATGCATTTCATACTCAAACTTGTTGAATAGATGCTGAAATTATTCGAGGAGTTAGGAGAAGGGCTTCAAAAGTGATGGAAGAATCATTTGAGGAAAAAATATAACACAGTTTATTGTATGACGTAAAGCCAGTATTTAAATAACTTTTATTTGGAAAAGCTCTTTCGCAATTTGTATTTCACACTTCACATGACAATCAAGCATGTTTGAGTGAAATAGCAGTAGGATAGTAAACATGCCGACCTGTAGCGCACCGGGATGTCGAAGTAGCTATGCCTCCGAGGAAAACACTTCCGATAAGCGGCACTTCAAACTCCAAATAACCCTGTAGTTCTCAAGACCTGGAAGCTCCTATTCCACGAGAAGCTTTCTAGGTGACAGTCAAGTCAAACATTACGCATACTCTTAGCTTATCGTAATGACAAGATCTTCTGCATGCACTTATCGTAGCTGCAGAGAAACCATCGCCCACCTCAATTTTGAGTGTACACATTTAAACGCGCCAAGACAAGAACCTACTGAAGATCCGGAGAGACTAGATGATCGGCCTCTGTCGGAACAAATGATTCTGGCTCATCGGCCAAGCCCATCTTCGGCCCGGAAGGCTTTGAAAACTTTGCTACGCTTTTTGCGGACAACTGGCCTCAAACACGTACTTATTGTCTTATTCTCTTTGATTACGCTTTTCCTCTATCGATATTTCTTGTATTTTCTCTCTCTCTCTCTTGCAAAGAGAAAGAGAGAAAATGTTCTGTCCTATCGTCTTTTATTCCCCTCACCCCTTTCTTAAAGAATAGGCAGCCAGTCTAAAAACTGGCTTACCTCCCCATCCCCTAATTTTTTCTCCCCTTCCTCATCCTCCGCCTCGAATCCAAGGACGGACCCTTGCTGCAAGAACACAATAGGCGGAATCGCTGTGAAAATTTCATGTGGTAGGTTGGCATATTCCTGCACAATTGTCTAAATCAGGGGCATTTAGAGCAAAAGGGAGCTCTAGAAATTATAAGAAACCACGATTCTTTAGGGCCGTGTGTCGGCGGTTTGTGGCAATGTGTCAGACGTTAACACGGAGCACAGCGATGTTGACCAAGCCATTGGCGTCCCTTCAATCCAGTGTTATTTACAGAGGTAGCAACTTGCGCCAGACTTAAGAAAACCTTGCCCAGTGATAAGAGGAAGCAACTTCGTTGCCTGCAGTGCAAGACCGAATAAAGTTCCAATCCAGGGATGTCGCGCTTATTCAAGAAGAATTTTTTTCAGAGTTGTTTAGAACAAAGGAATTGTCGTAATCAACAAAACTTTCGTGGTAACAAAAGACTTCACCTTTAACCTCAGTTTTAGTGGGAAGCTTGTTCACTGGTGCGCACACAGCGAACATGGTTTGGGAAGCCAGCTGACACTCACAAGCTTTACAAGCGAAATCACCCTCACGAGGCTGATTTCGCTTTGAAGATTTCAGCTCAGTGCAAAGAACCGACTCGAAAAAAAACTTCTTTCTGAATAAGCTCAGAATTTCAGAATTGGAACATTGTTCCTCGTTTAATGCAGGCAACCAAGTTGCTACCTCTGGACACAACTCACGAACGGAGGGGACGCCAGTATCTCCATCAACATCGCTGTTGTCCACGTTAACGTCCGACATATTGCCATCATTTGCGACAAATTGACATCGAAATTCGCGAACTTTCTAAGGTAATTTGGTCGTTTACTTTCGCGTTTTAATGCTACTGGTTTCGCAAGTGTGCCGGAATATTCGGGAGAATTTGAGACACAGCACCGGGCTTAGGTGTCAACCCACCACATGGAATTTTCACGTTTCCCCTTACGATATGCTCGTAGCAATTGATTAGGTCCACGGATTCAAAAAGTAAGTTTGAAATGTGTCTTGACTGACACCCGGAAGGATTTTCGTGGAATAAAAGCTGTTCAAGCCTTGAGATCTGCAGGGTGATTTGGGGGTTTGACGAAGTGCTACCGACCGCAAGTGTTTTCCTCAGAGACATAGCCATTTCTACAGCTCGGCGTTCCGCAGGTCGGTATGTTTACTATGTTAAACTGCTAACTTACTCAAGCAAGCTAGATTGGCGTGTAACACTTGAAACACTATTTGTGATGACCGAAATCTAACCTTCAAGCTCCCGCCTCTGTAGTCTGAACTAGCGAACTCAAACAAAAAAAAAAGAAAAAAAGGCACATCTCACGTACAGTGAGAATTGTTGATATGCGAATCACGAATGAGAAAGATAGTTATGTGACTTTAAAAACCAGCACAACCTTAGTAGGTGGACGTACGTGTTAACGTACTTGACTGGCATGTTACGATTATCGTATTTGGATGCGTCGTCTACGTTCGTCATATATTCTCATCACGTGATGCCAAATTTAGTACATGTGCAGCTAGCGAAATGGCCGCGAGCACGCTATGAGCGGGGTATGTTATCATGCTCTTACATCCCACGCGCGTCAGGATTACCATGTTTGCACCAGTCATATATTTCGTCACCTATTGACGTCACGTGACACCAAATTCGGTATATGTGCAGCTAGCAAAACGGCCCCAAGCGCATTATGAAGGGCCCAATATACTACAATATAGCGTTTATGTGCGCGCACGCTGGGCTCAGGGACGCTACGTTAGCAAAACGCGAGTACTCTATATGTTGTCTGGCGCCAGGCGCGACTGGCGCCACTGGCGTCAGTCGGCGCGGCCCGACAGCAACAGGCGTTAAATGTGACATGGTGCATTTCGCACCGATGCGTTACCCAGACAACACTGCGTCTCCCTCTTTTCGTGACAGAGGGATTCTGGACGTGCTGAAACGCCCATGCGTCAAAGCAGCGCAGCGCGGCGCGCCTGCGACTATATGAAAGAAATGGCGCCTGGCCTGGCAACGCCAGCGTGACGCGACGAAATGAAGGCTAGTGAGCACGCGCACCGCGTCACGTTGACATGTACTGGCGCCTTCACTGTGGTATGTAGTCATGTTCTCACATGAAACGCTTCTCATGATTTTCGTAATTACACCAGTCACCTACCTTCGTCATTCATTGACGTCACATAATACTAAATTTGGCATATGTTAAACTAGCGAAACGGCTTCGAGTGCATCACGAGTGTGGCATGTAGTCACGTTGTGTCATGACATGCATTTCGTGATTATCATGTTTGGATGTGTCATTTACCCATGTCGTCCGTTCACGTCACGTAATGCAGAGTTTGGTGCATGTGAAGCTAGTAAACGGCCGTGAGTGCATCATGAGCGTAGCATGTAGTCATGTTGTTACATGACACGCACCCTATATTTAACTAGTTTGCGCCAGTATTATACGTAAGTCAATATTTCACGTCCCGTAATACCAAATTTCGTATAAATTACGCTAGCGAAACGGCCGCGAGAGCATTATGAGCGTGGCATTTAGTCATGTTGATACAGGGCACGCATATCATGATTTTTATTGTAGGGTCTGTTGCTTGTGTTCACTCTGCAATCATGCCATACCTTACCAGTTTTGAAACATGTCATGATAACGAAACCACCACCAGAGCTGCAGGACTATGAAATGTAAATCACAACATTCATGACATACAAGTCATCATTTTGATGTTGTGATTACTTTTTGCTTACTTGCCCCTACTTTGCTTACCTCTACGCACAAACATGCACTCAAACGCACGCGCGCGTGCCATGTAAAATAATTTTACTCGTGCAGGCACGCCATCAAGTGAGCCTTCACGCTCTCCTAACAGTGATAACGTAGAAAAAAAAATTCACACATATCCACGAAGTCAATGCTGACGATAGGGCGAAGCACTGTGCATTGGATCCTGAATCATGGTCTCCTATCTTGTTCTGGTTCACAAGGCTTTCATTTTATTTGTTCTAGCTAACAGCTTTTTGATAACCTTTCTGTTCGCAGACGTTTTGGTTTTACATCGGCTGTAGACACCGGGTGGTGTTTCATGGATGAAGGGTTATTATCACTCCGTCAAATATAGGCATTTGTCACCTGTTTACATTGGTGATCAAATCTAAAAAAATTATTGTTTTTTCTATTGGTTACAGTTGATCTTCATGCTCATGCATGAAGGGGCTCTTACTAATATCTTTTTACTGTTTTTTGAGTGCTTGAAGATTAAATAAAATAACTTGTTTCACCTCTCCAGGCTATACTGCTGTCCGCGGAAATGGTGCTTCAGCCGGGTAATCCAATTCAAAAGGACGCCAAGATATTTCTTTTTTTTGAGCAACATCAACCAGCTGACACGACTACGTTTCCGCAGAACAATGACTGAAGCTGCCAGTTCGACAGGTTTAACTCATTTAACTGGCTACATCTCGACCAGGAGCATGACTGTGTACTCTGCTTTTACTTCACAAGTTCACTCAGTATAGCCAAAGGTTAGTCCATCGGGAGCCAAGAAATGACATTTTTTAACAAGAGCATTTCGTAATTGGAAGGAATCGATTGAAGGGTTCCGATCACGTGAAAAAAGTGACTTCCATCGATGGTCAAAAGAAATAGTTATTGAACAGCCACAAAACATCGCCGTCATTTCTCAATAATTGAGCATAAAACATCACAACAGAAAAAAGCCCGGACAGCTCTATCAGTAGTCGTGAGTTCCTTAAGGTATCTGGCTCGCAGAGGTAATATCATACGTGGTCGCGATACGCATGATGGCAACCTCATTTCATTGCTAAACTAAAGAGCAAATATTGTTCCTGAGCTAATATCGTGGCTGAAGCGTCGAGACTTTTGGTTAGCTCCATCTACGCAAAATAAATCTCAAGCCTGTTTCAAATGCGAGCTATCAAGTGGCGGTGATCGCTGGGGTCAGCGGCATCATCAACATCATCATCATCATCATTATTAGCAGGTGGATGCGCGGACGCGCGTTCATTTCCCGTGCGCCGCTGCTATGCCGCTGCCGTGCTCGTCGCCCACCGCTCTGGCGGGCAGTGTTGTCCGCAAAAGGCAACGGTTAACCACTGTTTTCGGTGGTATCTAAAAGCCGCGTTTTCCTCCAAGTGTCCTTCCTTTGGCACGGTTCTGCAAGGTTCATCATCAATAGCCGCTAAACTTTCACGTGTCTGTACACTAATTGATTTCAGTCTAACGTGAATTTTTCAACAAATAAACAACATTGGCAGTAGATTATTTTTTGTCCTGGCTTTTTAACGTATGGTTCTTGTTGCGCGCTCATATAACTGGCTATGGAGAAGCAACTGCCAACGCTTTGTATTCCAACGTGAATATTTTAACAAATAAATAGCGTTAGAAGTTGTTCTTTCTTGTCCTGGCTTTTTAACGCATGGTTCTTGTTGCGCCCTCAAATAACTGGCCATGGAGGAGCAAACGAAAAGTTTGCTTGTATTGTTTTTTTAGACAGCTGTCCCACCTTGGTGAATGCTCAAGAACTGCGAGCGTGTTACTGTGAGCATGGCACACGTGATACGTTCGCTGTCCCGGTTTTTCGGCTGCGGCACATACACTTGCACGCAGCCCAGGTCAGGGACAATGCAAGAATTCTCGCTCTAGCAGGAATTTGCGTCCATAATTGCTGCGGTTATCAGCAGAAAGCCGAAGTATCACATCATTTCACACAACACACCTTTGCCGTCGGAACACAGTGACATTCAGTTGGTAGCCTCCGACCGTGTAATCTTGGTGCATGCTCCTAGGCATGTGTTGCTTTACTGGTGTCTGAAATCAGCAACTGTTTTTAGTTATCTAGGCAGTGTATCTCTTTTCGCCCAGCCAGCCACGCATCTGTTTTCGCCCAGCCAGCCACGCATTCCGGAACTGAGTGTCACGGATAGCAGCTGTCATGTGACGGAGGACCTGTTGACAGCCTCCAAACTGTAGCGCTTTGCAGTGCAATAGTTCCTCATGCTAAAAGCGTCGCATAGGTCGTGGACAAGTGAGTGTTTGTTTTAATAAGAAATAGAGGTGTTGTTGACTGGAAAGTAAAAAATAAGGCCCAATTTCCGAGCTATGACAGCAAGCTTCGCGCTCCTTCCTTGTCGAGTCACATCACAAAATTCCTTTTCAGTGACCTGTGTGTAATGCAACTTCTCGACTCAACTGCCGTAGTACCCGTCCTTGCTCTCTCGTTCGTGTGAACCCTTTCATCTATGCACCATGTCATCAAATTTCTTTGCTTGTTAAACCAGCAACGTTTGCTGCGACCTAGAACTACGGCTCCTCTACTTGAGAATAACTTTATATGAAAATGCAAACAAAGGAACTTGTAAAAACTCTTATTAAAATAAAAAAGGCACCGCACATGATTGTCAATCTGGTGAAAGATTCGTCGAGGCCAAGAAAAGGAAAACAGTGCCACTTCTACTTCATCTGTCAATATGGGCAGTTCAAGCGATGGGTTTAACTTTACAGAAGTATGCCACTTCTCAAGCAGCTCGGCAATTTCTTCACAGAGAATGCTCTTCTTATGCTTCTTGTGGAACTCCTCCATCTTGACGTCCCAAAAAAGCGGTCGTTTCACGACTTCTGCAATGGGCGACCAGTTGAAAGCAGCGCGAGACATTTGTGAGCCGGCGAGAGGACGGATGTCGTCTTCTACTCAGTCGGGGCGAGTTGTTCTGTGAACCGAAGTCCCCGCTGCCCGCGCGTTCACTCCTCAATTCCTCCCCTGGCGTTACGTGTCATCCATGTCACTGGTCGCTCCGCCACGTCTGCCGCGAGTGATTTTTTCAAACTCTGGCGATATTCGCTGGGCGTTCAGTCACCACTGTACAAACCTGTTTTGGGCTCGCCCGGAGGCTGCCGTCCAAGTCTTGAGGCAAAATTGTTCGCATGTAAAACAGGCTTTAGAGATACAAGCATATATAGTAAAACGAGGCATTGTTGAAGAAATGAAAACGTCCTTGTTTTTTTTTCAATAATCGCTGACTTCACTACTGATATCGCAGGAACCGAAAAATTCGCTCTTTGTGTTGATACAGTAAAACCAGAATTGTTGACTCTGGAGGAGTTTTTCATTGGTGTGTACAGCCCATCAGACTCTACAGCAGCAACGCTGGCTGCTAGTATTAGGAATGTATTAGGTGACGCTCGAAAAAATACTGTACACATCAGCACGAGGAAGTGCGCCATCACTCGCGAATTCGAAGCAGCAATTAGGAGTTAACGCTTCGGATTTCGACCTTCGACCGACTTCGCCAGCTGCTTCTGATGCTGCTATTTATTGCAGCACATCTCCAACCTTGCGTCGCGCACTCCATAGCCAATCATCCGTTGTGCGCGATCTTATGAATCAAGTGGCAAGATTCGTCATCCTGATTCTTACGTTGCCAGCATCTGCAGCCTGCTAGGGAAGTTTTTTTAGTGGTCTTCGGTGCCTCAAAACATGCCTACGATGTACCACGTCCGAACCTAGGCTAACCCATCTTCTTCTTCTTCACTTCTATCAGGAAAGAAACTGCTGCGCTTGATTCAAATCAAGTGATGAAGGAGTTTATCTCTTGGAAAGCTGAGAGAAAACGGACCTTCGGTAACCTTCAGTTCTGAACATCCACACAACGTGCTTTCGCATAAGCCTAGTGAGCTTAAAAAACCTTAGAATTTCTCCAACGCCCCATGGGGCAGACACCTCTGTTTGCTTATTTCGTTCGACTTGCGTTTCATGCGACGAATAGCAAACTTTCAACATACGCTGCCTTGCTGTGATTGCAAGTGTGTGAATATAGGAATAAAGACCATCGAAAATTTACAGTGCCCGAACCCTCTCTTCACTTATATATATATATATTGTAACGAGGGTAGTGGGCATGGAGCTCGAGGATAAAAAGAGAAGAAGACTTGCTGTGATAGCAGGCTTGCGTTCAGTTAGCCCTTGCGCTAAATAAAGCTCTCCTTCGCTGAGTTCGCCTGCTTGTTCAACAACCCGTTTCAAGTGGTGGAAGTGCTGGGCACATCTGGTCCTCACCCTGGAACTTCGCAGCCGCACACTCCAATGACCTCCTACAATGACTGATCCGGGGCCATCTCATGCTGCTACTCCAGATCTCGCACCTGTGCCTGTCTTCTGCGCTGGCGCTCTCCGGCAGCGCGACCCCCCCATATTTGGTGGCACAGAGGACCAAGATGTGGACAACTGGATTGCCGAGTATGAACTGGTGAGCGCCGTCAATAAGTGGAACGCCGCCGATAAGCTCACAAATGTGAGTTTTTACCTGACCGACGTGGCAAAACTATGGTACCGAAATCATCAAAGTGATTTCAGTACCTGGTCGGAATTGGCGAAAACCCTCGCGGAAGTCTTTGGCCGTCCTGCTGTCCGCCGCCTTCGTGCTGAACAGCGCTTGCGGGGCAGAGTACAGAGAGCAGATGAAACTTTCACGAGCTACATCGAAGATGTGCTATTTCTCTGCAAGCTCGTCGATTCGACTCTGGACGAGGCAGGCAAGATCAAGAACATCATGAAAGGAATCGACGATAGTGCATTCCAAATGCTGGCTGCGAAGAGTCCCCAGACGGTCGCCGAGGTGATTCAGCTCTGCCAAAACTATGATGAGCTGCGTAGGCAGCGCGCTTCTACACGTTGCGCTGCTCAAGACACCGCAGACATCTCATCTCTCGACTATCGCCATGACACCACCGACCACTCTGCGTTGATGCCAGTCATAAAGCAATTCATACGCGAGGAGGTCGCCCGGCAGCTATCTACAATCACAAGAACTACCGAGCCGATGGCACCCTTGTCGCCTTCGCTTCGCCAGGTCATTCGATCGCAAGTTGCCGAAGCATTGCCGCCAGCTCAGGCTCCCCCAACTGTTACCGCACCACTAACGTATGCAGCCGCAGTTGCTCAACCACGTGCGCCAGCGTCTCCGGCCATCTACGAAGCTACTCGCCATGTTTATTCGTCGACCCCACCTTCCCGCTCGCTGACCATCCCGTCTCCGGCTGTATATGAAACAGGTCAGAACGTTTATATGACGCCGCCTGCACGACCATTTACGGTACCTTATTCAGCGAACAGTGCCCCTATCGTCAGCCAATGGCGCACTCCAGATAATCGGCCGATATGTTTTTCATGTGGCATCCCAGGCCACGTAGCTCGTCACTGCCGTCGTCGCAGCTTCCCTTCTCACGACATTGCAGGGGCCTCACAATACATGCCCACTATGCCCACTCAGCCGCGATATCACGTTCCTGCCAATCCACCTCTAGACATACATCCCGGTCGCCGACCATCCGGCGCAAGCCGTTCACCTTCTCCTCGTCGTCGATCTATTTCTCCGATGTTACGTCGCAACAGCCCACCGCGAGGGGAAGACTGACGGGCGCAGTTCCGGAGGCAAGAACTGCGTTGGCAGCGAAAATTTCAAGACCTAACTGCTGTCCCCCGAACGAAATCGAACTCTATATTGATGGCATTAAGGTGCGCGGACTTGTTGACACTGGAGCTGCCGTATCTGTAATTAGCGAGAAACTGTGCCGAAACTTGAAGAAAGTGACCACACAACTTACCGACCTATCTTTGCAGACAGCTACGTCCCATCATATTCAGCCTTCAGCATTGTGCACCGCACGAGTCGTCATTCAAGGTGCGATGTACGTCGTCACATTTGTAGTTTTATTCCGTTCTTCGCATGACGTTATCCTTGGGTGGGACTTTCTTTCGTCAAATTCTGCTTTGGTCGACTGTGCTCGTTCTGAACTCGCGTTGTCTGTGCCGTGCTATGACCCCGACGATGGTGCTTCGTGTAGAGTGTTTGCTGCTTCTGACGTTGACATTGCGCCTTTCTCAGCTGTTGTTGTCTCGGTGTCGTGTGCCTCCCCTCCGAAATCGCCTGTGTTGTTTATGCCATCGGTCCCATCTGCGTGCCGTCGAAATATCATGCTTCCGTTTGCCGTCGTCATTTTTCGCAATGGTCACGCTGCCATTTATGTGTGCAATCCGTCGCACAGCCCGTCATCCCTACTACGTAGAGAATGCCTGGGAAGCTACGAACTTTACGAGTGCATTCTTCCGACTACTATACCCGATTCTGCGGTTTCGCTCCCAATTGGTGTTGTCACTCCTACCAACGCGCCTAATGATGCTCTGGACGTATTCTCGGATGCCATCGACTCTGAGCTCGCACCAACTCAGCGCGAAGAGATTATGAATCTTCTTCTCCGCTTTTATTCTTCATTCGATCGTGACCAGTCAGGCTTAGGCCGAACCTCTGCGGTCGTTCACCGTATTGACACCGGTCAACAAGCCCCGCTAAGGCAGCGTCCGTACCGTGTGTCATCTGCTGAACGCCGTGTCATCGACGAACAAGTGGACGACATGTTGAAACGTGGCATCATCGAGCCCTCCAACAGTCCCTGGGCTTCACCGGTTGTTCTCGTCAGAAAAAAAGACGGATCCATCCGGTTCTGCGTTGACTACCGCCGACTCAACAAGATAACGCGCAAAGACGTATACCCTCTGCCGCGCATCGATGATGCTTTGGACTGCCTACAAGGAGCAGAGTTCTTTTCTTCGTTAGATTTACGCTCTGGCTACTGGTGGTGCCCATGGCAGAGGGTGACCGCCCCAAGACAGCCTTTGTAACACCGGACGGACTATATGAATTCACCGTTATGCCCTTTGGCCTCTGCAATGCGCCTGCCACTTTCGAAAGAATGATGGATACGGTCTTGCGAGGTCTGAAATGGAAAACGTGCCTCTGTTATTTGGATGACATTGTGGTATTTTCAAGCGACTTTGCGACCCACCTCAGCCGCCTCGAGCAAGTTCTTACGTGCCTTTCCACGGCGAGACTTCAACTTAACTTGAAGAAATGCCACTTCGGCGCTCGCAAGCTTGTAATTCTCGGCCATGTGGTTTCTAAGGACGGCATTCTCCCGGACCCTACGAAACTTAATGCAGTCGCGGCGTTCCCAAAGCCAACCACCATCAAAGAGCTTCGAAGCTTCATCGGCCTATGTTCTTACTTCCGGCGCTACGTCCGCAATTTCGCCTCCATTATCGCCCCCTTGACCAATCTTCTTGCCAGAAGTTCTGACTTGTCAGCGTGGTCGCAGGCGTGTGATGATGCATTTCAGGAACTCCGACGGCTCCTTACCACGCCTCCCATACTCCGACATTTCATCCGTCTGCTCCCACGAAGCTTCATACGGACGCTAGTGGTGTCGGGCTAGGGGTCATACTGGCCCAACGCAAGGAGGGCTTTGACGAGTACGTCGTTGCCTATGCCAGCCGCACCCTCAGTAAAGCCGAGAAGAATTACAGTGTAACTGAAAAGGAGTGTCTCGCCATTATTTGGGCAATCGAAAAATTTCGGCCTTATTTATATGGACGTCCGTTTGATATTGTAACAGACCACCATGCGCTTTGCTGGTTATCTTCACTAAAAGATCCTAATGGTCGGCTCGCTCGTTGGGCATTGCGGTTACAGGAGTTCGATATCCGTGTTATCTACCGTTCTGGCCGGAAGCATTCCGACGCCGATGCCCTGTCACGTTCGCCATTGGCTTCAGAGCCTGTCGGCTCGCCTATCTCCACTAGTGCTGCCTTGGCCATCAGCATCTCGGACATGCCTTCCGAGCAACACAAAGATGCTTGGATTTCATCTCTTCTGGACTTTCTCTCAAACCGGACGCCCGCTCCAGTTTCCAGGACGCTTCGCCGTCAAGCAGGACACTTCGCTATTCAGGATAACCTGCTTTACCGCCGAAACTACAGCTCGATCGGCCGTAAGTGGTTGCTCGTGATCCCCCGACATCTGCGCTCTGACATATGTGCCACGTTCCACGATGATCCGCAATGTGGCCACGCTGGTGTGTTAAAAACATACACCCGCTTGCAGCTGCGGTACTACTGGCGCGGTATGTACCGTTTCGTTCGCCGTTACGTAAGGTCTTGCCTTACGTGCCAGCGACGCAAAATGCTCACTCAACATGCCACAGGTCCCTTGCAGCCGTTGCCATGTCCAGCACGAGCTTTCGATCGTGTCGGAATCGACCTTTACGGTCCGCTTCCCTATACTTCGAGTAGCAACCGCTGGGTCATTGTCGCTATCGACCACCTAACGCGGTACGCTGAAACAGCTGCGTTACCTTCTGCTACCGCAAAAGACGTTGCGTGTTTTATACTGCAAAACCTGGTTTTAAGGCATGGAGCACCTCAGGAGTTACTAAGCGATCGTGGCCGCGTTTTTCTCTCCGATGCCATCAAACCGTTGTTGAGCGAGTGTCGCATCATACACCGCACTGCCACAGCCTATCACCCGCAAACTAATGGGATGACAGAGCGTTTTAATCGTACACTTGGGGATATGCTGGCCAAGTACGCTTCATCCGACCAGTCAAATTGGGATAGCATACTCCCTTTTGTGACATATGCTTACAACACTGCAACGCAAAGCACCACTGGATTTTCGCCTTTCTTCCTTCTTTATGGACGCGAGCCATCATCAACAATGGATACCATTCTTCCTTATCGACCGGACCCTTCAGAGATGACTACCGTTTCTCGAGAAGCAGCACACGCTGAAGAATGTCGGAAGCTTGCTCGTGCGTTCACGTCACATGACCAGACGCGCCAAAAACATCGCCACGACGCGTCAATCACGCATATGAGCTTTTCTCCGAACTCATTGGTGTGGCTATGGATTCCTTCTACTACTCTAGGACTCTCCCACAAGCTTTCGTCCAGGTACCATGGCCCTTATCGAGTTGTGCGCCAAACATCCCCTGTCAACTACCTTGTCGAGCCGCTGGATGCATCTCCGGACAAGCGCCGTCGGGGAAAAGAAATCGTACACATCTCTCGGCTCAAGCCATACCATGACCCTTCTGTCTACACCTGTCCTTAAGTCGCCAGGATGGCTCCCTCATCGGCCGGGGGGTGATTGTAACGAGGGTAGTGGGCATGGAGCTCGAGGATAAAAAGAGAAGAAGACTTGCTGTGATAGCAGGCTTGCGTTCAGTTAGCCCTTGCGCTAAAATAAAGCTCTCCTTCGCTGAGTTCGCCTGCTTGTTCAACAACCAGTTTCAATATATATATATATATATATATATATATATATATATATATATATATATATAGATGCGCACGCGCGCGCGTGTGTGTGTGCGTGCGTGCGTGCCTGTGTGTGTGCGCGCGCTAGCGACCCTGTGTGTCCAGCCCCCCCCCCACTCGCGAGAGAGTGTGTACGGCACTGATCGCGATAAACTTGATCTGATTGACTCTCTTACGCCAGCTGCAGAAGGGCGCCATAACTGATGAGAAATTTCATTCCGACGGGGCTTAGTTGCAATCACCAGTGCACCGGGTGCAATAAACGTTCATTCACATGCTGTGTACATGCGTATTCAACTCGTTCATTTTGAATAACACGAAATGCGTTGTTCTTAATCGCTTCTTGTACACAAGCTGCAATTGCGCGAAGATTCACGCCTACGTGTTGCGCTTGTTACTACCAGCGCCTTCAACTATTTCTTATAGGGGCAAAGCCCCGTTTGCCGTGGGTCGTATGTCTCGTGCCATCGTACTCGTAGTAGCCAGTTGCAGTGCATGTCACTAAAAACGGATTCACCACATATCCAAGGAGGGAATGACTATAAGTGGGCAAAGCGTCCATCAGTTCGTCCGTGCTTCCGTCCTTCCGTCCGTCCGACCATTCGTCCGTCCATCTCTCCGCGCGTCTGTCCGTCAGTGCTGCATTCATTCGTGCTTCTGTGCGCCGGTCCATTCGGCCTTCGCTTAGTTCATGCCTCTGTCCCTCCGCGCGTCCATGCGGCCGTCGGTTCCGGACGCCTACGGCATGAAAGGTGTTTTAAAGCTTGTATGCGTCACCCAGTTTTAGCACATGCCGGGAAACCATAGTTATGGAAATGGTGACTCACAATTCCTGGTTGACATGATTTCCCAAAGGAAATTGAGTGTCGTGGAGATGCTGAAGAGGAAATTCATGATGGGGAAATTCTTTTCATTGACGCGTTGACTTCAGCAGAGTACAGCGTTTTGTACCATACAGGTGGATTACTCATGTAAAAATTCTTGAATAAAACGGACTGTGGGCAGTGAAGGGCTGCAATGAAGGGCTCCGCGGGACACAAACATGCATATCTACATGCACTCAAGAAGTATGTTCAGAATGGTGAGAACTTGTGTGAACGAGCGGTGAGGTTATGACCTGGCTCCTATCATGTGAAATTACATTATCCTATCTCCTATCAATAAAGGAATTACAACATGGACAGACAACCTGTTCACCCTCAAGTCCTCTCTCAAACCTGTAACTGAATATTTAATCAAAAAGGCGAAGTGCAGCGTGCCGGCATATCAGCAACACAAGCGTTCTTCGAAAAAAACGTTGATATCAAGTTATGCGCAATTTAAGCTAAGCATTGACCTGCGCCACCTCAAAACAATAAGAACAAGTGGAAGTGGAAGCAAGACATGCACTGCGGTTAGGTTTAAAGTGCGGTATGGCGCTTGTTTGGAAGTATAACAAAGTTATCTTCTAAATAATGTTTTGGTATCTGATATTGCCTTATAATAAAAGCGAATTGCTTGAACATTACTGTATATGTTTCCACATAGTATATGTTTGCATATATTGCAAAGTATTGCGAACGACATAAAAAATAAAAGAAGAACGTCTTAATTCCATGGATTGCTTTGCTGCTCACAATGCTTATATTAGCACTCTGAAAGTATTACACATGATGAAACTGCCGATTTGTGGTATTGCGAATTGATCAACGTGAAATAAGCTTATTTTATATGGTCTTCCGCAAAGCAATTTAGATAGAAATCCAACAGTTACAGTTTGAAGAAAACAGTGAAAGGCGATACGTAATATTAAGACTATTCTAAAAAGCGATACAGTGGCTGTGGAAATAATTCAGGTGCCCCACCCTGGTAGTCTAGTGACTAAGGTACTCGGCTGCTGGCCCGCAAGTACGGGGGTCGAATCACGGCTCTGGCGGCTGCATTTTTGATGGAGACCGCAATGATATAGACCCGTGTGTTCAGATAGGGGCGTACGTAATTTTTTTACTTGCAGTGAAGACAAAAATGAGGTGATCCCGTAAAAGTAAATGGTGTTGCGGAGAAAATAATAATGGAAGAACAAACTGCAAAACGAAGTAAACTTCACAAATGTAAACGCGCGATGCTTCAAACATCTTTTTGACTCTGTTGCTGTAACTACAACCCAACTTCACAGCATTACTGAAATCTGGTTATAAATATTGTAATCATGTCAGGTAAATAGCTAGCCCAAACTACGCGATATCAAAAGAGTGGTCCACATGTCATGGTGGCTTGGTTATTTAAATCAGCAAAAGGTTATCTTCCAAAGTTCTTCCAGATGCTGAAGTTGTAGGCACAATGTTTTGTGATTAACTGTATCAGGGGTCATCGCTGTGAACTATGTATACTCATAGCATACAGGTAATGTCGTGGAAGCGAAAAATGGCTCCAACATGGCGGCTTAGATGACGTCAAGGCAGTATATTCCAGCGATGATCAGCCTCTTTAAGCGTGATAACGTTACTGTGCCTCCGTGCATGAAAAGCGAAAGAACTAGCATATCATACGGATAACACTAACGCCGCAGCACAATGTTGCAGCTCGGACTTGACTCTGTGAGCAACTTCAGTGCAAGCTATTTATACAACACCCCAACGTTTCCCGAAAAACGTCACTACTTCACTCTTGTAAGCATACATGTATACCGTCTTGAATCACATACCATACATCTTCCTTAGTACTATTGATTTGATATTGTCACCAATCTTGTCTCACTCAAGGAAACCTTCCGCAGAACTGCTCGTCAAGCTAGGACAAAAAAAACGGCTCCAACCCAACCTCTTCGTCCTCTTCCACACGAAAACCACGCGAATTCATGCGGCATTAAAAAGCGGCTCAATCCCAACCTCTTCGTCCTCTTCCACACGAAAACCACGCGAATTCATGCGGCATTAGTCCCCCCTTTTAAAAAGCATCGACTCGATGCTTCTAAATAAAAGAAGAAGAAAAAAAAAACCCATAATTAGAACACGCGTTGACGCAGAGAATCACAAAGTGAGTGCCAGGGAAAACAAAGAGGGCGCACAAGCACTTGGACCATGCGCGAACACAACAGCACCAGTGGAAGAGTCAAGAAGAAAAAAAAAACACCACATGAGATTACTGTCACGTTTGCGAAGTAACTCGCAAGCACAGAGACTATTGTGTGTAGTACGGCTTGAGTCGTACGACATGCACAGTTTCGGGCCGATGTTGTCGACGTGACGACACCGTGCCGTCCGGAAGTACTTCGTATGTAAGGTCACTCACACGTCGGATAACCTTGTATGGTCCGAAATAACGGCTCAGAAGCTTTTCAGACAAGCCTGGTCGTCGGACAGGAGTCCACACCCACACTCGTTCACCCGGGTGGTATGCGACGTTTCGACGGCGAAGGTTGTAACGTCGTGCATCTGCGTCTTGTTGGTGACCGATGTTCACGCGAGCCAGTTGACGAGCCTCTTCGGCGTACTGCGTGTATTGCTCGGCTTCTGGAGAAAGAGCATCGCTATTATCGTACGGCAGCATAGCGTCAAGCATCGTTTGTACGTTGCGTCCATAAACAAGGTGGAAAGGTGAAAATCGGGTTGTTTCCTGCATTGCCGTATTGTATGCGAACGTGACGTATGGGAGGATATCGTCCCAGGTTTTGTGCTGCACGTCCACGTACATTGACAGCATGTCCGCTATGGTCTTGTTGAGCCTTTCCGTCAGTCCATTACTTTGTGGGTGGTAAGCCGTTGTTTTTCGGTGACTCGTGCAGCTCAGTCTGAAAATGTCCTCTAGCATTTGTGCCGTAAATGATGTTCCTCTATCCGTAATCACACATGACGGCGCGCCGTGCCGGAGGACGATGTGCTGCACGAAGAACTTCGCCACTTCAGACGCCGTGCCGCGGGGTAACGCCTTTGTCTCAGCATACCGGGTCAAGTAATCGGTTGCCACTATAATCCATTTGTTACCAGTGGCCGACAAAGGGAAGGGTCCTAGAAGGTCCATTCCCACGAGGTCGAAAGGTGTCCGTGGTGGTGTAATAGGGTGGAGAAGGCCCGCAGGTTTCACGGGTGGCGTCTTGCGACGCTGGCACTCGCGGCAGCCTTGCACGTAGCGGTGTACACTGGTCGAAAGTCGTGGCCAATAGTACTGCTGGCGCACTCTGGCGAGAGTCCGCGAGTAGCCCAAGTGTCCCGACGTGGGCTCGTCGTGGCACGCGAGGAGGATGTCATCCCGCATGTCGGCTGGTACAACGAGGAGGAAGGCTTTGTTGCTACCTCGAGCATTTTTCTTGTAAAGAATGCCCCTCCTTAGACAAAAGGATGACAATTCGCGAGCGATGCGCCGAGGAGTGTGAGAATTTCGGCCTTCTAAGGAATCAATAATAGGGCGCAATTCCTGATCGGCTCTCTGTCTAGACATAAAGTCAGAATCACTGAGGGCTCCGAGAAAACCATCAGCATATTCCGAGTCCATATCAGGATGTCCCACGGGTGCTCGAGAAAGTGCGTCGGCATCTTCGTGCTTGCGCCCAGACCTATACACAATCATGATGTCAAACTCTTGCAAGCGCAAACTCCACCGAGCGAGACGACCAGACGGATCACGGAGATTGGCCAGCCAACACAGCGAATGGTGATCGGTCACCACCTTGAAGAAACGGCCGTAGAGGTAAGGTCGAAACTTTGCCGTTGCCCACACGACTGCGAGGCATTCCTTCTCTGAAGTGGAGTAGTTGGCCTCGGCTCGAGAGAGAGTACGACTGGCGTAAGCTATGACATGTTCTACGCCGTTGTGCCGTTGTACAAGGACAGCGCCAAGTCCGACGTTGCTTGCATCCGTGTGAACTTCGGTATCAGCGTCCTCATCAAAATGCGCAAGAACAGGTGCCTCTTGCACCTGTGTATGGTTTGAACGCCCCAAAACCATTATATAAATATTAGAGACCCCATAGTGGAGGACCCCGTAAATTTGGAACACCTGGGGTTCTTCAACGTGCATCCAAATCTGAGCACCTGGGCCTACAGCATTTTCGCCTCCTTCGAAAATACAGCCGCCGCTGCCGAGATTCAATCCCGCAACCTGCGGGACAGCAGCTGGGTGCCTTAGCGGAACAAACAAAAAATCTGGAAGTTTTCGCAATTCCAACCTGGGAATTCTCAATTAATATCGTACGTCATTTTCAATTTTATTCTAAATTAGATGGTCTTTACGACAGTGACTCAGCCCATGCGAGTGTATGGTACGAATGTATTCATTCAATTGTTATTAGTTATCACTTCCGACTCGTCAGTGCCTAAATAGAAGCAATCCCGGACATCTCGAACCACGAGTTGCTCTTCTACACTGTAACAAAGAATGATCATCAAGAGTCATCGCTTTTATACCCTTATTTCAACCATGCCGATAGAGCGAGTATTGGCACTTGTTTCTTCTTTTGGGCGTAATTTATTCGTGGAATTTTCAAAAAAATTATCTGCTGATTTCTAAACGCTGAGCGGTAGGTTCACGGACATCATGGAGTCATCCTTAAAATACTACATACCAACGAGAAAAATGAAAAGGAAGTCATGTCCTCTGTCAAAAGTAGCATGCGAATTTAGAAGTAATGTGAATAGTTAAATAACAATACACACAAGTAACTCTCACTAGAAATGAATTTATATTAGCATATAATAGTACAAGGCTCCAGCTAAATGGGGATAACAAATTATAGTTTGCAAAGATTCGCTACAAAATTTTACAATACCATTCCAATACGTTTCGGAAACCTTTCTTCTATACATTTTGAAAAAGTAGTAGCAAAAAAACAACCAGCGGGAAACATCATAATACTCGTGCTTTTCAAATCTACCTTTGCATCCCCACCTTTAAAATGCAGGGTGAAGGCAGTTTAGCTATACTGCCACGACCCTGATGTTTTCAATGTCCTTCGCAGTTGAAATGTGATCCGACTCACTCGAAGGCTGTAGTAATAGAGACTACTAGAAGCACTAGACAATCAGTGCATTCAATCAACCAATGTGTAAATGAAAGCCCCTGCTCAATACAAAAAAAACACACTGTGAAAAAAATCATGGTACCTT
Organism: Rhipicephalus annulatus; assembly: GCA_013436015.1. Lineage (NCBI taxonomy): Eukaryota > Metazoa > Arthropoda > Arachnida > Ixodida > Ixodidae > Rhipicephalus > Rhipicephalus annulatus. The sequence goes on along the minus strand of WOVY01003370.1, from coordinate 33,202 downwards.
CGCACTAATGGTGCGAAGTGGTGCGAAGTCTCAAAGCGCTATTGAGCAGCCTCCCCTTCTTTTATATTTCACTTTTGTTTTCTCTTTTGGCTACTTGGATATCTGACGATCTCCTCTGAGCTAATCGTCAGTCTGGCTGAACCGGTGAAACTGCCTGAAAATTCTGGTACGTCTAAACCTTGCGAAAAAGGCACATATTTTATTGCTAAAAGAAAGAGAAAATATTGTTCCTGAGCTAAGATTGCGGCTGAAGCGTCGAGACGATTGGTTAGCTCCATCTATGCAAAATGAAATCTGAAGCCGCTTTCACATGGGAGCGACCGAGTGGTGGTGGTCGCGGGCATCAGCGGCAGGAGGACGTGCGGACGTGCGGGCGTTTCACATGCGCCGCTGCTATGCCGCTGCTGTGCGCGACTCCCGCCGCTGTGGCGGGCAGTGTTGTCCGCAGAAAGCACCGGCTAACCACTGTTTTCAGTGGTATTTATAAGCCGCGTTTTTCTCCAAGTGTCCTTCCTAGGCCAAGTTGCTGCGAGGTTCGTCATCAATAGCCGCTCAACTTTCACGCGTATGAACACTGATTGAACTTAATTTAACGTGATTTTTTGAATATATATATATATATATATATATATATATATATATATATATATATATACATATAAACGCAAGAAAGAAAAAAATTCAGTTATTGATTCCGGCGAGCTTTATTGAACCTGAGACCTCCACATAGTGAATGCGAGGCGTTAACCACTGACCCAACCCAGGGCACATCCTTCAACACTCAAACGGCAAGCTATTTATATCTACCACTTACCGCTGTTGGTGGGCATCTTGGAGGTGGACTTTCGTGTTTTTAGCATTATCATGAAGATGGTGCAATGAGCACGCGGTAGCTCTCATATCTCACGCGTACTTTGGCCCGCAGAGAGAAGGAGAGTGGACGATCTCTCGTACGCCCTGTTTTCCCGTTGTGGAGGATCATACCCGAGAAGTTGCGTTGGGCTTCCACTGGAACGATTCTGTTATGCTTACGAGGAGCACAAAGGTCACTGCAACCGTTCTGCTGCCTCTGTTTGAGAAAAGAGGGCGCTTTTCAGACACAGCGAAGTAACTAAGATGCTTATTCGCGCCCATCTGTACCCAGTGTGGGTACGTTTCATGCGTCAATTGTGCGTGAGAAAAGCTGGGCATGTTTCGATCTGCTTGTCATTCTGCGGGTGAACTTCCGATTTGTTTCTATCAAGTTCATTGTTTCGCATTTGCGGCAAAGCTGGGACTATTATTAGGATAATTGGGATGCCATCAGGGCCTGTTGATGTGCTATTAGGTACCCTCTTCTTTGCGCTTTCCCACTCTTGTGGTCCTAGTGGAGCCACTGTGCTAATTGGGCCATCCTCTTTCGGTATGGTGCATGCAGACGGTGAGGGCTCTTGAAACAAACAGTACAGCTGCGCCTCTAGCGGTAGCAAAGGGAACTTGTGTACACACCGGCGCAACTACGATGGACGAACCCCCAGCAAAAGGAGCAAGCTTCTAAATCTCTCCTAACCACGTAAAATGTGACGCAGCAAACCAGCTGCGTTTATTTATTTCAAAGTTGCTCTCACCACGAAAACATGCCTGGCAAGTCCAGACCACACGAAGCCGTTTCTTGTGTGATGTGACGCAAGCGAAAAGGCGCTAGTTCCTGTTTTTGTCAGGAAGACGAGCATAGTCATGAGTATGCTATTTTGTACGTGAGTCGAGAGCTGTCTGCTCGAAAACAGGCTTACAGTACCGTATAAAAACAATACGCGTATCTTTTTTGGCTGTATTAAAACTTTTCTGTCATTTGACTGGTTCTGAATACATTTTCATTACAGATCATAGTCCATTTACGTGGCTTCAATCACATGTCCATCAAAAATGACAGGTTTCTACCTTGCAGTCTCAGTTTTCAACCACACTCGTTTACGGTTAAACATAACTGACCGCTGCGCACATAATCAGATGGTCTGAGCAGGGCTCTCTATCTACCTACACCAGTTGGCTTAGGGGCACTTAGGGGCCTTGTCGTAAGTCTTCGATTTTCGGTTTCGTTTCTCATTGGAAAATTTCCAAAAGATGCTGCTCGTGAGGGTCTGGCCTGGCCACACTCGGAAGTTGTTTGCGGGGATGCTAGCTTATTCGCCTTTCCCAAGGACCCTGGCCCAGTATTCATGCTCGCTGTGACACCTGCTGTTTTCTATAACGCCGTAGAGTCCAGATGTCAGAACATCGGCTTACGAGACCACCTGACCGTGCGCAGGTCCGTAAGGGACGCACCCATCGACCTGAAAACAGAGCACTGCGTTATCTGACCTCTTAGGGTCAGAGGCCGCATCGCTGCATCATTCCGGACAATGGTCACCAGGACACTTCAGTGCGACTCTGAGCTGATCGTCAGTCCGGCTGAACTGGTGAAACTGCCTGAAAATTTCGGTACGTGTAAACCTTGCGAAAAAAGCAGATATATTGGAGACCCTTTCCCCTTGGTGCTCTTCCGAGTGGAGGGGTTGTTGCGTATGAGTGCCGCTTATCAGCCAGCGCGCCAGTCACACTCATGCACTCCACACGATAATCTGTGATCGCGCATGTACCTTGGCTTGTTTTCCTCCTCATTTTGTTCAAGGTGTTCCTTATAAACAATTAGACCACCGCCGAGGGGTCATTTTTTGCATACTTTCTTTCGGCAAGCATGCAGCATTTAAACGTGCCTTCTTCCTTCTCACGGTGTCTTCCTCTCCCGGCTTGGAGCCCAAGTCGGCAACATTTAACTGCACCATGGGCTGCGGTTAAAAAAAATTCGAATGAGTCCATTACGGCCTGGATGCCAACCTCGACATGACAGGCAGCATTCGGCTACTTGGAAGATTGATGCTGACACTTGTGATTTAAAAAAACAATTCTTTCCAGGCTTCGGTGCGTTTTACGACATTTATTTGAAAATAAATGCCAGATTGCGAATGTTTAATACCTTGCCCATCATAATGAAGATTTGTTTGTTCAGAGCCATCGGTGAGTCCTTCAAGAATGCGCATATGCTAAAGGTAATACTTCATGGCAAGCCGTGCTTTGGGTGCTCTCGCGTAAAACCAACGCAATCTAAACATCTGGCAGCAAATTCGAAATGGCCGGCGAGGTGTCGGTGGTGGTTGATATCGACGCAATCGCAAACTACCCGTGCTGCACGACGAAAGTCGCAGCCTTTAAAAGGACGCTTTCCTCGTGAGCCTGGTGTGGATTAAGATTCCATAAGACTGGAACTTGTAGCACGTTGGTACGCGTTCATCTTGGTCGATAAAGCTCACACGAGATGTTGACGAGACATAAGATACACAAGACAGGCACTGGTTTAAGATTACTGATGAAACTACAGATATGAGAAGGCACAGTCGGAACGAGTCGGGGTGCCGCCCCCACTTGCACTGCGTCCGCTGGAATATTTTGTGATGACCTGTATATCTGCCTAAACCATGGTTTCAAATGGTCAAAACAATTTTGAGTGGTTAAGCTCCTTAATGTCAAGCCTTGTCCCTTCATTGGAGTGACAGGCGCAGCAGCGCGTGTTCCCTCCAAGCATGCGATCTCTTTCTCTTTGACAGTGAAGACAATGAAGACATGGCGCAAAACTGCATGCGTAGCGGAGGGCTCGCAGACAGGCCGCAGCATGGCAGCGCCGGCAAACTGACCTGCAGTTCAGGGCTCGCAAAGCTTTTTAGGCACGCCAACACTGACTAGCGGACCCGGAGGCTGTGAGGGCTTGCAAAGCCGCAGAGGTGCGTCAACGCCCTCAAGCGAACCAGGAGGTGTCCAGTGCGCTGGAAGCGGCTGCAAAAGGCGGAAAGCGTTTCGTGTGGCTATTGCTGCCCGCAAGAACCTGGTCGCTTATCTGCTTTGAAGCACGTATATGAAGAACGTATAAAAATGTTTCAAATGTTTCGTCTACGTTGTCCCAGCAGGGTAAGTGATCCATGCATTTCGCCCAATCATCATCATTCAATTCATAGATACGCTGTAATTTCTTTGTTTCTTTTGCATGTGAAACTTGAAATCAGCACGAAAATAAATGCTCAGAAATTGGACGAATTGGAATCTATTCTTGTAGTAGCAAAGACGGTGGCGGTATATCGGAGGCGCAGAAGCATTACGAATGTTTTTGATAGGTATGTGATTATGGTTTTCCGGCTGATCTGGCGTTTTCGCTCGTTCTCCCATTCTAAAGTGCGACAGTGCCTACACCTGTGACGCACAACAAAAACGCTCCGACCAGTGGTATTCCCTTTTATCCTTTCTTTCTCTCTCTTATCTTACTTCCTGTCTCTTTTTCTGTCGCTCCAAATATTGCTCTCTCTCTCTTTTTTTTATTTCTCTATGTTCCTCTCTCATCTGCCTTAGTTTCAGGATTGAATCCTGGCTAAGCCAGCAGAATTTCGATGAAAAGGAAAACGCTTGAGGCTACTGTACTTAGATTGATGAGCAGGTTAGAGAATTACATGATTGATTGATCTGTGGGGTTTAACGTCCCAAAACCACCATATGACTATGAGAGACGCCGTAGTGGAGGGCTCCGGAAATTTTGACCACCTGGGGTTTTTCACGTGCGCCAAAATCTGAGCACACGGGCCTACACCATTTCCGCCTCCATCGGAAATGCAGCCGCCGCAGCCGGAATTCCAACCCGCGACCTGCGGGTCAGCAGCCGAGTACCTTAGCCACTAGACCACCGCGGCGGGGTGTTAGAGAATTCCATATGGTTTAAGTTTCAGGAGTCATCAAGTACGGCTTCTTTCATAATTGTAGCATGGTTTTCGGATCTTAAACCACAACAGTTATTATCTTTATTTCTGTTTTTATTGTCTTTCTTCCCGTCCTTCATCCGTATTTATTTCTCTATTTTTCTTAGTCTCTCTCTGCGCACTCAATCTCTCGTTCATCAAGGCAACTCAACCCCCTCCAGGCAAATCGGCGCACGTTTATCGGCGCAAATCCTTGCAGAATATAAAATAAAACGGAAAGAAGATGTTAAAAAAGCGCTTATGGGTTCATGTTGACAATGTTTTACTCACCAATCAACTTTCTTTGAACGTCAGAGCTTCTCTGTTAAAAGCATTATTTTAAGACAGCTGTACCCTGGAGAATATTTGTTGGAGCACCGAGTGATATTTACGTTGAGTCCTTCATAGTAAGTTTAAGCAGAGAACAATGGTTGTTACCAGCGATATACATAGTGCTCGTATGACCGAGTTGCATAGGTGTGTTTAAACTGACTTCGTTGTCCTAGTGGTAATCTTGCCCTAAATTTAAAGAGACAAACACGCCATCCCCTCAGCTAGATTTCCTTGGAAGCTTATAGCCCGGACAGCGACACAAGTAGTCGAAGAAAACATGCACGTGTATTCAAGGTGCCACAACGTCGATTTCGGGCATTCTACGAGACAATCAAATGACCTCTCTAATTCAAGAAACGTGTCTAATGCGATGGATGGTGTGACTTGCCAATATGAGGACTGTGACAGATAATAATGTCGAGGTGTGTGTGAGATAGGCAAATAGGAAAAAAATTAGATCCCGGAGACAAGAGCGTCAAATAGCAAATATATTTTTTAATAAATGAGGCCATTACAAAAAACGGCAAAAATTCTCATCAATTCGGCAAGCGAGATGAAAGGACCGCTTGCCAAGCCGAAAATAATGCAGGTCCGCATTCAGGAAAGACGTTGATGGCTCCAGCCTGGAAAGGAAAGAGCTGCTGGAGCTGCCGGAGCATCGGGAAGTGCAGAAGCTTCACTGACAAACCGGAACACTTCCTGTAATGGAAAGGATCGACGTCTCTCGTGGTTTTGGATGCTACCTGGGTGTTTCACACTATGAACACCGGCACATGGAGGCGGAAATGTTGTAGGCCCGTGTGCTCAGATTTGGGTGCACGTTAAAGAACCCCAGGTGGTCTAAATTTCCGGAGCCCTCCACTACGGCGTCTCTCATAATCATAGAGTGGTTTTGGGACGTTAAACCCCACATATCAATCAATGAACACCGGCACAATTCAGAGACAGCTTACTGGTTTCTCACCTGCATGCAGAGCTTTGGTGCTTCAAATCTTGTCCCTTTTTTCTTGAGCGAAGGGTGACCGTGCATCGGTTACGCTGGACGGCAACCAGTGACGACCTTTCAGGGGCGTGCAGCCTATAAAACGGTGCTTTGCGTGAGCAGACTCTCCAGGTTGACGGACCAAACGTTGTCTGCCCCAGACCATTCTTGCGATGTCTCTGACAATGCCGTCGCGCCTTGCCACCAAATGATCGCGAGCTGATGAAGATCCTTTGGACGTTCCGATGACCACTGTCTTCTGTGAACTAAAACGCTCTCCTCTATTGTCCAACAGCAATGGTTGGTGCATATGGAAAATGGGTACTGAATGAACGAGCTCCAACAGAGCGAGGACACGTGGCCTACGATTCTTTTGTGTTTAAAACAGCTTGCTTGTCACTGAAAAAGAGAAAGAATTGTTTTTACCGCACAGTGTTAATTTGAATGATGTAAAAGGTTTGTAGCATTTAGCATTCTTCTTACTCAAGTTTCTTATTGAAGTTTTATTCATACAAACTTGTTATTCAAGTTCGCACAGAGTAGATATCAAGCTGAGAGAAAATTCATTAGTCAGGAAGAAAAAGGATTATTATCTTAGGTGGGCACGCGCGAGAAAGGAAGTAAAAAAGGTATAAGCAGAAGGAATAGAAATTGAATAGAAAAACACAGACATTGAAATAGAAAAAGAGGGAAAGCGATAAAAAGTAGAGTGAGAAATACAGGAAAATAGATAAAAACATGACGAGAGAAAGTGAGAGAGAATGAATAAAACAAAGGAAGATGTTGAAAGAGAAAGTATTTACAAAAAAGAAAGAGGATAAAAGAAAAAAATTTTCAAAGATGTAGGAGAAAAAAGACAAAACAAATGACCGCAGTTTTGCGAGCGGAAACACTGGTTAGCATGCAGAGCATGTATGTTGAACTGCAATATATGTGGTTTGTAATTTGCGACATGCTTGTTTGTTATGAGTGAACACGAGTGAACAAGCACGCACATGTGCTGCGAAAGATGGCGTGGCGTGCTAGCGGCGTGGCGTACTGCTTGGCTCGCCATGCCGCTATCGCTGCGCGCTCGCACTCGCGGGCGGCATCAAGATCGGCCTCGCGGCGTCCACGCTTGCACGTGGCTTCACCGTCCGGATTCTCGTGCCGATGCTTACGCCTCGCAGCGGCTTCGCGTTCTCGAAGCTGAGAATCTTCCGCTCGACATTGACGTACCGCAGCTGCTTCGCGTTGCAGATCCTCCACTTGACGCTGACGCCTCGCAGCTGCTTCCCGTTCTCGAAGCTGGGGATCTTCCGCCTCGACGCCTACGTTTGCGTTCCGCAACGTGAGCTCTTCTCAGCGCGGCCTTGTCCACGGACAAAGTAACTACGGAATTGTTTGCGGTTCCGCCAACAAATTGGCTGAAGCTATTGGAAGGAACGGCAGTAATTGCGTTAGCGGATTCGTTAGCACACATTTTCACCAGCGACATTGGTCGTGGAGCGACCTCACAAACCGACCGATGAAGGGCGGCGCGCCTCGACACTCGGTTATTTATAGCCAGCGCCGGCTCGAACTGCGCATGCGCGTGTTAGCATACAGCTGGCGCACGTAAAACTAAAGGTCGCGCGGCGCGCGGAAGACAGAAGCTAGCGCAGCGCGCCCTGTGTTGAGAGGAGGAAGGTTTGCACAGATGGCTGGCAAGGAGGAGTGGAGGCTTCGGACGGCGACGGCGCATGACTATCCCCTAAATACCACGCTACGCATTTAAAAGAGATAGAAAACAAAGAGAATGGGAAGCTAAGCACAAGAGAGAGGATCAAAGTAAAAAGAGAGACATGCACAAACATAGGAAACCCGAAAAAAAGGGTTAGAGAAATAAAAGTAAGCATATTATAAAAAGACACAAAGAGAAAGAAATATTTATAAACAATCAAAGGTGAAGATACATATCAAAACAGTGAGTACTTATGAAAATAATATTGTAAAAATAAATGAATGTCCCAGAGCTGGACGCTTTTGTTTCGCCTTAGCACCCCATCTGCGAATCTGTCTTTATTTATTTTTATTATGTATTATTAACCAAGTACCATTATTTGGCAATGCAGCTTTTGAGCAGTCAGTGGCACACGAGGATGTGGTCGTTTGGGCACGTATTCAAGTGTGTTGTTTTTCAAAACACAAGTCACTGGTATATAGACCCTTTTACTGTTTATAAACAGAGCCCCTTGATGACATCCAGTTTCATCCGCCAATGTGCCAAAACAGCATCAGTGAGCAAGAAGAGCTTTAAAAAATAGGCCGCTCATTTTCTGCACAATGTGTTCCTTACTGGGCAAAATATAATATAATGAATGTTTTTGAGCTGCATAAAAATTGTCATAGATTTTTTTATCTTTGCGCACGTTTATTTTCTCTTACAAACTAAGGTGAGGCATTTCTTACATTTAAAACGAACTTGACAACGTGCTTTCAGTTTCGACGTTAGGAGTTGTAAATAAGGTGACCGGAAGTTTTCTGGGGTACAACGCTTGTGACCTGAAACCGTATATAGCTCCAGTGTAATGAATACCAGTCGCATTTGCACGAGTTAGCTGAAACTGAAAACCAAGGATTAGACTAGTCGAACTCATAGAGAAGGGAGGACAAACTATGTGGCACAGGTTTCGCTCCGTTGCCTGTCACCATTCGACAAAGAGAGCGTCTGATTTCTTTTTTTTTTGCCGCCCATGCATAAATGAACGACCGGTTCCTCGCCTTTTTTTGTCACTCATTTTCCCGTCACTGATTCTGTAAGTGCCATCTTGGTGTAGATTATTCGGTAGGAAACAATTCTTTCTGGTGCACACGCAATAGCTTTACTGCAATATTGAATTTCCTTTCCATCGCTGATTAACTCGCCTCTTGTGCTACATCCACTTCGTATTCACATTCTTTTAATAATTAAGAGGCTCCTACACTCCCGGACAACTTTATATTTGTCATCAAAATACTTTCTTTTGAACAATGAGGCTTTGCCTCTCCTCGTAATGAAAAGTCTTGGCTATGCGTGCCTGGCGTGTGGGATGACTTGGAATCAACAATGAGTTGTAAGTATTGGCCATCGCCAGTCTTGATCTGTCACGGTCCTTGTGCTCCATTGCGCTACTGTTCTTTTCTTTTCTGCTCTAGTCCTTAGGAACGCAAGCCCACTTGTGTAAATGTCCACTTAATTGATGCAACCCCTCTTTACAAATTTTTTCATCGTAATCTTTTATCTTCACCTTCCTACCATTTTTTTAGGGGTGAAGCTCTTTAGGGAGTCATCCGTTCGTTTCCCGTTATCGTTTGTAACAACCGCTCCTTGAGTCTCCAATCCAGCCATGGATGCTGTTCTTTGTACTTTATAACGAATGCATATACATTGAGAATTCCAAATTGTCCCACACTAGAGGGCGTTTTGTAGGAAAGGTGATAATATTTAAATGTGAGCTTCATCAAAACAGGATTTACGTCACACGTACAGAACAAGAGACGATGCCGCCGCTGCGATCGCGTGCTTTTCGGTGGTGTCATACGCCAGGAGGCACTCTTTGGTACAATAAAAGCGCCATTTTCGCACACGCCCCACTATAACCTCGACGACAAAAGATGGACAAGGCTGCCGAGCGGCGTACGCGCAGGGCGGCGGCGGTTCGCGCCAACACCCTCAAGATTCTCAAGGCCTTTACGATGGCTGCGTGACGTAACCCTGCGGGCCCGTGCGGGCGCTGCGTTCCGATATTCCATAGGGTTCCTCGATGCGCGCTCCTTCTGGAGGGTGGAGCCACTCTTTAAAGGGTTCAGTGCCGCAATCCGATCGGCGGTTGCCATCCCCCCCCCCCGTCTCGTCACAGCTTGTTGAGTCAGACACGTGGGAGGCGTTGTCTTGGGCAAAATGCGTTGGTGTTGTTTGCCTCAGTACACAAACCACTCGCGAAATGGCTACAGGATGTTCCTATTCCTAAAAGATCCGAAATGACGACTCATGACTTGTTGTCACAGAACGAGCGCTAAAAATGGGCGCGCCGCCAAATTCTTGCGATAACGCGCCGGAGGGACGCCACGAGGTCAACTAAAAAGAAAGAAAAGAAAACAAACATCTAAAGGTTCCCCGGGCGCATGAGCCTCTCCTCTCGGAAGCGTGGCTTCGCCAATGAACCTCCTCACCCTACAGCGGCGGCCGGGCAAGCGCTAGAAATTTCCAGAAGGAAAGGGGCGTGTATGCCGGGTTGAGTCATCTGTCGGGGACAGCCCCCGTACAGTCTCGCGCCTCTCCCCAGCCTTCGCTGCGTATCGCGCCGACGAAATGGCGAGAACTTTCTGGAATGTCGCGCGGAAGGTATTTAACCGAGCAGCCGAGACCAGAGATCAGGAGAAGACGGAAGTTAGCGCCAGAGTGCGTAGGGAATCCGCCGTGTAGTCGGCGAAGGTTCTGTCCGTAGTGACAGAGCAGGAGAAGATGGAAGTTAGCGCCAGAGCGCGTAGGGAATCCGCCGTGTAGTCGGCGAAGGTTCTGTTCGTAGTGACAGAGCAGGAGAAGACAGAAGTTAGCGCCAGAGCGCGTAGAGATTCCGCCGTGTAGTCGGCGAAGGTTTTGTCCGTGGCGACAAAGCAGGAGAAGAGGATTTCCACCTGAGGGGTGAAGGCTCGAGCTACAGGCAAGAGCGTGTGTTTACCGCTATCGAGCGAAGACGCGTGGAAACAGCTGCGTGTGTGAAGCCGACGTGTTCCGGCGAGGAAGTTGAAGTTTGAAGAGTGGCCAATTGAAGACGCGAGGTTTCCTGAAAGAGAAACTTCAGGGGGCAGCGGAACGACAACAACGCTGGACTTTGAGTGAGTGATTCTCGGAAGAGTATCATTCAGACTTTTGTTCCAAGGACTTTGGACTGAATAAGTTTTCTATCTCTTTAGTCTTTAAGTGTCTTGGTTGTTCAATGCATGCGACTGCATTGTAGTGCGTATTGTTGTCTGTGTTTGTTGTTTCGAGTGTGGCTGATTGTACTGTGTAATACGTTGTTTGATTGGTGACATTTTATCCTCATCTATTGTGGAGTGTGCATACTTGTGTATTGTTTTCGATCTGTCGTTATTGAGAATATAATTTTGTTTGTTTATCAACTCTCGGCTCTGACTTGTTCTTTGGGCCACAGCCGGCGTCCGCTGGCGCGCCAAAAAGGACCACTTCTAAATTGTCCACGCTTTCGTGGTGCGGTTCGGGGGGCCGATACTTCGGCCCTTGGAATTAGCCCGGCGATCGCCTCCCTAATTAACGGGACATGTGTGACACTTGTGAAGGTGAAGTGCTAGAAGTGGCAACCCATGGACCGTTCATGTTTGTGCAGCGTAACTTATGCCATTTCAGCATTTAGAGAGTTATAACTTAAAGCGCTGTCACAAGGAAAATTCAATGGCGATAAAGATTGATATAATTCACTCTACTAGCTGCAGAAGGGAGCCATCACTGATGAGAAATTTTATTCCGATTAAGCTTAACTTTATCATCACTGCACCGAGTACAATACACGTTCACTTACATGGTGTGCACACGCCTACTTACCTCGTTTATTTGGGATAATACGAAATGCATTTTTCAATCGCTTCTTGTACACAAGCTACAATTGCGCGTAGATATGCTCCTACGTTGTGCGCTTGTTACTGCCGGCGCCTTCAACTATTTCTTTTAGGGGCAAAGCCCCTTACGCCGTGGGTCGTATGTCTCGCGTCGTCGTAGTCGTAGTAGCATTGCATATCAATAAAAACAGAGTCACCCCATATTCACGGAGTGCATGACAATAAGTGGGGCAAAGTGTCCATCAGCCCGTCCGTGCTTCCGTGCGTCTGTCCTTCCGTTCATCCGACCATTCGTCCGTCCTTGTGTTCGTCCGTGCGTCCACCCATCCGTCCCAACGTGTGTCTATCAGTCCGTGCGTACATTTGTGTGTCTGTGCGCCGGTCCATTTGTCCGTTCATGCCTCACTCCGTGGGGCTGTGCGTCCACGCGTCCGTCCGTGCGTCCGTTCTTAACGCCTGACATGAAAAGCGCTTTAAAGCTTGTAAGCGTCATCCAGTTTTAACACATGCCGACCAACTATAATTATGAAAATATTGACTCACCGTTTCTAGTTGACATGATTTCCTAGAAAAAATTGAGTGCCGAGGAGATGCTTAAGAGGAAATTCATGATGGGGAAATTCTTTTCATTGACGCGTTGACTTCAGTAGAGTACAGCATTTTGCACCATATAGGATCAATTTTCTTGTAAAAAGTCTCAGAGAAAACGGACTGTGGGCAGTGCAAGGCTGCAATGAAGGGCTCCATGAGCCATGAACTCGCATATCTAACTGCACTCAACAAGTATGTTCAGGTTGGTGAGAACTTGTGTTACTGAGCGGCGAGGTTATGAGCTGACTCCTATCTTGTGAAGAGGACTTTAAAGGAATTACATCCTGGACAGACAACCTGTTCATCCTCAAGTCCCCTCTCAAACCTGTAACTGAATATTTATTCAAAAGGGCGAAGTATAGCGCGCAGGCATGCCACACGCACAAAAGTCCTCTGGAAAAATTGTTGATATTGCTACGTGCCAGTGCATGGAGCTGAAGAAGAAGGAGACAGACTGGCGCGAGCCAATCTGTGTGGCTGGCGCTGCTCGCCTAACCGGCTGAAAATACATCGGTGACTACCCCTCTGAGTCAGTCTCCTTCCCGTAACATATTTGGTGGAGTTGTGCGATCCCCGTCCTCGCCACGGAACTCCGAAGCAGACGCTCTCTCGCGGCTTACAACATGACCACCCAAGACACGGCTACATCCTCTCTGGTCACTCCCCATTCTGTCCAACCTGTCAACCCAGCACCCGCAACAGCTTTCGTGACGCTTCCCGCGCTCAAAGACCCCGGCGTGTTCTTGGGTAGCGAGGGTTCCAACGTCGATCAGTGGCTACGCCTCTACGAACGCGTCAGCGCGACTTACAGGTGGAATCCCTCTCTTATGCTCGCAAACATCATCTTTTATCTCAACGGAGCCCCTCGTGTTCGGTTCAATAACCACGAGCATGACATAACAAGCTGAGACAGCTTCAAGGCAAAGATCCGTGAGCTTTTTGGCAACATCTCTGGTCGTAGTGAAGCTGCGAAAAATGAGTTGTCGACTCACGCACAATCTTTCACGGAGCCCTACATCGGTTATACTCAGGCTATCCTTTCACTGTGCCGCCAAGCTGACGAAAATATGTCTGAACCTGAAAAAGTTGCGCATATCCTAAAGGGTATCACCGACGATGCGTTCAACTTGCTGGTATTCAACAATGTGTCATCTGTTGATGCGATCATTCAAGAATGCCGCCGGTTCAAACAAGTTGAAAGCAGACGCATCTCCCATCAGTTCCAGCGCCTCCCGAACACCGCTGTGACATCCTCATGTCTCGACACATATCCACCAGACACCTGTGACAACTTGACGCGAATCGTCAGGCGGGAGCTTAAAGCGGCTGCTTCATCTAAGGTGGGACCAACGTCCCCCGACCCCTCTCCGTCAATTACGTTGCCTCTCATTCAAGCAGTCGTCCGGCAGGAAATCGGCAGCTTGGGAATTTACTCTCTCTCACCGCCTCCCCGCACCGACTACCAGCCCTGATACACGCCTGCACGTCCCTTCCCGACCGGCTCTCCCTCAACGTTCCGTAATTTGTCCGCATGGCAAACACACGATGACAATCCGATATGCTTTTGGTGTCACAGAATCGGGCACATTTTTCGCCATTGCAGAAGTCGCTGGGGTCCTCCTGCACAACTGTCTTCTCGTCCCTTCTATGCACGTCCTGCCTATCGCCATGAGACCAGCCGCGACCATTTTGCCCAGGAACCTGCTTCTGAACAACGCTACTCCCACTCTCCATCCCCCCAACATCGCCAGTCTCGTTCTCCACAGCCCCGCCGACCATCTCCCCCCGCCTTCCCACGAGGTTCCCCGACAGAAAACTAAGCGTTGCAGCCCCCGGAGGTGCCTCTGCATCGCTCGGACTGACCAAAAATCCTCTTTTGACGATACCGACAAAACAGAACCTGCTAGACGTACAAGTAGACGGCGTATATGTCACTGCTCTTGTCGACACCGGCGCCGAACTTTCCGTCATGACGAGTGATTTTCACCGCAAGCTCAAGAAGGTTCTCACACCTGCGACCACTCAGTTCGTCCGTGTTGCGCATGGTGGAATAGCATCTATCGTGGGAATGTGCTCCGCTCGTGTGAGCACTGCCGATCGACAGACAGTTGTTCTCTTCACCGTCCTTGATAAATGCCCCAACGACGTAATCTTAGGCCTCAACTTCCTGTCCGCGCATTCTGCCCTCATATACTGTTCGACCAGTACGCTCCGTCTACACTTGCCCGCAACAGAACCTCTTACAGAATGGCCGAGTCGCCTCTGCACAACGGGACACGCGCGCCTCCCTCCACAGACACTGACCTACATAGAGCCCGTCTCAATACCACCAGTTCCCGACGGTGACTATGTTCTTACGCCTATCACCGATGTCCTCATAAGCCGTGGCATTACATTACCGCACACCATTCTGTCCGTCGCAGGAAGTTCTACGTGCCTCCCACTTGTCAACTTTAGCTCGTTACCTCAAATTTTGCACACAAGGGATCTCTTTGGCGTTGCTCTGCACCTTAGAAGACAATGCGGTAGATGTTTTCACGATGGCTGCCCCTTCTGGCCGCCACGCTCAACATCAATCTGCCACTTGCTCCGACGGTGCTATTATTTCGATGATCGCTTCCAACTTAACGCTGCAGCAGACTGATGAGCTCCACCGGGTTCTGCTGTCCTACATCGACGTTTTTGACATCAGCGGCTGTCCGTTGGGGAAAGCTATCGGTATGAGCCACCGCATAAACACTGGTAATGAGCATCCTATTCATAGGCGTCCATATTGGGTGTCGGAAGCCGAGCGTCACATCATCTAAGTGAGGTCGACAAAATGCTCACCAAGGACATTATTGAGCCATACTGCAGTCCTTGGGCTTCTCCTGTAGTGCTAGTCCGCAAGAAAGACGGTGCATGGCGTTTCTGCGTGGATTATTGACACCTAAACAAAATTACCACAAAAGACGTCTACCCTCTGCCACGAATAGATGATGTGCTTGATTGCCTTTATGGGTTCCACTATTTTTCCTCATAGACCTTTGTTCAGGCTACTTGCAGATAGAGGTATATGAAATGGACCGTGAAAAGATGGCATTCATCACCCCCAATGGCCCATTTCAGTTGAAGGTCATGCCCTTCGGCCTTTGTAACGCTCCAGCCACCTTCGAACGAATGAAGGACTCCCTGCTCAGAGGATTCAAATGGTCCGCCTGTTTGTGCTACTTGGAAGACGTCATCGCCTTTTCACCAACATTTGAAACTCCTAATGAGCGCCTCTCAGCCATCCTGGGAATTTTTCGTCGCGCTAGCCTGCAGCTCAACTCGTCCAAATGTCACTTTGGACGCCATCAAATCACAGTGCTTGGCCATTTAGTAGACGCCAACGGTGTACAACCAGACCCGGCAAAATTCAGCGCCGTCAAGAACTTTCCTGTACCACGATCTGCGAAGGATGTACGCAGCTTTATTGGACTATGCTCCTACTTTTGACGCTTGGTGAAAAATTATGCGCACATAGCGAGGCCACTTAAGCAGCTCCTCAAGAAAGAAGTCCCGTTTTCATGGGGCTCCGAAGAGGCTTCTGCGTTCTCGACTCTCGTCGCTCTTCTCACTACCCCTCCGATTCTGGCACAATTCAACCCTGCTGCCCCTACGGAAATCCGTACAGATGCAAGTGGGCATGGCATTGGTTCAGTGCTGGCTCAGAAACAACATGGCCATGATTGCGTTATTGCTTATGCCAGCCGCCTCCCCTCCGCCCTTGAACGTAACTATTCGATAACAGAGCGTGAGTGCTTGGCTCTTGTATGTGCGGTGGCGAAATTTGGACCTTACCTATACGAACGCCCATTTTCGGTAGTTACCGATCACCACGCACTCTGCTGGCTCAACTTCCTGAAATATCCATCAGGCCGCCTTGATTGCTGGGCTTTGCGCCTGCAAGAGTTTTCCTATTCGGTGGTCTACAAATCCTGCCACCTACACCGTGATGCTGATTGCCTCTCCCGGTACCCTGTCGACGATCCTGAGGACACTGACGAGCCCACGGCGAACTCTATCTTGTCTTGAACTGGTATAGCGCATTACGGGGAAGAAGAAACGGCCGAGCAGACCGACACAAGAGAACAGAGGGCCCGGTCTATCTTGTCAGTGTCCGACTTTCTTACTATAGGGGAAGAACAGAAGCGTGATACAGAGCTGCTTGACATCATCAGCCGTATAGAATCATCCACAAATGATGCTTCCGTTCGCTACTTTTTCATTCAAAAGGGTGTCCTATACCGTGGATATTTCCGACCAGACGGGCCCAACCTTCTCATTGTTGTGCCTAAGCATTTGCGCCGCTGTGTTCTCACCGAACTTCACGACGCTCCCACGGCTGGACACCTTCGCGTATCCCGCACTTACGAGCGCGTCCGGCGCTGTTTTTTTTCTGGCCAGGCCTTGCTCGTTGGGTACGCTGATACGTTGCTACGTGTGACCTATGCCAACGTCGTAAAACACCGTCGCTGCTACCCGCTGGCCATCTTCAGCCAATTGACATACCCGCGGAACCATATTAGCGTGTTGGGTTAGACCTGCTTGGTCTTTTTCCCACATCAACATTGGGAAACAAATGGATAGCCGCTATTACAGACTACGCTACACGCTAGCTATTACGCGAGCTCTACCGACCAGCTGTGCAACCGACATCGCTGACATCTAGTTACGGGACGTTATATTGATTCACGGTGCTCCGAGACAGCTCACAGAGCGTGGCCGTACATTTCTATCCAAAGTCAATGCCGACTCTCTGCGTTCTTGTTCCACGCAACACACACTGTCAACCGCTTACCACCCCCAAACAAACGGCCTCATGGAACAATTTAACCACACTTTAACAAATATGCTCGCTATGTACGTGTCGCCCGACCACCGAGACTGGGACCTTGCCTTACTCTACGCAACTTTCACGTATAATTTATCCCGTCACGACACAGCGGGCTTTTCGCCGTTCTACTTATTGTACGGAACAGAGCCGATTTTACCACTGGACATAGTCATCTCCGCTCACACCTTGTCCACCACCGAGTATGCCCGCAACGCGATTGCGCGAGCTGATCATGCCCGTCAGCTCGCTCGCGCTCGGCTGATGGCGTCGCAAACCAACCAATGCCGTGGGTACGATGCGGAACATAGAGACGTACATTTCGCTCCCTGTCCCCTCGTTTTACTCTTGTCCCCTCGTCGTCAGCTGGGCCTATCTGAAAAACTTCTAATTACACGGGACCCTACCATATATTGCGTCAAGTAACACCTGTCACCTACGAGATCAGCCCCATCTGTCTATCATCATCTACTATGTGGCCCAGTGATATCATACACGTCTCGCGGATCAAGCCCTACAATTATGCGTCGTTAACGACCTTTAAAGCACCAGAACGGTGCCTCCCCCACTGGGGGTCATGCTACGTGCCAGTGCATGGAGCTGAACAAAAAGGAGACAGACTGGCGCGAGCTAATCTGTGTTGCTGGCGCTGCTCGGATAACCGGCTCAAATACATCGGTGAATACCACTCTGAGTCAGTCTCCTTCCCGTAACAATATGAAATTATGCACGACTAAAGCTGCGCATTCACCTGAGCCAGATCGAAAGAACGAGAACCAGTGAAAGTGAAAGCAAGACAAGCGCTGCGGTTAAGTTGCCGAGAGTTATAGCGCTTGTTTTTACATATTGCCGCATTCAACCTGCAGAGGAGAGCTCGCACAGCCAGAGAGGAAGACGAAGCTCTTGCCACTGGACGAGTACAGCGCCTAAACCTACGTTGCTGGCATCAGTGTGGATCATGGTTGGAGCGTCCTCGTCAAAGTGAGCAAGCACAGGGGGTGTCTGCAGGCGCTGTCGTAGACCGTCAAATGCTGCTTGTTCCTCTTCGCCCCATAAAAATGGAACATCGTCTCTCGTTATGCGTGTTAAGGGCGACGCTATGTGCGAGAAATTGGCGATAAATCTGCGGTAGTAGGCGCAAAGGCCAAGAAAAGTTAACATCCAAATAAAACTGTGGCATCTAAAGCTGGCATATAATAAATGTCATTTGCTTCATCATTGTTGTAAAGCCGCTTGCTCTCTGTATATAACGATATCAACGGACGCATTATAAAAATTGCTAATTCACATTATATATCTGTGGGAAACACGCAAAACTTGGTGCAACAGTCACTGTCTGCGTTCGAGCCATGACTTAATACCATAAAAGCCACATGTATATCACACACTAGTACATGTATTCAACATTTTGTTGCAATCTGCTGTTTGCGGTAAGGTATAAAAGATAAAAACAAAGTACAATATACTGCGCGTTACAGAACGTGGTCTGTAAAAGGAGGAAACTAATGAATAATTCAAAATCAATACATGAAAGTATGGCACGCAATCGAAGATTTAAGAGGGAAGCTTCTAAAGCCGTGGGTTTGTTCATGCATGGCTGAGTGTTTCGTGACGACATAGTTGTATGACTTACTCCGCATGTGGCGCTATTGTCAGTGACAAACATACTGAAGGACAGACAGACAGATGCACTGATGGACGGATGCAAAAACGGACATTTTCTTCTGTGCTCCATGGATAGGCTGGATTTACAGACGCAAGTGGGTATGTGCCACAGGCTATGCGAGATGGCGGTATTTTGAGTGTTCTCTAGATGGACGCACGGTTGGACGCACGGACGAACAGACAGACAGACTGGCAGACAGACGGACAGGTAGACGGACGCGTAAAGCGGCTATGTGCCACATGGTATGCGAGATGGCGGAACTTTGAGTGTTCTCTAGATGAACGCACGGACGGACGCACGGATGGGCAGACAGACAGCTGGCAGACAGATGGACAGGTAGGCGGACGTGTAAAGTGGCAATTTTCTACAGGGTATGCGAGATGCCGGTATTTTGAGTGTTCTCCAGATGGACGCACGGACGGACGCATGGACGAACAGACAGACAGACTGCCAGGCAGACGGACAGGTAGACTGACCCGTAAAGTGGGTATTTGCCACAGGGCTTACGAGATGCGAGATGGCGGTACTTTAAGTGTTCTCTAGATGGACGCACGAATGGACGCACGGATGGACGCATGGACGAACAGACAGACAGACTGGCAGACAGACGGACAGGCAGACGGACGCGTAAAGCGGGTATGTGCCACAGGGTATTCGACGCGCGAGATGGCGGTACTCAAAGTGTTCTCTAGATGGACGCACGGATGGACGCATGGACGGACAGAAAGAACCACTGGCAGACAGACGGACAGGTAGACGGACGTGTAAAGCAGCTACGTGCCACACGGTAAGCGAGATGGCGGTACTTTGAGTGTTCTCTAGATGGATGCATGGACGAACAGACAGACAGACTGGCAGACAGACGGGCTGGTAGACGGAAGTGCAAAGCGGCTATGTGCCACAGGGTAAGCGAGATGGCGGTATTTTAAGTGTTCTCTAGATGGACGCACGGATGGACGCATGGACGAACTGACAGAGAGACTGACAGACCGACGGACAGGTAGACGAACACGTAAAGCTAGTATGTGCCACAGGTTATACGACGCGCAAGATGGTGGTACTCAGAGAGTTCTTAAGATAACTGCACGGACGGACGGACAGACAGACAGACTTGCAGAGAGACGGACAGGTAGACGGACGCGTAAAGCGGTGTTTCCCACAGGGTATACGAGATGCGAGATGGCGGTACTTCAAGTGTTCTCTAGATGGACGCACGCACGGACGCATGGACAGACAGACAGACAAGTAGACGGACGTGTAAAGTGGCTACGTGCCACAGGGTATGCGAGATGGTGGTACTTTGAGTGTTCTCTAGATGGATGCACGGACGGACAGACAGACATACTGGCAGACAGAAGGACTGGTAGACGGACGTGTAGAGCAGATATGTGCCACAGGGTATGCGAGATGACAGTACTTTGAGTGTTCTCTAGATGGACGCAGGGATGGATGCATGGACGAACAGACAGACAGACTAGCAGACGGACGGACAGGTAAACGGACGCGTAAAGCGGTATTTGCCACAGGGTATGCGAGATGGCGGTACCTTAAGTGTTCTCTAGATGGATGCACGGATGGACGCACGGACGGACAGACAGACAGACCGGCAGACAGACGGTCAGGTAGACGGACGTGTAAAGCGGCTATAGGCCACAGGGTATGCCAGATGGCAGTACTTTTAGTGTTCTCTATATTGACGCACGAACCGATGGATGGACGAGCAGACAGACAGACTGGCAGACAGACGGACAGGTAGACGAACACGTAAAGCTGGTATGTGCCACAGGGTAATCGAGATAGCGGTACTTTGAGTGTTCTCTAGATGGACGCATTGATGGATGCACGGACGGACAGACAGACAGACTGGCAGACATACGGACAGGTAGACGGACGCGTAAAGCAGCTATGCGCCACAGGTTATGCGAGATGGCGGTACTTTGAGTGTTGTCTAGATGGACGCACGGACGGAACAACAGACAGACTAGCAGACGGACCGACAGGTAGACGGACGCGTAAAGCGGTATTTGCCCCAGGATATACGAGTTGGCGGTACTTTCAGTGTTCTCTAGATTGACGCACGAACGAATGCATAGACGAACAGACAGACAGACTGGCAGACAGACGGACAGGTAGACGGACGCGTAGAGCGGGTATGTGCCACAGGGTATGCGAGATGGCGGTACGTTGAGTGTTCTTTAGATTGACGCACGAATGGACGCATGGATGGACAGACAGACAGACTGGCAGACATACGGACAGGTAGACGGACGCGTAAAGCAGCTATGCGCCACAGGTTATGCGAGATGGCGGTATTTTGAGTGTTGTCTAGATGGACGCACGGACGGAACAACAGACAGACTAGCAGACGGACCGACAGGTAGACGGACGCGTAAAGCGGTATTTGCCCCAGGATATACGAGTTGGCGGTACTTTCAGTGTTCTCTAGATTGACGCACGAACGGATGCATAGACGAACAGACAGACAGACTGACAGACAGACGGACAGGTAGACGGACGCGTAGAGCGGGTATGTGCCACAGGGTATACGACGCGCGAGATGGCGATACTTTAAGTGTTCTCTAGATGGACGCACGGACGGACGCACGGACGCAAAGACAGACAGATTGGCAGAAAGACGGAAAGGTAGACGGACGTGTAAAGCGGATACGTGCCACAAGGTATGCGAGATGGCGGTACTTTGAGTGTTCTCTAGATGAACGCACGAATGGACGCATGGACGGACAGATAGACAGAATCGCATATAGACAGACAGGCAGACGAACCCGTAAATCGGTATTTGCCACAGGGCATACGAGATGCGAGATTACGGAACTTTAAGTGTTCTCTAGATGGACGCACGGAAGGACGCACGGACGGACAGATAGACAGACTGGCAGACAGACGGACAGGTAGACGGACGTGTAAAGCGGATACGTGCCACAGGGTATGCAAGATGGCGGTACTTTAAGTGTTTTCTAGATGGACGCACGAACGGACGCATGGACGTACAGACAGACAGACTGGCAGACACACAGGTAGACGGACACGTGAAGCGGGTATGTGCCACAGGTTATACGACGCGCGAGATGGCGGTACTTTAGGTGTTCTCTAGATGGACGCACGGGCGGACGCATGGAGGGACAGACAGACAGACTGGCAGACAGACAGTCAGGTAGACGGACGTGTAAGGCGGCTATGAGCCACAGGGTATGCGAGATGGCGATATTTTGAATGTTCTCTAGATGGACGCACGGACGGACAGAGAGACAGACTAGCAGATGGACGGACAAGTAGACGGACGCGTAATGCGGTATTTGCCCAGGGTGTACGAGTTGGCGGTACTTTCAGTGTTCTCTAGATTGACGCACGGATGGACGCATGGACGGACAGACAGAAAGACTGGCAGACAGACGGACAGGCAGACGGACCCGTAAAGCGGTATTTGCCGCAGGGTATACGAGATGCGAGATCGCGATACTTTAAGTGTTCTCTAGATAGGCGCACGGACGGACGCACGGACGCACAGACAGACAGACTGGCAGACAGACGGACAGGTAGACGGACGTGTAAAGCGGATACGTGCCACAGGGTATGCAAGATGGCGGTACTTTAAGTGTTTTCTAGATGGACGCACGAACGGACGCATGGACGTACAGACAGACAGACTGGCAGATACACAGGTAGACGGACACGTGAAGCGGGTATGTGCCACAGGGTATACGACGCGCGAGATGGCAGTACCTTAAGTGTTCTCTAGATGGACGCACGGGCGGACGCACGGACGGACATACAGACAGACTGGCAGACAGAAGGAGAGGCAGACGGACGTATAAAGCGGCTATGTGCCACAGGGTATGCGACATTGGGGTACTTTGAGTGTTCTCTAGATTGATGCACAAACGGACATGGACGAACAGACAGACAGACTGGCAGACAGACGGACGGGTAGACGGACGCGTAAAGCGGGTATTTGCCACAGGGTATACGAGTTGGCGGTACTTTAAGTGTTCTCTAGATTGATGTACGTAGGACGCATGGACGAAAAGACAAACAGACTGGCAGACAGACTGGCAGACAGACGGAGAGGTAGATGGATGTGTAAAGCGGCTATGTGCCACTTGGTATGCGATATGGTGTTACTTTAAGTGTTCTCTAGATGGACGCACGGATGGACGCACGGACGGACAAAGAGACAGACTGGCAGACAGAAGGACTGGTAGACGGACGTGTAAAGTGGCTATGTGCCACAAGGTATGCGAGATGGCGGTACTTTGTGTGTTCTCTTGATGGACGCACGGATGGACGCATGGACGAACAGACAGACAGACTGGCAGACAGACGGACAGGTAGACGGACACGTAAAGCGGGTATGTGCCACAGGGTATACGACGCGCGAGATGGCGGTACTTTAAGTTTCTCTAGATGGACGCACGGATGGACACACGGACGGACAGGGAGACAGACTAGCAGACAGACGGTCAGGTAGATGGACGTGTAAAGTGGCTATTTGCCACAGGGTATGCGAGATGGTGGTACTTTGAATGTTCTCGAGATGGACGCACGGACAGACGCACGGAAGGACAGAGAGACAGACTAGCAGATGGACGGACAGGTAGACGGACGCGTAAAGCAGTATTTCCCACAGGGTATTCGAGTTGGCGGTACTTTATTTTTCTCTAGACGCACGGATGGACGCACGGATGAACAGACAGACAGACTGGCAGACAGGCGGAGAGGTAGACGGACGTGTAAAGCGGCTATGTGCAACAGGGCATGCGAGATGGCGGTACCTTGTGTGTTCCCTAGATGGACGCACGATTGGATGCATGGACGAACAGACAGACAGACTGGCAGACAGACGGACCGGTAGACGGACGTGTAAAGCGGGTACGTGCCACAGGGTATACGAGATGCGAGATGGCGGTGCTTTAAGTGTTCTCTAGATAAACGCACAGACGGAAGAAAGGACGGATATACAGACTAGCAGACGGACGGACAGGTAGACGGACGCGTAAAGCGTTATTTGCCACAGGGTATACGAGATGCGAGATGGCGGTACTTTAAGTGTTCTCTCGATAGACGCCCGGACGAAAGCACGGACGGACAGACAGACAGACTGGCAGACAAACGGACAGGTAGACGGACATGTAAAGCGGCTACGTACCACAGGGTATGCGAGATGGCGGTACTTTGAGTGTTCTCAAGATGGACGCACGGATGGATGCATAGACGAACAGACAGACAGACTGGCAGACAGACGGACAGGTAGACGGACGTGTGAAGAGGCTATGTGCCACAGGGTATGCGAGGTGGCAGTACTTTAAGTGTTCTCTAAATGGACGCACGGACAGACAGACAGACAGACAGACTGGCAGACAGACGGTCTGGTAAATGGACGTGTAAAGTGACTATGTGCCACAGGCTATGCGAGACGGCGGTACTTTATTGTTCTCTAGATGGACGCACGGACGGACACACGGAAGGACAGAGAGACAGACTAGCAGACGGACGGACAGGCAGACGGACGCGTAAAGCGGTATTTGCCACAGGGTATACGAGTCGGCGGTACTTTAAGTGTTCTCTAGATGGACGCGAGGACAGACGCAAGGACGGAGAGAGAGACTGGCAGACAGACGGACGTGTAAAGCGGCTATGTGCCACAGGGTATGCGAGATGGCGGTACTTTGTGTGTTCTCTTGATGGACGCACGGACGGACGTACGGAAGGACAGAGAGACAGACTAGCAGAAGGACGGACAGGTAGACGGACGCGTAAAGCGGTATTTGCCACAGGATATGCGAGATGGCGGTACTTTAAGTGTTTTCTACATGGACGCACGGACGGATGCACGGACGGACTACAGACAGACTGACGGAGAGGTAGACGGACGTGTAAAGCGGGTACGTGTCACAGGGTATACGAGATGCGAGATGGCGGTGCTTTAGGTGTTCTCTAGATAAATGCACGGACGGACGAAAGGACGGACAGACAGACTGGAACACAGGCGGACAGGTAGACGGACGTGTAAAGCGGCTATGTGCCACAGGGTATGCGAGACGGCGGTACTTTGAGTGTTCTCTTGATGAACGCACGAATGGATGCATGGACGAACAGACAGACAGACTGGCAGACAGACGGACAGGTAGACGGACGTGTAAAGCGGCTATGTGCCACAGGGTATGCGAGATGGCGGTACTCAGAGTGTTCTCTAGATGGACGCACGAACGGGCGCATGAACGAACAGACAGACATACTGGCAGACAGACGGACAGGTAGACGGACGCGTAGAGCGGGTATGTGCCACAGGGTATGCGAGATGGCGGTACGTTGAGTGTTCTTTAGATTGACGCACGAATGGACGCATGGATGGACAGACAGACAGACTGGCAGACATACGGACAGGTAGACGGACGCGTAAAGCAGCTATGCGCCACAGGTTATGCGAGATGGCGGTATTTTGAGTGTTGTCTAGATGGACGCACGGACGGAACAACAGACAGACTAGCAGACGGACCGACAGGTAGACGGACGCGTAAAGCGGTATTTGCCCCAGGATATACGAGTTGGCGGTACTTTCAGTGTTCTCTAGATTGACGCACGAACGGATGCATAGACGAACAGACAGACAGACTGACAGACAGACGGACAGGTAGACGGACGCGTAGAGCGGGTATGTGCCACAGGGTATACGACGCGCGAGATGGCGATACTTTAAGTGTTCTCTAGATGGACGCACGGACGGACGCACGGACGCAAAGACAGACAGATTGGCAGAAAGACGGAAAGGTAGACGGACGTGTAAAGCGGATACGTGCCACAAGGTATGCGAGATGGCGGTACTTTGAGTGTTCTCTAGATGAACGCACGAATGGACGCATGGACGGACAGATAGACAGAATCGCATATAGACAGACAGGCAGACGAACCCGTAAATCGGTATTTGCCACAGGGCATACGAGATGCGAGATTACGGAACTTTAAGTGTTCTCTAGATGGACGCACGGAAGGACGCACGGACGGACAGATAGACAGACTGGCAGACAGACGGACAGGTAGACGGACGTGTAAAGCGGATACGTGCCACAGGGTATGCAAGATGGCGGTACTTTAAGTGTTTTCTAGATGGACGCACGAACGGACGCATGGACGTACAGACAGACAGACTGGCAGACACACAGGTAGACGGACACGTGAAGCGGGTATGTGCCACAGGTTATACGACGCGCGAGATGGCGGTACTTTAGGTGTTCTCTAGATGGACGCACGGGCGGACGCATGGAGGGACAGACAGACAGACTGGCAGACAGACAGTCAGGTAGACGGACGTGTAAGGCGGCTATGAGCCACAGGGTATGCGAGATGGCGATATTTTGAATGTTCTCTAGATGGACGCACGGACGGACAGAGAGACAGACTAGCAGATGGACGGACAAGTAGACGGACGCGTAATGCGGTATTTGCCCAGGGTGTACGAGTTGGCGGTACTTTCAGTGTTCTCTAGATTGACGCACGGATGGACGCATGGACGGACAGACAGAAAGACTGGCAGACAGACGGACAGGCAGACGGACCCGTAAAGCGGTATTTGCCGCAGGGTATACGAGATGCGAGATCGCGATACTTTAAGTGTTCTCTAGATAGGCGCACGGACGGACGCACGGACGCACAGACAGACAGACTGGCAGACAGACGGACAGGTAGACGGACGTGTAAAGCGGATACGTGCCACAGGGTATGCAAGATGGCGGTACTTTAAGTGTTTTCTAGATGGACGCACGAACGGACGCATGGACGTACAGACAGACAGACTGGCAGATACACAGGTAGACGGACACGTGAAGCGGGTATGTGCCACAGGGTATACGACGCGCGAGATGGCAGTACCTTAAGTGTTCTCTAGATGGACGCACGGGCGGACGCACGGACGGACATACAGACAGACTGGCAGACAGAAGGAGAGGCAGACGGACGTATAAAGCGGCTATGTGCCACAGGGTATGCGACATTGGGGTACTTTGAGTGTTCTCTAGATTGATGCACAAACGGACATGGACGAACAGACAGACAGACTGGCAGACAGACGGACGGGTAGACGGACGCGTAAAGCGGGTATTTGCCACAGGGTATACGAGTTGGCGGTACTTTAAGTGTTCTCTAGATTGATGTACGTAGGACGCATGGACGAAAAGACAAACAGACTGGCAGACAGACTGGCAGACAGACGGAGAGGTAGATGGATGTGTAAAGCGGCTATGTGCCACTTGGTATGCGATATGGTGTTACTTTAAGTGTTCTCTAGATGGACGCACGGATGGACGCACGGACGGACAAAGAGACAGACTGGCAGACAGAAGGACTGGTAGACGGACGTGTAAAGTGGCTATGTGCCACAAGGTATGCGAGATGGCGGTACTTTGTGTGTTCTCTTGATGGACGCACGGATGGACGCATGGACGAACAGACAGACAGACTGGCAGACAGACGGACAGGTAGACGGACACGTAAAGCGGGTATGTGCCACAGGGTATACGACGCGCGAGATGGCGGTACTTTAAGTTTCTCTAGATGGACGCACGGATGGACACACGGACGGACAGGGAGACAGACTAGCAGACAGACGGTCAGGTAGATGGACGTGTAAAGTGGCTATTTGCCACAGGGTATGCGAGATGGTGGTACTTTGAATGTTCTCGAGATGGACGCACGGACAGACGCACGGAAGGACAGAGAGACAGACTAGCAGATGGACGGACAGGTAGACGGACGCGTAAAGCAGTATTTCCCACAGGGTATTCGAGTTGGCGGTACTTTATTTTTCTCTAGACGCACGGATGGACGCACGGATGAACAGACAGACAGACTGGCAGACAGGCGGAGAGGTAGACGGACGTGTAAAGCGGCTATGTGCAACAGGGCATGCGAGATGGCGGTACCTTGTGTGTTCCCTAGATGGACGCACGATTGGATGCATGGACGAACAGACAGACAGACTGGCAGACAGACGGACCGGTAGACGGACGTGTAAAGCGGGTACGTGCCACAGGGTATACGAGATGCGAGATGGCGGTGCTTTAAGTGTTCTCTAGATAAACGCACAGACGGAAGAAAGGACGGATATACAGACTAGCAGACGGACGGACAGGTAGACGGACGCGTAAAGCGTTATTTGCCACAGGGTATACGAGATGCGAGATGGCGGTACTTTAAGTGTTCTCTCGATAGACGCCCGGACGAAAGCACGGACGGACAGACAGACAGACTGGCAGACAAACGGACAGGTAGACGGACATGTAAAGCGGCTACGTACCACAGGGTATGCGAGATGGCGGTACTTTGAGTGTTCTCAAGATGGACGCACGGATGGATGCATAGACGAACAGACAGACAGACTGGCAGACAGACGGACAGGTAGACGGACGTGTGAAGAGGCTATGTGCCACAGGGTATGCGAGGTGGCAGTACTTAAGTGTTCTCTAAATGGACGCACGGACAGACAGACAGACAGACAGACTGGCAGACAGACGGTCTGGTAAATGGACGTGTAAAGTGACTATGTGCCACAGGCTATGCGAGACGGCGGGTACTTTATTGTTCTCTAGATGGACGCACGGACGGACACACGGAAGGACAGAGAGACAGACTAGCAGACGGACGGACAGGCAGACGGACGCGTAAAGCGGTATTTGCCACAGGGTATACGAGTCGGCGGTACTTTAAGTGTTCTCTAGATGGACGCGAGGACAGACGCAAGGACGGAGAGAGAGACTGGCAGACAGACGGACGTGTAAAGCGGCTATGTGCCACAGGGTATGCGAGATGGCGGTACTTTGTGTGTTCTCTTGATGGACGCACGGACGGACGTACGGAAGGACAGAGAGACAGACTAGCAGAAGGACGGACAGGTAGACGGACGCGTAAAGCGGTATTTGCCACAGGATATGCGAGATGGCGGTACTTTAAGTGTTTTCTACATGGACGCACGGACGGATGCACGGACGGACTACAGACAGACTGACGGAGAGGTAGACGGACGTGTAAAGCGGGTACGTGTCACAGGGTATACGAGATGCGAGATGGCGGTGCTTTAGGTGTTCTCTAGATAAATGCACGGACGGACGAAAGGACGGACAGACAGACTGGAACACAGGCGGACAGGTAGACGGACGTGTAAAGCGGCTATGTGCCACAGGGTATGCGAGACGGCGGTACTTTGAGTGTTCTCTTGATGAACGCACGAATGGATGCATGGACGAACAGACAGACAGACTGGCAGACAGACGGACAGGTAGACGGACGTGTAAAGCGGCTATGTGCCACAGGGTATGCGAGATGGCGGTACTCAGAGTGTTCTCTAGATGGACGCACGAACGGGCGCATGAACGAACAGACAGACATACTGGCAGACAGACACACAGGTAGACGGACACGTAAAGCGGGTATGTGCGACATGGTATACCACGCGCGAGATGGCGAAACTCAGAGTGTTTTCTGAATGGACGCACGAACGGACGCATGGACGAAAAGGCAGACAGACTGGCAGACAGACGGACAGGTAGGCGGACACGTAAAACGGGTATGTGCCACAGGGTATGCGAGATGGCGGTACTTTGAGTGTTCTCTAGATGGACGCACGGACGGACCGACAGACAGAATAGCAGACAGACGGACAGGTAGACGGACGCGTAAAGCGTTATTTGCCACAGGGTATACGAGAAACGAGATGGCGGTACTTAAAGTGTTCTTTAGATGGACGCACGGATTGACGCATGGACAAACAGTCGGACAGACTGGCAGACAGACGGACAGGCGGACGGACCTGTAAAGCGGTATTTGCCACAGGGTATACGAGATGCGAAATGGCGGTACTTTAAGTGTTCTCTAGATGGACGCACGGACGGACGCACGGACGGACAGAGAGACTGGCAGACAGACGGACAGGTAGACGAACGTGTAAAGCGCCTACGTGCCACAGGGTATGCGAGATGGCAGTACTTTGAGTGTTCTTTAGATGAATGCACGGACGGACAGACAGACAGACTGGCAGACAGAAGGACTGGTAGACGGACGTGTAAAGCGGCTATGTGCCACAGGGTATGCGAGGTTGCGGTACTTTGAGTGTTCTCTAGATGAACGCACAGATGGACGCATGGACGAACCGACAAACAGACTGGCAGGCAGACGGACAGGTAGATGGCCGTGTAAAGCGGCTCTGTGCCACAGAGCATGCGAGATGGCGGTACTTTAAGTGTTCTCTGATGGACGCACGGACGGATGCACAGACGGACAGACAGACAGACTGGCAGACAGACGGTCAAGTAGACGGAAGTGTAAAGCGGCTATGTGTCACAGGGTATGCGAGATGGCGGTACATTGAGTGTTCTCCGAAAGGACGCACGGATGGACGCACGGACAGGCAGAGAGACAGACTAGCCGACGGACGGACAGGTAGACGGACGCGTAAAGCGGTATTTGCCACAGGATATACGAGTTGGCGGTACTTTAAGTGTTCTCTAGATGGACGCATGGATGGACGCTTGGACGAACAGACAGACAGACTGGCAGACAGACGGACAGGTAGACGGACGCGTAAAGCGGGTATGTGCCACAGGGTAAGCGACGCGCGAGATGGCGGTACTCAGAGTGTTCTCTAGATGGACGCAAGGACAGACGCATGGACGAACAGAGAGACAGACTGGTAGACAGACGGACCCGTAAAGCGGTAGTTGCCCAGGGTATACGAGATGCTAGATGGCGGTACTTTAAGTGTTCTCCAGATGGACGCACGGACGGACGCATGGACGGACAGACAGACAGACTGGCAGACAGACGGAGAGGTAGACGGACGTGTAAAACGGCTATGTGCCACAGGGTATGCGAGCTGGCGGTATTTTAAGTGTTCTCAAGATGAACGCACAGACGGATGCACAGACGGACAGACAGACAGACTGGAAGACAGACGGAGAAGTAGACGGACGTGTAGAGCGGCTATGTGCCACAGGGTATGCGAGATGGCGGTACTTTGAGTGTTCTCTAGATTGACGCACGAACGGGCGCATGAACGAACAGACAGACAGATTGGCAGACAGACACACAGGCAGACGGACACGTAAAGCGGGTATGTGCCACAGGGTATACCACGCGCGAGATGGCGGTACACAGAGTGTTCTCTAGAAGGGCGCACGAATGGATGCACGGACGGACCGACAGACAGACTGGCAGACAGACGGACAGGTAGACGGACGCGTAAAGCGGTATTTGCCACAGGGTATACGAGTTGGCGGTACTTTAAATGTTTTCTTGATGGACGCCCGGATGGACGCACGGACGGACAGACAGAAAGACTGGCCGACAGGTGGAGAGGTAGATGGACGTGTAAAGCTGCTATGTGCCACAGGGTATGCGAGAAGGGAGTACTTTAGGTGTTCTCTAGATAGACGCACGGACGGATGCATGGACGGACAGACAGAGAGACTGGCAGACAGACGGAGAGTTAGACGGACGTTTAAAGCGGCTATGTGTCACAGGGTATGCGAGATGTCGGTACTTTGAGTGTTCTCTTGATTGACGCACAAATGGACGCACGGACGGACACACAGACAGACTGGAACACAGACGGACAGGTAGACGGACGCCTAAAGCGGGTATTTCCCACAGGGTATACGATGCGCGAGATGGCGGTACTCAGTGTTCTCTAGATTGACGCACGAACGGACCCATGGACGAAAAGACAGACAGACTGGCAGACAGACAGACAGGTAGACGGACACGTAAAACGGGTATGTGCCACAGGGTATGCGAGGTGGCGGTAGGTTGAGTGTTCTCTAGATGGACGCACAAATGAACGCACGGACGGACACACAGACAGACTGGAACACAGACGGACAGGTAGACGTACGCGTTAAAGCGGGTATGTGCCACAGGGTATACGACGCGCGAGATGGGCGGGTACTCAGTGTTCTCTAGATTGACGCACGAACGGACCCATGGACGAAAGACAGACAGACTGGCAGACAGACAGACAAGTAGAAGGACAAGTAAAACGGGTATTTGCCACAGGGTATGCGAGATAGCGGTACTTTGAGTGTTCTCTAGATGGGCGCACGGACGGACCGATAGACAGACTAGCAGACAGACGGACAGGTAGACGGACGTGTAAAGCGGCTATGTGCCACAGGGTATGCGAGGTTGCGGTACTTTGAGTGTTCTCTAGATGAACGCACAGATGGACGCATGGACGAACCGACAAACAGACTGGCAGGCAGACGGACAGGTAGATGGCCGTGTAAAGCGGCTCTGTGCCACAGAGTATGCGAGATGGCGGTACATTAAGTGTTCTCTGATGGACGCACGGACGGATGCACGGACGGACAGACAGACAGACTGGGAGACAGACAGTCAAGTAGACGGAAGTGTAAAGCGGCTATGTGCCACAGGGTATGCGAGATGGCGGTACATTGAGTGTTCTCCAAAAGGACGCACTGATGGACGCATGGACGGGCAGAGAGACAGACTAGCCGACGGACGAACAGGTAGACGGACGCGTAAAGCGGTATTTGCCACAGGATATACGAGTTGGCGGTACTTTAAGTGTTCTCTAGATGGACGCACGGATGGACGCATGGACGAACAGACAGACAGACTGGCAGACAGACGGACAGGTAGACGGACGCGTAATGCGGATATGTGCCACAGGGTATGCGACGCGCGAGATGGTGGTACTCAAAGTGTTCTCTAGATGGACGCAAGGACAGACGCATGGACGAACAGAGAGACAGACTGGCAGACAGACGGACCCGTAAAGCGGTAGTTGCCCAGGATATACGAGATGCTAGATGGCGGTACTTTAAGTGTTCTCCAGATGGACGCACGGAGGGACGCACGGACGGAGAGACAGACAGGACTGGCAGACAGACGGAGAGAGGTACACGGACGTGTAAGCGGCTATGTGCCACAGGGTATGCGAGGTGGCGGTATTTTAAGTGTTCTCTAGAAGGACGCACGGACGGATGCACAGACGGACAGACCGACAGACTGGCAGGACAGACGGAGAGGTAGACGGACGTGTAGAGCGGCTATGTGCCACAGGGTATGCGAGATGGCGGTACTTTGAGTGTTCTCTAGATTGACCCAATGAATGGACGCATGGACGAACAGACAGACAGACTGGCAGACAGAAGGACAGTAGACGGACACGTAAAGCGGGTATGTGCCACAGGGTATGCGAGATTGCGGTACTTTTTAGTGTTCTCTAGATGGACGCACGGACGGACCGACAGACAGACTAGCAGACGGACGGACAGGTAGACGGACGCGTAAAGCGGGATTTGCCACAGGGTATACGAGATGCGAGATGGCAGTACTTCAAGTGTTCCTCTAGATGGACGCACAGATTGAAGCATGGA
>WOVY01003369.1:0-122686 GCA_013436015.1 Rhipicephalus annulatus | reverse complement strand
TTTTTTAGGCGTTTGCACAAATCATATCCAATCATAGAAACTGTAGCACCGCTGTTCACCAAAGTGGCCACGAGAACGCCTTCCACCATAACAAAACCATGTTTAACGGGCGTGCCGAAGGAGTACCAGTCACTCTGTACATGCAGTTTCTCCTCCGAAAACTGCATCATTTAGTTTTCCGACCGGTTTTCAGTGGTAAACAAGGCTGGCCGAAAAGGAGAGGAGGAGCGACGAAAGGGTGAAGGTGATCGGCACTGGTTTGAACGGTAAGTGTTCCACGTCTCAGTCGATGCGGGTGGAGATGGAGACCGCTGATGCCAGATGAATAACGCCAAGCTTGAGAGTCCCCATGGTAAAGTACTGTTCGCGCATACCGTACCCGCGACGCTCGTCCTGCTGGTGCTTGCGGCAGAAGCGCAATATATGACCATGATATCCATAGTTAAAACATGTGCGCGAGATGGGCGCCAAGGGGGGTAGTAGAAGTCGTTCGGCGCACCGGGAGATAGCGCACTCAAGTGGGCAGACAGAGGTCGGGTGGCATTGGCCGGAAGTGGACCGGTGGTGCAGCAGCAACCAACGTGATCGATGGCAGCGGCAACGTAGAGTTACGTTGTGAGGAGGTGCGGCCGCAACTTGCGCGTACGTTGGGAGGCTGGCAGGAGGTGGCTGTACGTGGGCTGGACGGTTAAATGATGTCAGTTCCTCCATTACGATGTCACGCAAGGCCATGCTTGAAGGCTGCGTGACAGATGGAGAAGGTGGTGAGAAGCCCATTGATAAAAGTTCTTCGCGTATGATTTCCCGTATCATGTCAAGCATGTCAAGGTCTGCTGGGCGTGTTCGCTATTTCCCGATGAAGGCGAACAGAATCAAGTTCGTCGAGATGCTGACACGTAGAGACAATGTCAGCGCAGTAAAAGGATCCTGGGCAACAAGGGCATTGTAGGCAATGCTTCCGATGCCCTTCAGTGTGTGTGACGCAGTTTGTCCGACTCGGACATCGAAGAATTGACGCGCCGGCAAAGCAAGGACATCTTCGGTGTACAATGTGTACGACTTGCCGGGATGTTGTTGGCGAGTATCTAGGGCTCTCTTCGCTTGACCGGATCAAACGGCAGGTGTGCTTCATACTTGTCGAAGCGCTGCTTGAAGGCATCCCAGTCGGTGAGGTCAATCTCATGATTCAAGAACAATGTCTTGGCAGCGCCCGTGAGATAAAGCGATACTCGGCAGAGCCTGTTAGGTCGTCCCAGTGATTAGTTGCGCTTACTCGCTCGTAGTTATCGAGCCAGTTCCTCCCACATCTTCGCCGCGAAGACCAGCGAAGATCGGAGGGTGACGCTGGTGTGGTTTACGATGTAAATAGGAGGGGCTTGCGGCGCAGGGACGGGAGCAGAAAGGGCGTCGGCCCCCTTACTCTGAGACATGTTGGGGACTGAGTGTCCAACCGGCGACCTGAACGGAGCTCCGGCGAGTAAGCGTTGCGAGGAGAGGACTAGGATCGTCAAACCACCTCCACCACGAATGACGACTCATGTTGTAACGAGGTTTATTGGCAGTGAACACGGGACGAACAAAAGCAACGGACCCGAAGATGAAGCGCATAATAGATACCTACAATATATATATATATATATATATATATATATTATATATATATATATATATATATATATAAAATAAGGGAAAGAAGTGTATACCTAAGGGCTCGTTTTTCCGTGTTTTTAACACAATATTATTTAACCACAAAAGTTACCAACTGTGAGCAGGAATCGAACCTACGACTTCAAATTACGCGTTCTATCGAACGCGTAATTCGAAAGGTCGTAGGTTCGATTCCTGCTCACAGTTGTTAATTTTCATCCACTTTTCTTTCTTTCTATTTACATTCCATTGGTTTAATAACTTCCCCTGTACATTCCTTGGCATTACTGTCTGTTATAGCTCATATATATATATATATATATTGTGATGAGCGAGACAGAGAACAAGGGACAACACCCGATACTGGGTCAGCTGTTCTTATTCTGTCTTCATCTTCCTCTACCTGGCCTTAGCTGCCCACGCACCGACGCGCCAGCATCTTTCTTGGTCATGACACTCGGCCATGACTGCGCGCGCGCGGAGCTGGCGGCAAAGTTTCTGGCGGACGGCACTGGCTGTTCTCGAGCTGGTTGCTCTTTTGCACGCCACGATGTCTTTTGAAAAAGTGCTGTGGACTCAGGCGGCTGGTACTCGCTGCCCCGTTGCGGCCGACGCTCTCGGCAGCGATTTGGTCCCGGTATCTGCCAAAGGTAGATCTGGCGGTCGATATAGTGGCTGCATCTCGGAGGTCAGCCTTGGCCACGCTGAAACTGGGTGCCAGAGTCTTCAACAAGTCTATCGGAAGGTCGAGACTAGCTGCTGTCGGCATCTTGAGCGCCAACTTTCTCTCATGATCTTGGTCAGTGACACCAGCAGTGGTTACCTTGGGCTCTACCGGTGCCATCACCGTAGGCGGTTCAAACTTAGGCGATGCTGGTGACTCTCCACTTGCCCCAGCTGAAGCGGCTTACTTGCCCCAGTAAAGGTGTTATTGGGGCTGTCTTCCCTAACTGAGGCTGTATGAGGAATGGTATCAGCCTCTTCCACTGACACGATGGCATTGCGTACCGGCGCGGGTACTGAGAGCAGCAGTGGCGTGTCGGACCTGCGTCTGACGTCATTCTTAGGACAGGCGGAGAAGCTTTCTGCCGTGCGGCATGAGGGCTCTGAGGAACCTTCGAGGCTTTGCTCCACTTCAGCTCGGTGTGCGAATGGGGTTGCGTAGTGAAGGGCAATGCAGCACAGTCGAGATGATTCACTGCGGCTGTTTCGTTGGAGCAATGCCCTTCATAATACCTTCTTACGTTACAGGATTCCCTTTCCCCCGAAAGAAAGCATGAATTACGAACAAGAAAGTAAACAAGGACAGGTCGAAAAATCAAAAATGTCAAAATTCACAATTGGTTCTACGCTCCAGAGGAGTTCCGTAAACTTTCAAAGACTTTAAGGAGAGAGTGCAGCAGTCCGGTAACACAGGAGTTCCGGTGGGCGGGCTGACTGTGGCGTTCTGGAAAAGATAACCACGTCTTTAAAAAACTGCACTAACCATCACACGGCTTATGCAGCTGCAAAAAACGAACGAGGTTGACGTCCTTGTAGCCTTTGAAGGTCAGACTTCCTAGGCACCAAATTTTCTGTCGTAGGCGCTGTATTTTGTGTCTAGGCTGAAACAGAAGCATCGCTTCCAGCTTGCGTTTGCGAGAACCGAAGTTCATGATGCCATGTTTGTGTTCCTGCATTTTGCAAACGGTAGCGTTCAGTCTGTTTCGTGGTTTTCTGTAGTTGTATCTCTGTCGCTAGGATTGTACATGATGCCTTGATATCTGGTACAGAAGACTTTCTTGACGTTTTCTTCTACGAATATGACTCAAACGTTGGCTTGGTCTTATTTTTTGTCGTGAATGGTGCAATCCCGGTGCTTCTTGCTTGCGTGTTTCTTGACAGACTGTGACGGAGTGCCTCAGTGCTTGCGGTGTGCCAGCAGTGTTTTCGGGTCTTTCTCGGCGTTTTCTGTGGTGTTGCAGTCGGTGTAATACCAGGCGCAGGGAGCGTCTCTGGCGACTTTTGTTGTGCAATGTTCCTGATGTGTTGAAGTGTTCTTTGGTTTATAGATCTTATTTTTCGATGGTCTTCAATTGGTGAGTGTGCATCCACTGAATTCCATGTTCGTCAAAGCTTTTGTGGTAGTCTCTCTCGTTGTCACATAAGTTTGTGGACGTGGCTGTGCTTTTTGCTGATGTTGCTCAGTAAATGGCTGTAGTAGAGCCTCTTCCGGAATGGGGCATCCATTTCCTTCGCAAGTTGACGTGTCCTGTAGACAGCTGATGCATGATGAACTGGTTTCTTGCTTGTCGGGCATAGTTAATAACGCGCCATCATTGCTAGCATGCTATTCAGAAGCTTCGGTAAGGTGGTCCAGTGTAGACGCTTTTCACAAACAGCTGCGTGCGAGGTTCAATGTATGCATTATTTTTGCATTGTTTCGATTCTTGGAGCTGTGAGCACTGAATGAGGATACCACATGTGACGTGGCATTATTTGGTTCGAACTGCACTGTCTGCTGAGCCATATAAGCGAAGCCTTGTGATAAAAAACACTTTTTCGAGTCGTCATGGCGTGGTGGGGTATTTTCCCGATGCGTCAATAGCTCATCTATTGTGAACACGGTGTCCTTACGAGGCAAATGGTGAGCGTTAAGAGTGCCTGAGGAGCCGCGTGATGCAAAGCCGGGTGGCAGGCTATGTATGCGTAACGAAGGATGGAGAGTATCAAATGGTTGAGCAACGTCTTGTGGCCTATGCTCAAGCAATGATTTTGGGAGTGTCGTCTTGCGTGCAAAAAGGAGGCCCGCTCGATGGTTGTGTTTTTTCCCGAAATACGCTTCGTCGCCTGTAAGTGTACTATGTTCCACTTTGTGTTCTGGGAGTAGTCGATTCATGCTGGGCGTTCGTAAGCTTGAATACTGCTTGTGAAAGTGACAACTGAGTGCGATTGCCTGTGGATGGTTTGTTATAAAGCGAGTATTCGTCATAGTCGTCATTGTATTCTTGAAATCGGATGGCCATTTCTTCTTTAATCTTGTTCCATGACTCGTCATTCTGAAATATGTGGGTGAGGTAGAATTTGAAATATGTAGTCGGCAAAGTTGATGATCATCTCCCGTTCCGACCATGAAGCAGTGATAGCGTGGAGCTCAAACAGGTTGAACCCGTACTCTACAGGTCCATCGTCCATTGCTCCGGTGTACTTGGGGATGGGAAGGTCGGTAGGTGATTCCGTCATGATGCTCGTCGATGTGTACTGCAAGATGCTGGTTTTTTAGTTCACTTATAGTCAGGGTGTCTTCCGGAGAACCTTGTCGATGATGTGCGACTGATGAAGGGGCTGGCAGCAGGTCTTCATACTGTCGACTCGTGTGACGCTATGATGAATGGGAGACGTGGCTAGGCTCATACGCCATGTTTATTCCATCTAACTTCTTCCTCCTCTCCTCAGCTTTTATCAACCATCGCTACCTTCTTACGTTACACACACACACACACACACACACACACACACACACACACACACACACACACACACACACACACACATATATATATATATATATATATATGACGTTACGATGAATAGCAGACGTGCCCTGGCTCATTACGCCACGTTTTTATTGCATTCTCATTTCTTCCCTCATCTTCTACCATCTGTCACTGCCTTCCTACGAAACAGGATCCCCCCCCCGAAAGAATGCGTGAGCTACAAACTAAACTATGAAGCATGAACAAGTGGTGTCTCATAATAAGAAAAAATATCACAAATTGCAGTATTTCTATTTCACACGGCCATTCCATACACTTGCACAAAAACGTTCACAGGAAAGGCAGTCCAGTGACATCTAGGAAACCTCAGGTGGGCGATGTTGGCTGTCGCGTTCTGGAGAGCATAACCATGCATTCGACGTGGAAAGTGATGATGACGCAGCCTGGATAGTAGCGAAAAACGAACAATGTTGGTTGTCCTTGTAGTGCTGGAAGGCTGGATGTCTCATGCGTGTTATTCCGAGTCGTGGCTGCGACTGATGCATTGTATCTACGATGCGTGCTTTTTGAGAGATGGTGACGGCTAGATGCCTGTGTGCTGGCGGCGTGCAAGAAAGTCCTTCCGCGTCTTTCTGGGCATTTTCCGTGGTGTTGTCGTCTGTGTAACCGCAGGCGCAGAGAGCGTCTGTGGCGATGTTTCTTCATCCGGAAACGTACTACTTCTTGAAATGGCCCTTGGATGAAAGTCCTTAATTTTTTAAGTTGTTCAAGTTGTGAGTGTGCTACCGTTCAAGTTTTCGTTCGTCGTCGTATTTTCTTGGTTTGATGATTGCTGTGAGAAAATTGCGGGTGGTCATCATCGTTCAATAAAAAGACGCTGTTGGTAGTCCCAGCAATATTTACGAGTGGGATGCAAGCATGATTTGTGTCGAGGAAAGCAGTAGATACATTTTCGTTTTTATCACCGAGACTTGCGTACAATGGTGACTCCATAGAGTTTCGACTTTTGGTTGGTCCAGTTCCTGAGGATGACATCGCCGCAAACATGGCTTGACGTGGTTCCGATTCCGCATGTTTGTTTTTTTTTTTGCGGGAGAATAGAGCCAAGCGTTTCTGAAGTGCAACGGCTTCCGGAATGGCAGTGGCTTGACAAGTTATTTGGCCAATATTTCAGGTGGTCTGTTGCGTATGCGGTGATATCTTGAGGGGTGCGATGACAGTAAAGAGCACCCCTCAAGATATCACAAAACCAGGTGGTGGCTTACGTAAGCACGATGAAGGGTCAAGTACATTGGGTGCTTGAACATTGTCTTGATTTCTGCATTGTTTGTAAGAGGTTAGAGTTGGCGATATTTGTGCAGATGGGAAACCAAGTGGAAGGTTGGGCTTTGTAGAAAAGCGGCTTGGGTGTCTTTCTATAAACAGGTGACTGACTTCGCCTGACGGGAATTATAAACTTCGGCTCTGTGCTCGAATGCGTAAAGGTTGCGTACGACTGTGATTACTGAATTTGCATGCATTGATATGGCTGGTTGGAACCGAATCTTCATTATTGTCTTGAAACCAGATGATTATTTCTTCTTTTATCTTTTGCCAATACTCGTCGTTTTCTAATATGGGTGTAAGGTAAAATTTAAATGCCTCACCGGTGATATAGTCGGTGAAGTTCGTAG
Organism: Rhipicephalus annulatus; assembly: GCA_013436015.1. Classification (NCBI taxonomy): domain Eukaryota; kingdom Metazoa; phylum Arthropoda; class Arachnida; order Ixodida; family Ixodidae; genus Rhipicephalus; species Rhipicephalus annulatus. Next base: position 115,890 of record WOVY01003369.1, on the reverse strand, counting down.
TCATCTCCCGTTCCGACCAAGATGCAGTGGTAGCGTGGAGCTCGAACAGGTCGAACCAGTCTTGTACGGGTCCATCGTCCACTGCTCCGGTGTACTTGGGGATGGGAAGGTCAGTAGATGCTTCTGACATGATGCTGGTCGATGCGCAATGCTAGCCGCTTGTACGGTAGTCGAAGCATGCTCAGGGTGTCATGCGGAGAACTGCGTAGATGATGAGCGGCTGATGAAGGAGCTGGAAGGCCTTCATCCTGTCGACTCGTGTGACGCTACGATGAATGGCAGACGTGGCCTGCCTCATACGCCATGTTTATTCCATTCACATTTCTTCCTCATCTTCTACCATCAGTCACTGCCTGCCTACGTCACACACACACATATATGTATATATATATATGTGACGTAGGAAGGCAGTGACGCATATATATATATATATATATATATATATATATATATATATATATATATATGTGTGTGTGTGTGTGTGTGCGTGTGTGTGTGTGTAATATGTGTGTGACACTGAGGAGGTGGAGGCTGTTCAATCATGGTAAATATTCTACTTCAACTACTGTGAACGTCTGGTTCAAAGAAGGAAGGTGCAGATGGCATCCCACCGCTGCCACCAGTTGTTGCGGGTTGGAAGGAAGGTCACTGATGATGGCATCCCACAGCTGCCACCAGTTGTTGCTAATGGGGGTCTACCCGGTCTCTTGTGGTAGCGTGATGTAACCGGGTGGAGGAAACGAACGCTGACAAGAGGATACGAATACAAACAGGTTTATGACACTATTTACTCTTCTTTACAGCAAAGAAAGGTAAGTGGTTTCACAAACCACGAGCGTGGTGGTTGAAACGTTACATGGGTCAGAGCGACGTTAGGCACCCTGCGGCGTCGTTTAAAGCCCTGTATGGCTCCTCCTCTTTGAATTGAACACTAATCACAAACACACATCAGGTGAGGGGGACGAGCATGCACAGTTCACGTGAACGTCTAATATTGAGTCGTGATCACTGCACTGCGAGGTGGCGCCAGCGGTGCTCTTCCTCGTCGTGTCTGTGCCGCTAGTCGAGAGGTACCAAGCTCCTGACAGCATACATCAAAGGGTCGGCCGATTTGTTCGCCTAATTAGTGGGGCGATTCGCTGCGGCCGCCACGGTCCATTCCAAGGAAGATGCTGTCTTTGTTGTCCTCTCTCGAACGGTTAACGGCGTCGAGGCGACACGACGTCTCACCCTCGTGCTAACAGGGACAATGGCTGGCGGGCATAGGCAGCCCACCGGTCGGCTACGTGATTGAGGATTAAAAGAGCGCCGCTCCCCTGTCTGCTGTGGCGCCGGTCACAACAGCTTCCCCATCGCCAGATGAGTCGCTGAGGCCATCAGTCACCACTGCTGCTCGAAGGAACGAAGAAAGGGTCCGTAGTTGAAAGTCCGGAACTCGCCTTTGCTTGCCATATGGTTTGGGTAATTGCCGCAATCTTCGACAGCATCCTGCAGACTAGGTGTCGAAGGGATTGAGAGCCTCCCCAGTAGACCGGCTTACGCACAATGGCGTTTGTCCAGACGAATCGCCGGGCCAAACTTAACAGCTTCTCCGCCGCCCGGAAAATCTCGGATGGCCAGCGCTCCCAACCGCTGGGCACGAAGAGAATGGCTGGTGACAAGGACGACGGCCTGGCTTTGACCGTCCAGCTGCGAACTCGTAACCAACTTCCAAACCAGCTCACAATGATTGACAACAGCAAGGCTAACCACACAACACAATACCATGCTGCAGTAACGCATTGGGCCCGCTTAAAACCCTCCAGGCTTCTCAAGAAACAAACAAAAGAAAAACTTTTACGCTAAAATTTTGAGACAATTTAGTGCCGCCAAGGTTGCAGCAATCATGGACGTGGAGATGCTTACCAAAGATGGAACAAGTTGGCGTGTCAGAAAAGCACACAAAGGCAAACACAATTGAGCCCCATATAACCGTATTCACACGCCTTCAAAACTAGCTAGCTATTTTCTACCATCCGCACTCTTAAGTTGTAACTAACATCTGCTAATTTATCATAAACTAAATGAAACACCACTATATACAATGGTTTCACTGGAATGCTGCCTGTAACTACACAAAGTAACTGTCCGCATTCTCTATCCTCTTATTACAACCTAAAATGTAGTCGTGAGTGCCTACTTGGAGGACACCCCGACGCCAAAGAAAACTCTCACAACAGAATGAAATGCGTTTTATAGGTTAGAGAAAAGTATCTCTACCCTCAATGTGCGGTGAACGCAACGATCTCAGCTCAATTGATCATATGATGCTTATAAGCAATCACTAAAACAACCAAATGAAGGGAAGAAAACCTCTCAGACTACACGCTCATTTGATGAATGTAGCTTCATATCAACCCATGTTTCACTGTGCGCTGTGTTTACTGTGCATTTTACTGTGCGTAAGAACGCCCAGGATTTTACTTTGCGCCCTAGCACGACATCATACTTTCATCCAAAGAGCGCTAGCATACAGAAACGCACCTAACCATAGGTGATATCCCTTTAACTAAGGTATCCCTAAACATTCATCCGAACGTAAATATTCACAAAAACGAAAACGCTATGAAAAACAACGCTAGACGCCGTACACGTCATGAACATCTAACAAAAGATGCGTTAACTTTGCGCTAAAACTCCTGTACCGAACCTTTCTCCAACATGAGCACTTGGAAAATCGCTTTTGGTTTTATTCGAAAACTTTTTTTAGGAATGCTCCTTTACTTTTTTAAGACGGTCGACAACTCCACGCTACACAACAAAAGGTACGAAGCATACAAATTCCGGCTCCGCTCGAAAACGCTACCACGATTTCAAAATTAGTGAGCGAACAAATCTTCATTCGTGACCCACATGCTTTTATCTCGAAGAAAATTTCATGCAGTCGGCAGACTGATGCGGGCCACTGCTTCCACATAACAACTGAACTAAAAACACTTACAATGCTTTTAAAAGATCTAGAAGAGAAGCGTAACTGTTGCACCCCGCAAACCTTGAGACACTAATGAATTTCGTTGTGTTTCTTAATTATATTTTCTTTCACAGACAAACTATACTGCATGATATGGGGACAACGCACCGGTGAAAACATTGAAGAGAACGAGTGCTACAACAACTCAACCGCGACCTGTGGGAATCTGTCTATTGCAATCGAAAACCCAAGTAGTGACCCTTGCCATGCGTTTGACGAAATTGATAAACTTACTAGCGAAAACTCTGATGATGAAGATATAATGTATCTATAAAAATGTTTCTTGAATAAAGCTTATGTAATGCGCAAATTTAGTAGGGTGATGGGGTTATCATCTGTACTGTACAGTTCACGCTGATGATGATAACGATGCAGAATGCACCACCCTCATTTCTGTTGTAGGCGAGCACCATTTTCACCTCATTGCGTCGCACAATAACACAAAAGTCTTTTATGCCCGCGTCCTCTAAGTTTTTGGGACACATTTCGACCACAGAGAAGACGTCCAAAAATGCTCACGATCAGAAATTAAAAAAATAAAAGTTCGGTCAATGGCTTAATCTTTTTCAACTGAATCTGTGTGCTTGGGAATAGGAAAAGCTGGTCTTGAACACGCGGCACTCCAAGTCCGGCAATCCCCATTCCCAAGCATACAGATTCATAAGAATTCGCTCCAACACCAAATAGTTTAACAAAAACGGCACAGGTATGTGCCACGTACTCCTTCATAAAGAATACCGACCAGCTATCACCGATAACTCTATCAAAAAGCGAAAAATTTGGACCGCGAGACTCTTCTAAACCACCAGAAAAGAAGCACCGCAAAAAAATTTCGCTATTAACTTTCACTAGCAACTTACCGAACATAAACAAGGTCCCAAAAAACACTTTAACATATTAGAACAGAGTATGCGACTATTCAAAATTTTCACATCAGCTCCTTGTATGGTAATGTAGCGGCCCAAAAGTATAAAGGTTCATTAAGTAATTTCAAAGATGGGCATAAAACAGCAAACAGAATGTCGCCCTTGTATAAAAATCAGATGAATAGTATGCCAACAGATGCAGACAACGACAGTGGCGGAAAGCGCCCACTCGGATTTTAAACACAGAATATGAGGGGCTCTAGGCTGTGACTCAGACAACGTCGTATACCTTGTGGAATGTTGGGTATGTAACATGCAATACGTGAGCCATATAGACGCTTCGTTGATAATTGAATTCAACAATCATCGGACACATGTACGTTTCCTGACAGGCCTTCCACTTTAAAACCACAGTACAAAAAAAACCATAGCTTTGATGACATTTTGGTCACACTTTTGGAAAACGATTTCCGAACAATCATAGAACAGAAACAATGAGAGTCTTATTTTATCTACAAAATCAACACAGTAAAAACAAAATAATAAGCACTCAGGCATTCTTTCAGTGATACGATGACTAAAAGACGTAAATGCATCTCTTTAATCATTCCTCTGCTCTAGCCTTCCATAGCCACAATAAAATTATCCTAAAACAAAGCTGTAAACGTATGATTCTGACAATATAAATTTGGCTTGTTGCTTCAAGCATAGCCGGGAGGCACAGATTAGTGGTCCCAGATATCGTACAATCTATTTTTCTCTTTTTGTTTATTTTTTCCACTTTTTTAACGCAGCTTTTCTTTTTCTTCAACAGACATGAGCCACTGCATATAATGAATATTGATGGCAGTGCCACATTAGCGGCTTTTTCATATCTTTTGGCGCCGCCAACATGCACTCAAACAGCTTGAGCTTCTCCCCACTGATTCGTCGTAAACTTCAAAGGTGAAACGGCCACCAGCGGATTGCACCGGAAGGTGCAATACTAGCACCCTCCACTTGAGGGACGGGTGTGTGTGTGGAGGGTATTGATGTCAATGATGACATGGCTCGCTTAGGCTCGCCATACTTTCCGGAGATGCTGTTTCTTGCAAATGCCATCGTATCTTGCTTCTTCTCATAGTTTCCTTCTTTTTAATTTTTTTTACTTTTTTTTCTTGTTCATCTTTTCCTTTTGTCCCCTTCCCTAGTCTCCACAAGGGAAGACACGGAAAATGCGTAAACGTAAGATGCCTTCAAAAGACTAGGTTCACTCACTGGATTTCGTGTCGACCGGTTGTGCCCTCGCGATCTCTGACGACAGCGCAGCTCTGGCCGACTGGGCTTGCCCTACGCCATCTCTTGACGCCGATATTCGACGACAGCGCAGCCCTGGCCGACTGGACTCGCCCTACGCCATCTCCTGACACCGAGAAGAGCTCTCGTCGAGTGGTGCCTCACCGTCGGACTCCTGCGACCATGTCCATCTTTCCTATCTTCTCTTTACTTTCGTCGCTCACTGTCCATGCGCCTCACTCTGTCCTTTATCTCTGTATATGTACCTTTTAATCCCTCCTAACCCCCATCCCTTGTGAGCTACTGTTGAGGTGTCACTCTCTCATGCAAATAGTAACGGGGCTCACTTTTGTCTTCTTTTTTCTTTAGAAACCATATGAGAAAAAGAAAAAGACGCGGCTCCCGTCGCAAGGTCGGCTAAATAAACAGTTGTCACGTGAAAGCGCATATACTTTCATAGTTACACACACACACACGCATATACATATATATATATATATGGGTGTGTGTATATATACATACATACATAACAGATCCAGAGCATGCCGCACTATATCACGTATACCTCACCGTGACCATGACCTGTGATCACGGGTCGGAGAACTTATTCGTGAGTCGATTCACTCGTACTCACTCAGGCTCTGATCGAGCCGCGAATCTGAGTCCGAGAGACTAATCTTTTCGTGGTCCAAACTGTCAACTATAATTCTTGAGTGAGTCTGAATGAGCTCCACTTTCTGTTGCCGACCTGACGTCCTATAAAGTAATCTTCAGCTTTGCTATCAGGCTTACCTGAATTCACGTCAATACTCACGTCTGTTCCCAGGTATTCCAAAGCAGTGTCGTTATACACCAAGTGAATATTTATTAGAGGCATGAATAATGTAGGGGGTGCCTTGTCAAATGACTCCAAAATGTCAAACGGCTCCAAAAAGAGCATTGATCAATTACGTGAGATAGAGGTGTTAAAGAGCACTGACACTAAGGTCGAAGAATCCAATGATAGGCTGACAGACTAATGAGTCGCGTCACTCATTCAGACTCATTCAGACTCAGATCTAGCTGTGAGTCTGAGTGAGTCTGGATGAGCAATGTTCTGGCGAGATTGAGTCCCAGTGAGTCACGCCAAAGAAAAATTTCATGAGTATAAGTCGAAGGGAGTCCGGCTCAGAAAAGTTTTTGTGAGGCTGAGTCCTAGGAATCAAAAGCTCAAAATTTCTTTCATGAATGAGTCTGAGTGAGTTCCACAAGTTTTTCTGAGTTTTGCCTGTGATGATAAAATCGCTGTAACATTCAATGTTTTTCTTTAGAATGAGAAAAAAAATTGTTATTAACTTAAAGCAGCCAAAGCTGAAGATTTTTTCACTAGCACAGTTCAATTTTGTTATTCATGCAGTGGCAATAACAGCGGTTATTTTGCGCTGCGCCTGTGTTACAGGAATGATGGGACGTTTTTTGCATGTTTCCCGCGTATAGCATATAGCAATTTAGCATGAGTAATGTATTGTTTTAGAAAGTCCGTGTGACAGTGTTTATAATTGAGGAAATAGTCGCAACTTCTAATAGAAACAGCCAATAGTCAATGCCGAAAAGTTCACTGGACATAAATGAAGAGTCTCCACGCTTCACAAAATTTCCCAGCGGAGGCGAAAGAAATTATTGTTAAAATTGTTACACCAGAAACGAATGTCTGGTAATGCTTGTCCTTCTACTTACTTCAGGTAACACTTAGAAATGTTCCGAAGCACAAATGCAGAAACTTCAAGCATTGCAACTCAGCTGCTTCGAGAGTGGTCTTACCCAGTGCCCCATCAGCAAGCTTATAGACTTATCGTGCTAGCCACATCAGTGTACATGTTACTGGCACTTCTTGCTTTTAATACGCACAATTATAAAGTGTAAGAACGCCTGCGGCGTATAGATCACATATCCGTCAACCTAAATCAATCATTTTTCTCATATGCGATGCTCGCACAAGGAGCGCCAATTGATACGTCACATTTTGGCAACGCAGGCTTTTACTGAAGGCGGCCGGGCACAGTGGCCAGTACGAACACGCAATTTCACGTCGGTATTTTGGTACACCTTCGTGAACTGGCATACCATTTCAGCGGATGGCATTAGTATTTTCATAGGCGGTGTTTTAGTTGAATGTGTGTTACGGAGATGAAGTAAAGAAAGAGGAAGGACACAATCAGCTGACAGGTGTGTGAGTGCACCAATTAGCCATTGAGACTCTTCGGCAGGTGAAAGCGTGCGGGCGGTTCGGTCAAAACGGGTAATCGGTCGTTGCACGAGGTGCCGAGGACCATGTGTGGCGGTAGTAACTCACAATATGTTCAACGTGGTGGCAGTTGAAACATTTAGGGTGGCCATTTACAGTTTGCCACTCAGCCGGGTGGCGAGTAGGTAGAGAAAACCGTCGGTCGGACGAGGGCATCGCGAAAGCGTGTTCGCTGACTCTGGGCGTGGTGACATGGCACACGAAATGCACACCGATGTCTTCAAGCTCCTGGCTTACGATGGCTTGAACAAGAAGAACAGTTACAGGAGTGGTATTTGGTACTGCGCGAATACAACGCCGAGGGCGTCATTGCTTCCAGTTCGCGACAAACAATGCGTGTCAGTTCTCCTGGTGGCGACGGACGTTGTGATGTGGACTGGTCCTCGCAAGTCAATGTTGCAGTAGTGTTTGGAAGCCGGGCTAATGCTTGCAGAATGCGGCGACTTTTTACTTGCTCAAACTGACGACACTTTTTGATCGCATACACGGTGAAGCGGCCCTTGCACATCGGGACATTGAACGCACCGTCGGCAATATCTTTCAGGACAGGGCCGACCTTCTCACCTCTGTCATATCACTTTCGGCCTTTCGGCAGAGGGCCAGCACGTCTTGAATGTGTGTGAGGTATGATTCCGTGGCGGATGGGGCCCGGCAGGCCCATTCCTTTTTGGCGGCAACCTTACGACCTGCGGTTTTGCCAAACACCTCTCGCTTCTTTTCTTTGCATTGGTCCTAGCTTGTGAGTTCTTCTTCGTTGTTTTCATACCACAGCTTGCTTTCAATGTGCTAAGTACCGAAAAAAAACGCACATAGTACCACACATCGAACCTATTTCGTAGTGGACATGAAGACAATTGTCACTACACCTGCCACTTGGCAAACCTACTTCTCTCGAGCACCTCCGTCGAATCTCTCCCATCTTATGCCTAGTTCACACTGAAACATCCGCTTTCTACAGCGGCCGAAATTTCCCTGCCGCCGAAACGCACTGTCGTTCGCACTGGACACGCCCCGCGCCGCCGAATATGCCTCTACTATGGGGTGAACGCGGGATGGATGCGCTGTCACCCGGTTGTTGTCGCGGCTCGCAAACGCTACTACGGTATCCGGTGGTGTATACTTCGACAATTCTCGTACGCGAGAAGCAAGAAAAGACAGTACTACTTACTTTGCTGGCAAGTGGCTGTCTTGTAATGCACGAAGAGCAGAAAAACCACCGACGCCAGGGGCGTTGGTGGGTTCGTTTTGCTCTGCAAGACCGCAACATGCTCGGTCACGCCAACAGCAAGCTCGGTCACCTCTTTCACGAAATACGGAGGCGAAGTAGTCACAGAGTAGGTTAAGCTCCCGTTGGTTTCAACATTGAGTTACGTGCACTGCGGCATAACAAGTGAGTAGGGCTTGGCCGCCATTTTTCAAAATTTCTTGACTAGCACTCCTATTGGTCCGCAGTGACCGATTCGGCGGCAGACGCCGCAAAAATCGGTCAAAGAGCGATCGGCGCGGAGAGAGCCCTTTCGGCGGATCTCGCCGCCGCCAAACCAGATTCGGAGCACTTTCGGCGGCCGGAACACTCAGTGTGAACGCGGCCTTACCGCGAAACTCGGCAATGCACTTCTGACTGCAATCCGGGATGTTCTCTTTTCGTTCACAGCTCACCCCATGTACAGTACTCACGGATCAAAACAGGACGTCTTGCTTTCATTGTGCTAAGTACCCTACAAAAAAAAAACGCGCATAGTACCACACATCGAACCTATTTCGTAGTGGACATGAAGACAGTTGTCACTCCGCCTGCCACTTGGCAAACCTACTTCTCTCGAGCACCTCCGTCCAATCTCTCCCATCTTACCGCGAAACTCGGCAATGCAGCCCTGACAGCAATCCTGGATGTTCTTTTCTCGTTCACAGCTCACCCCATGTACAGTACTCAGGGATCAAAACAGAACACTTGTAGCGCGTGGCCGTCGGTGCATGCGCTGCCGCTCGTGGGTGCTCGCGGAACCAGGATGCTGTATTGTGGTATAGTATGCGGGCGAAAATAGCTACTGAGCAGGCTTAACTCTTTCGGTCGCTAAAGAGTTCGCATTTAGTTCACAAAGTGAACACAGCCAGCGTGACGATGCAAGGCTCTAACGCTTTTGCATCCATGCAGCCCGAATTGAGTGGACAGTGCGAACCATTTACATTGTGGCGTAAGCAGACGACGCTCTCGATCTGCGGCCTTCGACGGCGGGACACGTAGGCTTCGCAAGTAAGAAATTGGATACAGCTAAAATGTTGCGCCTGCAGTGTATTCATAGACGTAATAAAAAGCTGCACAAAAGCAGATAAAGTTTGTTAAGCGTTTTGTCACGATGAAAAAATAAAAGCAGCATTCACGGGCATGTTTCCGTGCAGAATTGAAACAATGACTTAGAATTTTATTGTTTCGCCCTAACCTGCGAATAGTGCGACTATTCTGCGTGGCAAGCATTTGTAGAGCTGGCGGCCATGGAAGAACGAGCGAGCTTCTTGCATTTTATTCAACAATAGGCCACAGTTTGCCCTAACACATGATATTATTTCCATGTGGCATGAAGGCAAGCATGCCACTTATTTACTTTCTTGTCGAGGCAAAAACTCCGATGTAAACTTTCCATGCTTTTGTGCACATGTTTATCATGTCTGCAAACGCACCCAAGGCGCAATCTCCAAACTGACTCCTGTGTCTTACTTGCACAGCACCACCTGCCGAGCCTTTTTATCGTGTCGGCCTCGACCTGCTGGGCCCTTTCCCTCTTTTTACCAATAGTAACAGGTGGGTCCCATCGCTACAGATTATTCGACCCGTTTCCATTACGAGACCTCTGCGAAGCAGCTGCGCTACAGGTATCACTGACTTTTTGATCCAAGACGTCATCTTACATCACGCTGCTCCTCTTCAACTATTCACCGACCACGGTCGCTGCTTTTTATCAAAAGTAATGATTAATTGATTTATATGTGGGGTTTAACTTCCCATAACAACCATATGAATATGAGAGACGCCGTAGTGAAGGGCTCCGGAAATTTCAACCTCCTGGGGTTCTTTAACGTGCACCGAAATCTGAGCACACGAGAGTAGAGCATTTTCACCTCCATCGGAAATGCAGCCGCTGCAGCCGGGTTTCGGTCCCACAACATGCGCTTCAGTAGCCAGGTACTTTAGCCACTGGACCACCACGGCGGGGCAATCTAAGGTAATTGACGACCCACTTCGTTCTTGTGCAACCAAAGACAAGCTTACGAAAGCCTATCATTCTCGAACGAACGGCCTCACAGAACGTTTGAATCGTACGCTCACTGACATGCTCGCCATGTACGTGTCGACTGATCATCACGACTGCGACATCGCGCTACCCTTTGTCACTTTCGCTTACAATTGCTCACGCCAGGACTCTGCTGGATATTCTCCTTTTTTAGCTTTTGTATGGAAGAAAACCAACATTGCCGTTCGACTCGCTTGTACCAAACCCTGCAGACCTGTCCACAGCATATGCTCGCCGTGCTGTTAGCACAGCCGAGAAAACCCGTCAGATTCCTCATCAGCGCCTTTTAGACTCACAGCTCCGCCAGAAACCTAGCTATAGCAGCCACCATCAGAACTTTTGCTTTAATCCGGGTGACATCGTTCTTCTGTGGACTCCATCGCGGCTGGTTGGCTTCACCGAAAAACTTCTACCCAAGTATTTTGGACCTTACCATGTGCTGCGGCAGGTAACTGATGTTACCTATCATACAGTCCTTCTAAGCCCTTCCATGCCCTCGAAATCTTGCGGCACCGTCCCCGTTGGTCACCTTAAGCCGTACCTCTCGTGCAACACTTGCTAACAGGCGCACCAGGTCAGCACTTTTGCCGCCGGAGGTCGATGTTGTGGGGTTGCGGCTAGTTGCGGCAATCTCTATGTGGGTGGTGCGAAGAAGAGGACGATGCCGTGTTCAGTGTTCGAAAATGCACAATAGCTGCCATCTTGACTGCCAGACTGTTTTTGTTTTCTGAAGTAGTAAATACATTCGCAACAATACGAGTCATGAATTCTATGCTTAGACTAGCCATTTATGTTCGTCACGCCGTTCCTTAGCTTACATACCAACATTTGTAAATATCATGCTAGCAAAGCGGCCCTGAGCACAACATGAACGTGGCGTGTAAATCTCATTGTGTCAAAATCATCAAGTTACCACCTGTCTCTTGTGTTCGTCATGCTGTCATGTCAAGCAATATCAATATTGGTGCAGACCAAGTTAGAGTAACGAAGGCGGATGCTCCAAGAGTGCGGTATGCAAGTTCACTGTAGATGACATGTCAGTATGTTTATATTTACACATGAAATTTACATTTGTCACACATTCACGTCATGCATTACCGAACTTGAATATCAATTTAATGAAGTAGACTTGAATGCACCAATGAGCGTCGAATGGAGTTCATATTGTAAATAACATAGATTTGATTTTACTTTCATGATTTGTCATTTATGTTTGTCATAGAAACACGTCACAATACTCCAAATTTCGTTTGTATCAAGCGAGTGAATTGGCTGAGAACATGACATGAGCAACGCATATGATGAACATAATTGACGAGTTATGTCATGCCAAAAAGACGCAATTTCCGTATTACCACTTACAAAACATGTTTGTGTTACTCTCACGTCTAGCAATACCAAGTTTGTTGTATATCAAACTTGCAAAATAGCCTCAAGAATTTCATGAGTGTGGCATACAAGTCGTTTTTCACGAAATTGCGTGATTTCTACATTACCAGTCGTCGTTTATGTTCGTCATACAGCCGAGTTAGGAAATACCTAATATAACGTATATTGAGCTAGCGAAACGACAATGACTACAATGGCCGGGAGAGAGGCATGCAAGTCACTTTAAACATATCTCAATATTTCCGTACTATTATTGGCATTTCTGTCCGCCATGTAGTCACGTCATGCAATACAAAACTTCGTGTATATCAAGCTAGCGCAACAGCTGTGTAGTGCACCTGTGAGCCTGGCATATTAGTCATGTTGTTCATGACAAGTGCGTCATGACTTCCATATCACCACCTGTAATTTACGTTGGTCAAGCAGCGATGTCTGATCATACCAATTTCGGATATTACAAATTAAGCAAATGAACTCAGAAGCACCAGAGTCATGGTGTGTGAACCGCGCCATTGATGGGAAGTTAGCCATGAGTTTATGATATTGTTACGGGGTTGGTGGTTTTTGTACAAGATGAATTGAATGAGGAAATCCACATGTTTAAGTCAGCTGCTTCTTCCCAGACAGAAGCAGCTGTCTCATGACTCATGCGTACCATATAGTCTAAACACGCAGAACGAAAGGGTTGTCTGCTGGTGTAGCAATAAATGTGGTGCGCAGTGGTGAGCCAGCTCGGTCGACATGCGAATGTGCGTGAGCCTTGCAGCGTCACCCTGGCAGTGTACACATGGTGAGCTACAGGTAGATAATTAGGCGACCGGAAGCAGTAATCCTGCTCCGTAGGTGTTCTTATCATCGCTCTATACCACACTGCAACACAATGCAACATGAGCGGTGGCACATGTACCATCAGCCACACGCTTCGAGTGTCCTGTTTTAATCTGTGAGTACTGTACATGCTTACGTCACCGCTTCTTAGGGGCAGAGCTTGCCGGCTGAATTTGAATTGCGAATATTAGAATAAAGATTTTTTTTCTGCGGCGGAAGCTTACTTTTGTTGGGAGTACCCTCTAGAGTAGATAAGCAATTGCTTGCATTCTCATCTGATCACTCAAAAGTTGCAAAAAGTGGCCACAATGTTACATGCATTCAGTCTTCATTGTTCAAAACCTGTAACAACAAATTGCAACAAAGCTTCAGAACACAGGTTCAAGACAAAAAAGCAGGATACCTTGAATGGGTTAACACGAAGGCCTGCGAAAAGGTAGCTAAGAAAGAGAAGGCTCCGCTGAAGGAAACAGAAGATTATGACACCCCAACTAAAATGAATTCAGTTGTGATTCGAAAATGAGCCTAACCTGTCGCACGGGATTCAAAATTTTGGTAATAGATAACAAGTTGATGTTGTATTCAGCGTTGGCCTCAAGTGGCGGCTAGTGTACCCAGCTGTGCAAAGGAAATTAAACGGTGAAGATTATGACAAAATGCAGAAAATGTGTGGTAAAACACAGAAGTAAGTTCATCGATTGTCAAAGTATTGAGGCACAAATGATTCTGTGTTCTTATGAAAATGTTTATATAGAGCATAATAGTTGGTGCGCAAACAGATGAATCCAGGAATATGCGCGTGATGTAAAAAAATGGCAGAGGTTCTCATTTGGAACATTGTCAAAGAAGTGTTTGTAATACTTGTTTTGTTAAAACAGAAGTTTAGCACTGCCAAAGAGACCAGCGTTCACCACATATCATGGAGACGTTTCATGTGTCACTGGAAGGAGATACTTGTATCAGCCAGCCTTCCCTTCCACTATCAGTGGCAGAAATTTTGTATCTCACAGATAATTTGCATGCCTAATCAGCCACTTGGCTTTTTGTTTTGTTTTGCAGCACTGAACTAGCGCAATGGTTTTTTCTTAAGCTTTTTCAAATGGTATTTATTCCGCTTTTTATTAGAAAATTTCTTGTAGCCAGTCAGGGCTGTAGTTTCTTTTTTCTTTACTATACCTGTTTTTGTCACGCTAATATTTGTTGAAGATGAAAGCACACCAACAATCCAAATCGCCCTTCTGATGTACAAACAGTTGTGGCTACTCTGCAGAGCTAATTAAACTGTTCTTTCAATATGGACATGCCAATCGCGCATATGCGTTACGTTGTGGCTGTCGAATGACACAAGGATCCTTAAGAACCGGGGCCTCCAAGATAAACCGGTGGCGCGGCGCTGGCTAATCTGTCAGGTCATGTCTTACCCAGGCTCCGGAAACTAAGTGCAAGTTTTGGTTTCAAAGAACATGCACGCTCGTAATGGTTGCCGGGCATCCAACGATCCTAAATTAATGAACGGATTGAGGTTGATGCAAATTCTTGTATTTCTTGGCTTTCACAAGTTTTTAACTAGGAAGAAAATTGGCCTCGTATCTGCATGTATTGTGCAAATGTCGTCGAAAGACGATAGTCTTGCGTGTGGAGAGAGAGAACAAAACATTTATTTGATGATCTGGGCAAGAAAATTGGTGAATAGTATTCCGGAGGCGCTGCGTTAGAGTTCCTCGAGCGTGCAGCGAAGGCGAACGAGCGCATCAAGTCACGTCACACGTGAGACATGAGCGCCATCTGGGAGTTCTTTTTGGAAAACAAAGCGCGTGGCTCTGAGACGGGCGTGCGCGCCCGTCTCAGAGGTGATAAGGTGTAGAACGCAAGGCGTCGGGTAGGTGCCACGACCGTGTCGTCTTAGAAAAGCTTTGAAAGCACTCTATTCTTTGTGCAAGCGTTGCATAGTCCGCGCAGCGTGATAAGGGCTACAGTCCATAAAATTGCTTATGTATGCCTTTTCTAGTAAAAGATTATGCAGAATACATACGTGTTGTTATGGTGCCTCAGATATGCGCAATAACTGCTTTTTAATTGACAATTGCACACGTATGAACGCTCATTCTTGAGCAACAGTGGTGGGCGCTGCGGATGCGGTAGGCTGTTCGGGGTATCGGCTGGTGCTGTTTAGAGTACGCGGTTCGCGTTAAGGGTGGACAAACAGAAAAATGTACAGACCGACAGACAGACAGAAAGATAGATCAAAGTTTTTGCGTGGAGGGTCCCTAAGAAAGTTTAACGTCTTTAATATTGTATTTAAAAGTTCGATACCCCCGTAAAGAAGGTACCTTTTGTTCATGTGTCTTTCCTTATTCCTTATTTTGTGAACTTAAATCAGGCGAAGCGCGGGTATTGATTGAGTTACGTTCGTAGCACTTGGCTCCGCTCCTTCTTGCATCTCACTCAGCGTTATTAGAAGCTGGATCGCGCTCTGCTATCTAGCTGAGTTGACGTGTCAAATACAGGAAAGATAAAGCCAGCAAGTTGTGGGGGACAGACAAGAAAAGCTGCAGTGAGTTACTCTGGACAAGTCAATTATGCATTCGTCGAAGATGGCATAGTCGGGCAACGACCATTTTGCGCGGCGCCGCGGTGTGCTAACCCGGGAATTTCTAGTTCTGCGAAGGTTCTTCAGTGTTTTCTAAAAGCAACGGGTGAGCACAAGAATTTCGACCCATTCTTTCTGAACGTAATAATTTTGCATTAGTACATAAAGTTAAACTCAGTTCTCAGCAACCCTGACTGGATAGACACAAGCGCAGCGTCGCTTGACTAATTCATTTGTGAAGACGGCAGCCAAGCTCTTGTCAAGAAAATGCTTTTATTGAAAAGCTTTATTTCAAGTTGGCTTTGCTACATAGTTTTAGTTCGTTTTGCTCTTGGTGGGTATTTGAAATGTGAAGTAAGTGTAGGTTTATTCCTGTCAATGAAATTGCAGTATCCAGTATCAGTGGCTTGAAAATTTTTGAGTCTTTACTTCTAATAGTGCCACTCACGTACAATATTACAGATAATGTCATGGAGCCAATGCTTTGACAAGTTAACTTTTTCTCATCACGGCAACGCACTTGGCCTGACGAAGACAAGTCATCTTGCCGAAACATTGTTTCCAGCGGCATTCTTTCTTGAAAAAATTCTGATCGCTTCAAGTCTCTTCGTGCCTCTGAACTTTAGGCTCGTTTGGTGCTCAAGTTCTGCAAGAAAACTATGCCCGTCGTCGTAGTAGACATGATTGAGTCAAATACAACATGTCCTAGTCGCCATTGTTGATCATGTTTGCATTGATTCGGATATTCTGGGTTCAACGTTTGCTCATTATGCCCAAATGTCAGTGGTAACTTAAAGCTGCTTTATAAATTGACACTTTCACACTACGAGTATGTCTGTTTTTTAATGCATAACACGCAATAATAAAGTTCGCTTTAGGTGTGCCGATCCAGTTTCGTCTTAGTGTGATAGCTCGTCAGCTTAACTTTTGCCTTTTTCAAAAATCAAATATTTACGAATGGCCACATCACCTGAAAAGCCAGCGGACTTGAAAGAAGGCACCGCGCATTCCGCTTGCATGAGAAGGGGAAAAGGAGGGCTTCGTCAGCAACCGTCCTGCACTCGATTTTTCGTCCTTTCCCTCTTTTTCTGGACGTCACCAGTAACGTCATGAAAGACATCTTCCATTTCTGATTTATTGCTAGTAGGAAGCCCGGCAACCGCCAGTGGTAAAATAAGCGCCTCCGCTACACGGACTGAATACATGGGAGGTGTAAGAAGTTTCTCCCTCCCCCCCCTTCCCGTACCACCTACGAGGTTTCGTCCATACGCCGCTTGGCGCCGACTTTTTTCGTCCTCCAGGCTTACAATAAGCGATCAGCAGGAACTACAAGCCGGTGCAAGCAGCTCAGATTTGATTTTTTCTGCCTTGCGTGAAAGAATCACTCACTGAGCCTAAGGTTGTATTGACGCAATAGCCCCAACGAGATTGTTTCACAGAACTTTGAGTTTTCTCACTAATAGTGAGAAAAAATTTGCCTTTTAGAGGAACAAGGAATTGAAATCGATGCCAATCAATAAGTCATAAAAATGTCTGGCTCGTCTGCGCATCAAGTCCAGCCACCCTATGCGACAACCTGATGTTATACCACACGACCGCGACACTGCTCCATTATAATGTGAAAAGCTGTACATAAATGTAGTGTAGTTCAGAAGGGAGCCCTCTCAAAGCATGTGCTTTGTGGGGGAGAAATGTAGAATTTTACTGGACGTCGAAAGATGAATTTGCACAGCGATTGGATGGTTTAAATGAGTACCTATGAAAAAAGCAGTTATACACAATCAATATTCTTGAGTAGCAACAAAATCCACAGTTCGGGCAGATGCGAAATTCTGCACGTTGCATAAAGGGCGCAGGTATTTTGCACACTACATCATATTCATGGGTAGTTTGCCCACTGCTCTAAAACTGTGACGTTGCCAACTGCTTTACTTGAAAATGCATTAGAGGGTGTTTCAAAGACGTTACATCTATCGCAGTCCAGTTTGGGTGTTCCACCAAGTGGAAAAGCTAACCGAACCTGATTTCGCTATCGCGTCTATTGTTGGCAGCTAAGCTGATATGTCCCCCCATTCTTTAGCAAATGACTTTATGCTATGGCCTCAGATCATTGACAAGAACAGTGTTTATTTCTCAATTTTGCAAATGAAGCAGATAGAGTGGCTTTATCTATATAAAGGCTGCCGATTCACTATTGTCTGCAAAAAGAGGTGCGTGGCGTAACTCCATTTTTTTTGCCAAGGGATTTTGAATCACTTCTCATTATCCCATCTGCGAATAATAATAAATATTGCATGAAAACGGTAAACAAACTAACGCCTATTGTTTGTAAAGGTTCCGTATTATTTATGTGCTTACCACAGTTCTCCCTAAGAACACATTTGCCATCTAGTTTTTTCCAAAAAGGAGCCTTGCACACACACTTTATAGTTTTTTTTATTTACAAGTCCTCTTTTTCACATTATAGTCCACGCCTGGGCGCTAGTTTTTTGGCACGGGGCCTCCACCGTCGTGCACACCTAGTTCTTGATCTTTTGGACATGCCGAATAAAAACAATAAAGAAAATACCTGAAAACATCAGTCTTCTTGATTAGGTTACGGATTTCACTTGTTTTTCTGCATATAGAAGTCTTATTATTATTTATTTTTATTGCACGGTTGCTGCTTCTTGCATCGTGTAATACTCATTCGTGTGTCACCGTATGCAGAACTCAGAGCTTAACAAAATGCGAGAACCCGTTTTGTTGGTCGGTGTGTGCTCAGTTTTCATATTTCTTCAATGCTTAGTCGAGCACTGTGATTGAAAAAAAACAAGAGAAACGAAAACCCATGGTTCAGCATGGCGTCGTTTGAGAAAAAAAATTGAAAAAGAATTGTCCGTCAAACATTTATTCCTTGTTTTTCCTTCAGTAGGAGGGGGAGAGGGTGGACGACCTGGTGTTCTTAGACGAGCTTTTTAAGGCCCGCCGTGGTTGTGTAGTGAATAAGGTACTCGGCTGCTGACCCGCAGTTCACGGGATCGAATCCTGGCTGTGACGGCTGCATTTCTGACGGAGGCAGAAATGTTTACGCCCATGCACTCAGATTTGGGTTCATGTTTAAGAAACCCAGGGGGTCGAAATTTCCAAAGCCCCCCACAACGGTTCCTCTCATAGTCACATGGTGGTTTTGGGACGTTAAACCCCACTTATCATCACCATCATCGAGCTGTTTAAAAACACCGGCTAGTATGACGTGTTACCAAACATATGGATGTGACATCTTGCTTACTGATTAACTGCACTAAGTGGCATTTTCTCTCACATTTGGCAGTCTTTACCCTACGTTCTCTGTTTTTAGATAACATGACCCGCCTCGCGAAATCCTTATTTCTTAATAAGATTTGTTTTATTGGGAAGGTACAGCACTTCGTTTTTGGCCTGGCTATGCTGGGTGTTTTAAAGAAACGTGTCCAAAATCTTCGAACACCGGGAAAAACGACAATTAAACACCTTATTCAGTATCAAATTTTTCGTAACTGAAAACATTATACAATGGTTAAACATATCAAATAAAGGATAATGCGGAAAATTTTTTAATGAACTGTTTATTCATTTGAAGTTAAGGCGTAGCTGAAATCCTAGACAATTGAAGTTCTTACTGTGAAAAACCCGTCGTAGCTTTGAGACATAAATTACAGCCTCTAGTATTTCTTGTGGCGTGATAAAATTGAACCAATTTCAGTACTAAGATAGAATGCGAAGCGCTGAGGAGCGCAAGCAGGAACGACCTGAATGATGTCACTGATCATATTAAGCTATATATAGATATAGGTCTGCTTCATTAACGCATAAGCGTCATGCGTACTATCAGTGGAAGCGCAGCCCATATAAAAACACGATGAAGTCAATTGGTTGTTGATAACAACGCTCATTCAAGTCTGTTCGCCTCAGAATACTATGGCGTTAGCACTTTTTCGCATTTAATATTACGTTTTGACAATTAATTTGATTCAATCTTCTTACATCACAGTAACTACTAGAGGACATTTTTGTGGAAAGCCCAACTTTTTTTGAGCTCTTCATATGAAGGGCCTCTTTCCGATTAAAAAATAGCCGTTTAACGACTGTCATTATAAAATAATTGATTCTAAATGTCTTAATTTTTTTTCCCGCAATGCAGCTTCTTTCACTGGAACTCTTATCGCAGTATATCGCAAATCTATCTGCCTTCCTATCTCATCACTTTGTCGGCTAACAGACAGTGAACTTTAATAGATCAGTTTGTCGGTTAAGGTTTTTAGGGGCGAAGCTCCTTTCGGCGTGGCTTGTGCATCCCTCGTAGTACGTAACCACCAGTGGCACATATCCGAAATAGCGGTCCTTACGATTTTGAACTCCAAGGTGGTTCCGGTGAGAGATTTCTTCTGTGCGTTGTTGAACAATAAAAGATAGTGCTCAGTGCACATGTTAATGGCTGCTAAGGGGGAATGAGAGACAGGAGCATTCAGCCTTTAGGTAACGCGCACGCTGCGATCCCCTTTAGTAGCTATTGGCATGTACATTGAGTACGATCTGACAAGAAAGGGTTGCTACGTTATACTCGCTGTGTGTAACCTCCTTGGTTTTAGAAAGGTTTAGCGAGCGTTGGGCCGCATAGCCATGAATACAGTGAACTAGTATATACCATGAACTCGAGGTGGTTAAAGGTGGGAAGTAAACCCGAAGCGCAAGCCGCAAGAAAGTGTGCATGTGCCACCTCCCGTTTAGTGCTTAAAATGTCCGCTGAATGGCGGTGCTTCTATATGGAGAATATATGATGAAAAGATGCGAGATGGTGGTACTTGAAGTGCTGAATAGATGGACGAACGGACATACAGACAGATGCATGGATGGACGCATAAATGGATGCAGGCGCGGACGCATGGATGAATGCAGGGACGGACGCACGAACAGACACACGCACGGACGGGTGGATGGACGCATGGTCGGTTACACAGACGTACGCAGGAACGGACGGAAGCAAGAACGAATGGACGGACGAATGCTTCGCCCCACTTCCCATCGTTCACTCCGTGGATATGCTGCCATTTTTTCTCCTGGATGTTTGCGTGAGGTTTCAAATTCTGCCTCGTGAGTCGTTTCCAAGAGGGGCAAGAAAGACTGAGCCCTTCGCCACGAGGTGAAGTTCTCATCGATCTTTTTCATTGTGCTTGCTACTTGGCCAAAATCTGGGCATGCCCTGCAGCGCCAGAAAACAAATCCATTGTTTCGTCACTCTTCGGTGAGTGTTTCAACTTTCCCACGCCGCATCTACCCAACTATTTTTTTTCACATTATGTCGCAACCATTTTTGAAAAGCACCATAGACAAAGATAGACGCAACTTTATTAAAAAGGTCTGGTAAGGTATTTGAGAACTTGGGCTAATATGCCAGCCTAGGTGTCCACCACGAGTCCTTGAGCTCTAGCGGCCGCCTCGGACTACTGGATCCAGAGCTGGTCCACGAGGGCACGGCTGAGCAGTGCAATATACCAGTGAGTAACTTTTTTTTAACAGTGATCCCCAAAAAGCTTACGTGACGTTTCCTTGCGACAACCAAGCCATATATGCGCAGAGTCTTTATTAAACATCACCAAGTCAAGAATACGTGCCTCAATAACCGGGAAAACAGGCCACGCAGCCGCTATGCTGGCTTTCTCTGGTATGCTGTAGCCTATTACGAGCAGGGAAAAGAGCAGGGAAAGCGCAGACCACCTTACCAAAGTGAGAACCTGCAAACTGAGGTGAAAACCTCACCACAGTCATGTTTTCACATCACTTTCTAGCGCTGCATTTTAAACATTCTCGGAACGTCCATTACAGGCTCTGGCTCGAGTTCGCGCTGTCTACGCCAAAGGAAAGACCTATAGCACATTATGCAAGAAGACATCTGAATGCTTTTGAATCGACCAGCTTCTACATTTCTCAAGCTTTACTTGGCTTGTGTATATTGTTCAATTTCCGACTGTCATTTCTAATTTAGGTGCTTGAACACATTTTATCATGCAGTGAGACAGCTTACCTTGTTTCCCGATGTTTATCACAATTAGATTTTTCTTTTGCTTTCATATTCGAAAATGAAGGGAGGCTTGGAATTCTTGCTTGCATTGTCCTATGTATTGACAGGAACATTCAGCTCTTACCGCCTACACAATATTTCTGAATCCTTAAATTTAACACTTTATACTGCCTTAGCCGCAACTGCGTTTAGGTTTCGATAAATATGTATGCATTTTCATATGAAGACATTGGTCACACAGTACATTGCATAGGAAAACGGTGATTTTTTTCATTAATAAAACATGCCCAAAGTGTCATTTGCTTGACAACTAAATATTCAAAGTTTCTTTTGTGGTGGCACGGTAACAACTACACGTGCCACCACTGCCAATACCACGAGATCTTTATCTGAAAGCCAGTACTGGAGATGCACTGAAGTGTCTCCTATAACTGTTGAAGATGATGAGTAAACTTATAAGAAATAAACGATATCATCAAAATACCAGAGGTGGGTCTCCAATTTGATGTCACGAAGAGCTTTATCAATGATGCATTCAAACGTAGCCTCAGCGTCGAACAGACGAATGGTATTCCGGCTCAATTTGCTTGTGTAGCAAGTATACGTTTCTTATTGTGCACATGATTATTGAGGATTTGCCGATAGTCCAATCGCTGGTCAAACCTTCACAAGTATTTTGCCTTTTCCAGTGTATCTAAAACATCAACAGTTCAAGCGATAACAAATACACCCTTGCATGTGGTCTAATATAGCGTTTGGTAAGCTACGAAGAACAAACTAAGCCATTTTGCTCCCTAAAGCTATTATAGAAGTACAGAAGCAAGAAGAGAACCCTATAATGTATTTCGTAATAGCATTTCATCGACTTCTTTTTTAATCACTCTTCTGCTAAACATATGGCCCGATGGCTTGTAATTGCTGAAACTTCAGCTTAAATACAATGTACGGTCATGAATGTCCATGTAACTGGTGTGTCACAGCTGTGGAAGCAGGCGTCTGCTAACCTAAACGCGCAAATAGCAGTTCAGACAATGGTAGGCCGTATGTGGGCATCACAACTGCTGTGTGAGCAACAGAAGTGCAACCAGTACTACCATAGCTGCAATAACAGCGTCCGAATGTATGGGCTGTACTGCTGGTGCGAAAGGTGCTGCTATTGACGCCATGACTGCCAAATCATGCTTCTAGGGGTTGAAAAACGATGATTGATATGTGGGGTTTAACGTCCCAAATTCATATGATTATTAGAGACACCGTTGTGAAGGGCTCCGGAAATTTCGACGACCTGGGGTTTTGTAATACGCACCCAAATCATAGCACACGGGCCTCAGCACTTTCGCCTCCAGCTTCTCGGGGTTGCGTGGGTAGGAAGCTGACTATAGAGTAAAGGCAGCAGTTCATCACCCCTGTTGCTGGTCCAGAAATTCTTAGCCTCCTAAATGCGATTGGAAAATATGAAGAATGGATGAAAAGTCCTTTATTGAAAAAAAAGGAGGCACAAGACCTCTGTGGGGATAAGCAGGCCTTTCTAACTACACCACTAGTTCACAGTGTCACGGGTTTTACACTTATTGAATTCACCATCATTGGTACTGAGGCGGTATAGGGTCAGTACTGTGGTTTGTCGGACCCCCTAAACCACTCTGATCTGGCTGCTCTGACTTCCATATTGGGCAAATAATAACTGCGTGTCCGGTTCCGAAAGGAGCGCTTCACGATAATTTGTGGTTTGCAAAGCTTGTATAGCCATTCGCCCTTTTTCAAATGCGCAACACTGCCACAGTAAGTGGTGAAGGTCTGTGCGGCTACGCGGCCCGCAGTGATCGCACGTCACTGTCGCAATGTCCGGTTGTCACCAGTTCGCTAAAGAGTATTATGTGTATGCAGAATTTGCATAGACCTTATAATTGAAGACATCTTCGGAGCGTGAAAGCTTACATTTGCAGGAAAATAGGACTGGTGGGGTAACCTGCGCAAAGCGTTTTTGACCAGCATGATGCAGGGAGGTGCGTACGTAGTGCATTGTGGCTACCGAGGGAGCCATTTGACTTAAGAGCTCATACGGGTTCACCCTGAGGGGGGGGGCAGAGAAAGATTGGTCGACCCACCTGCGGAAGCAGCAGCGGCGTCGGGCACACCCGTATGCCCCGGCGTCCAGATAATTTCTATTAGCCTATCGGCTTTTTCATGCCTACAAATGATGTTTTGAATAGCAGCAGCTGTAGCATCCTCGGACGCTGTGCGAAAAATTTCCGTGTAGGCAGCGTGCGAGTCGGTAAAGACACGAAGGGGTTTCTGTATAGTGTTTGGGATTGATTGATTTGTGAGGTTTAACGTCCCAAAACCACCGTATGATCATGAGAGACGCCGTAGTGGAGGGCTTCGGAAATTTCGACCACCTGGGTTTCTTTAACGTGCACTAAAATCTGAGCACACGGGCCTACAACATTTCCGCCTCCATCGGAAATGCAGCCGCCGCAGCCAAGATTTGAACTCGCGACCTCTGGGTCAGCAGCCGAGTACCTTAGCCACTAGACCACCGCGGCGGGGCTAGTGTATGGGAGGCTGGCAGTCGCTCCCCATATGGCAAGTAGTTCGGCATGCATAGGGGTACCGTTCGATAGATGGCACCTGTAGGCCCCAGTGTACTCCGTGGTCTGCGCGCAGATCCATGCTATACAAGCTTCGTCCTCTGCAACGGCAGTGTCCGTGTATATGTCAGTGGTATCTAAGCTCGCTTCCCTTACTTGTCGCGTGGCATGAAACTGGCGGCCAGTAAATATTGGTGTGATGAGATATGGGGCGACGGAACAGTCGAGAGGCTATTGGAGTTTCCCATGGGGGTAAGCAATGATTAAGAAGAGGTACATCATCATGCCGCTGACAATCCCAGGCCAGAAGGCGACGACCTTCTGGTGTGTTTTCCAGACGGATGTGGTGTCGAGTGTGGGGTTCACGGATGACGTCTTGCAGAGGGGGAAAGCCCCCTGCGCTTTCAAGGGCGTATATCTTAGTGTGTTTCGGGAGCACCGTGATGGTACGCGTAGTAGCCCGATGAAGGCGTTCCAAATTTAGATGTCCGTTGGGGAGAACGTTTATATGGGTGCACCGTACAAAATCATTTCAACAGCCGCAGCTCTTGCTAGAGTGCGACAGGCCTGTTGTCGTGCATGTCCGTATTTGTTGGACAGACGACGCATCATATGTAACGTGGCTGGCCATGCCTGCCGCAGTTCACGTACCCGCTCTTGTGGGCTGTTGCAGCTGGCTATTAGTAAACCTAAAACTTTGGTTTGTCCGTTTTTTGATTGTATAGTGTGTGATCCAATATGGAGTCAGAAACTTATTTAGGGTTGGTGCGATTCTTGCCGTCTATGCCTATAAGTTCTGTCTTATGTAGAGCCAGCTGCAGACCTACTTCCTTAAGAGTTGACTCTAAACTAAGGAGGGCTGCCTGCTTCTCAGTCTGCATTGATTCTTTGTCAGAATAATCCTCTGCCTCTGTCCATATAGTAATATCACCGGCATAGATGGCGAGTCTAGCCATGGTGTTCAGTTCAAGGTTTTCTGCTACCTTGCTTATGGCCAGATTAAACAGCGTCGGTCCTAAAATAGATCCCTGTGGAACACCTCCGTCCAAGTAGTAGGTCTTCGGGCTCCATTCAGGTGATGCACCGCTTAAGCGAATGGGCCGAGCGGCAAGGAAATATCGAACCATGTCTGCGCACGCTGACTTGGTGAGCGCTTAGCTAGTTCTTCAAGAATAGCGTTATGGTGAACAATATCGAACGCTTTCTGCATGTCGACGGCCAGCAAGTAGTCAGGTAACATCTTTCTTGAAGTACGATTGATAACGCGCCGTAGCAGCCAAAGGCAGTCATAAGTGCCGAGGTCAGGGCGAAAACCCGCCTGGGCTGAATGGTATCCCGGCCGGGTTATCTCGAGGTAATGGGACGTGCGTGTGTGAATCATGCGTTCAGTGAGCTTACATAAAGTAGACGTCAAAGATATTGGCTGGAGGTTCTTGCAAAGGGTTTTTTCTTTTACATGTTTGGAAATAGGATAAATTATAGAGAGTTTAAGGTTCTCCGGAGCTTTTCCTGGGGCCCAGAGGTCATTGATTATCACCAAAAGTGCGTCCTTGGCTTCATCTCCGGGCTTGCGGAGTTCTTGCCATGTGATTCGGTCGTGGCCAGGCGCCGATCGCGGACGCCGGTGTTTGATGGCTGCTAGCATTTCTCCCATGCTAAATGGGCGATCAAGATTCGGATCGGGTTGCGTTATGGTGCAGGCTTTCGGAGATGTAGGTGCAGTGAGTGAAGCGTGAGGAAAGAAAGTGGTAATAACTTCGTCTTCCACAACGGACGGATCTGCTTTGAGGAACAGCTCGGCCGGAGGAGATTTGCCTTTCCCGCTGAGGCTACGAAAAATGCGCCATAGACCTTGGAGTCCTGGTACACAGCCAAGGCCTTCGCAAGTGGATGGCCAGGCTTCACATTGAAGTTGGAGCTGATATTCATTGATAAGCTTCAATTGGCACCTAATTTTCATGAGGTCGAAGTGTCGTTTGGCGTGCGAGCGGTATCTTCTGACTAAATAGTTTGCAGTTTTCTGTAAATTGCCTAAATGGTTATCCATCGGCTCAGTATGGTCTTCACATGACACTGTTTCATGTGCCAGCTCACGGGCCTGTTGAACAATGTCCAGAAGGCCCTCAACTGTCGAGAATGATCCAGTAAAATTACTACGATAAGTATTCCAATTATACATCGTTGTTGTTTTGATCCGCAGGCGTTTTCTAATAAGTGCCATGAATATCGGCAGTTCGGAAGTCGTGATAC
Source organism: Rhipicephalus annulatus (assembly GCA_013436015.1). Taxonomy (NCBI): domain Eukaryota; kingdom Metazoa; phylum Arthropoda; class Arachnida; order Ixodida; family Ixodidae; genus Rhipicephalus; species Rhipicephalus annulatus. Next base: position 89,477 of record WOVY01003369.1, on the reverse strand, counting down.
CTTCAGGCAATTCATACGTGTCATCAGCCACTTCACACGTCGAAAAATATGGTCTGTCACTAGAACTTCGGGATAAAATTAAGGTAATCCGCAGAGTTGAATTCTAAATCATGTTGAAGACTGCGTCAATACAACGTTCGAACACTGTCAGAGACAGGAGCTTTCATTCTTCTTTCTCTTCCCCACTCTGTCTCTGTCAGTGTGGGAACAGTAAATTTGTGTTTTTGGTAGTTAATGCATGATATGGCATTCTAGCGCGTATTGTTTGTGCCCGTTGTTTTTATTGAATTGGGGATTTTTCTGAACTGTGTTGTATTTGACTGATGTCGAGTGTGCATGTTTTTATTGCGACAGCAATTACATGAAAACTACCGGCTGGATTTTGCCGCCGGCGTCAACGTCACGTGCCCTTTATGTATAGGTATCTTTATATATGACAACGCGAGAAAAAAAATATCCAGAAAAAAAATTGACTCCGTATTTGCGTGCTAATCAGCAAATGTTGTCGAAAGACTTTCGTCTTGCGTGTGGAGAGAGTGAAGAAAACATTTTATTTGTTGTTCTGCGCAAGAAACTTGGTGAATGGTATTCTAGATGTGCTGCGTTAGAGTTGGTGCCTCGAGCGTGCCGCGGAGGCTAACGAGCGCATGAGGTCACGTCACACGTGACACATCAGCGCCATTTCAAAGCTTTCTTGAAAAACGAAGCACGTGGCTCTTAGACGGGTTTGTGCGCTCGTCTCAGAGGTGATAAGGTGCAGAACGCAAGGTGACGGGTAGGTGCCACCACTGTCTCGTCTTAGAAAAGCGTTGGAAACACTCGCCTTTTCGTGCAAACGTTGCATGGTCAGTGCAGCGTGATAAGCGCTACGGTCCTTAAAATTACTTACGTATACATTTTCCAGTAAAAGACGCACACGCAGAATATGTACATGTTGTTATGGTGCCCCAGACATGCGGAATAATTGCCTTTTAATTGACAATTGCACAAGTAAAAACACCGAATCTTGAGCAACATTGGTGGGCGCTGCGAATGGGGTGGGCCTTTTGAAATACCCGGTGCCGTAAGAGTGAACAAACAGACAAATGTACAGTCAGACACACCAAAATTTTTGCGTCGAAGGTCCGCAAGAAATACTACCGTCTTTAAAAGCCTCCTGCGCGCGGAATCGAACGTGGCAACTCTGCGTCGTGAATGCGAGGCGTCAACCACGTAGCCACAAAGAGGTGCTTTCTTCGACGTTCAAACGGCAAGCTATTTATATCTACCACTTACCGCTGTTGGCGGGCCACTCGCGGAAGAAATATTGTTGTTTACAGCATTCTCAGCAAGATGACGCAATGAGCGCACGGTAGCTTTCATCGCTCAAACCTAATTCAGCCCGCGCAGTGAATGGGAGTGAACGATCTCTGACGCGCCCTTATCTCGTGGGGGGGGGGGGAGATCGAGTCTTGCTTGGCTTGGGCTTTACCTGGAACGGTTGTGTAGTGATTACCGGGCGCACAAAAGTCACTGCAATCGTTGCAGTCTTCGTTTGCGAAAAGTGCTCGCTTTTCAGACAAAGGGAAGTAACAACTGTAACGCTTACTCACGTTCACCTGTATTAGTGAGTACGTTTCGTGCGTAACATGTGCGTGAGAAGGCGGGGAACGTTTTGATCTGCTTGCGATCCTGCGTGTGACCTTCCAAATTGTTTCTAACGCATTCATTGCTTCGCCTTTGCGGCAAAGCTGTGACTTTTTGCGTTGTTTGTACTGACTTGTCTGAGAGTGTATTTTGCTTTTGTCATCAACTCACGGCTATGACTTGGTCTTTCGACCACAATCAGCGTTTCCCAGTGTCCCAAAACGACCAACTACAAAGTGTTTGTTCGCTTTCTTGTGATGCGCTTTCTTTATATATATTATGACGATTCGGTTGTAACGAGGTTTATTAGCCGTTAACTTGTGAACAAACAAGCGCAATGGACCCGAAGACGAAATGCACGTTCAAAGATGATGATGACTGTCAGCCAGAACATGTGATGATGATTGACCGCTGTCCAGATGAGGATGAAACGCAAAATATATGCCTACACTGATTCTCTCATGTAAAAGCGGCCAGCCTGACCGCTGCGTACGGGTAGTCAAGGTGACGAGGAACGTCGTGTGAAAAGCTTCATGCGGGAAACGTGTACTATTTCGGTGCTGCGGTAACGGTGGTCAGTTGGCACGACAAGAGGCGCCACACGATAGTCGACAGGTGAAGTCCGCTTTAAAACTACACATGGACCGATGAATCGAGGCTGGAACTCGTCGCTCAGACCAGGTGTGCATATAGGTGTCAATAGCAGCAACTAGTCACCCTGTCGGATTGATGCCACAAGATGAGAGGTGTCGTAGATGGCCATCCCTGATTGTTGCGTAGCAGCAACTAGTCACCCTGTCGGAATGATGCCACAAGATGAGAGGTGTCGTAGATGGCCATCCCTGATTGTTGCCTAGCTTTCGTGCTCATACAAGCCCGCTGGCGACACTGGGCAAGGCAAGAAATATATTCTTCGCAAGAAGACGGTGATGGGGGGACATTTTTGGTGAAGAATGAAACGTCGATAAAGAAATTAGCTGAACGCCTGTAAACGAGATAAAACGGTGAGTAGCCGGTTGGGCACTGAACAACGGTGTTTTAGGCGAAAGTGAGGCACGGTTGAAGTTTATCCCAGTTTCTCTGATCTGGTTGAATGTACAAGGCGATCATGTCGGCAAGGGTTCGATGAAATGACTCGGTCAGACCGTTTGCTTGAGGATGGTACCTAGACGCCGTCTTGTGTGTAGTACCAGAAACGCGAAGAACTACAACTAAAAGCTGTGATAAGAACACCTTTTCACGGTCACTTAAAAGTACACTAGGAGCCCCGTGACGTAGAATTATGGCCTGAAAGATGAAGTCAGCAACTTCCGATCCTCAACCGGTAGCTACTGATGTTGTTTCGGCGTAGCGTGTCAGGTGGACTACAGCGGTGACTATCCATCTATTTGCTGCGCCAGTAACGGGAAAGGACCCATAAAAATGGACACCGAGAGGCCAAGAGCGTTCTCTATCAACGGAAGCCACTCCTCTAGTGATAGAGCTTCAAGCCATCCACGACATAATCTAGGATGCTACCTCTAAGCTGCCCACAATTAAGCAGGTTGACGTATACACTGATTCCTTAGGAGCTATTAAGGAGCTCAAGAAAGTACACAAGGCGATGGAGATCTGCTAGGCGATTCATAAGCTGAAACATAACACGGCTACTTGCGTAAAAGTACTTTGGATTCAAGGCCATGCTGCGAACCCACACAACATTGCTGCTGACCAGCAGGCACACTGCCCTCCAGACATAGACCTTCCAGCCAATCCCCTTCCACCTCAGCCCCGACACTTACTCCATACCCGTAAAAATGTTCTCCAGCAGGATACACGTGCACTCATTCCACCGTGTGTATGCTCCCTCCTCCCTCACCTTACTAGGGCAGAGAAAGTTGTGCTTAGCAGGCTTGGGGCAGGTGTGGCCCTTACACCGGCCGTTATATCGTCATGGAACTGGTCATATTTACGAGTTGACGATACATTACCGTATTGTCCCAATCCTGCGATGCAAGCAGATACATACCACTTCTTATGAACATGTAAAGGGTTGCAGCCAGAACGCTCCCATCACCTCGCTCAATCCGGCTTTCACTACAGTGACACAGCCAGTTACTACCGCTGGATACATTAAAACAGATTCCACAAGACACTACTTCACTTCATACACAACACTGGCCTAACAGCACACATTTAACACAAAAATATTATGCCTTAAAGGCAAGTCTTTGTCGCAATAAAAAAAGACCTCGAAAGGTGTTGTAGGGCGAGTTATTGGCTGTAGTTGACCAGCAAGAGGAGATGTCAGAAGTTTGCGAAGTTGGCACGGAGAGCAGGAACCCACGTACTTTGCCACGCTGGTAGAAGGGCCCGGCCAATAAAAGCGGCTTTAATTGCGGTCGTACATTTTGTGAAAGACGAGGTGGGCAGCATTCAAATCGTCATGAAAGGCGTTAAGTACACGATGTCGAAGAGCGCGTGGCAGAACAAGTACCCAGTGTTCACCATCAGGATGATAAATGTGTCGATATAGCACACTATCTTGAAGTTTGAAGTGCTTGATTTGTCGACGAAGCCGTACATTGGGTGGACGCGTAGCTCCTGAGAAATAGTCTATAATGCGCCGACAGTACGGGTCAGCTTGCGGGTGAGAACTGAAGTGTTGGACATCGTCATTTGGCGGCTGGTACAGCGAGGCAAGCACGGTAACAGAATTGGAAGTCACGTTCGTACTGGTTTCGTTGGAGATGGCAGCTGGAGTGTCCAACGAAGCCGCAGGTAGTGGGCAACGACAAAGAGCGTCGGCGTCTTGGTGTTTTTTTTTGCGAGATTTAAAAATAATCTCGGAGTGATACTCCTGTAAGTGTAAAATTCAACGACCCAAGCATCCGGACAAATTCTTCATTGTAGAAAGCCAGCATAAGGCGTGGTGGTCCGTTACAATGGTGAATTGACGGCCTTACAGATAAGGACAGAACATTTGTATGGATCAAACCACAGCAAGGCACTGCTGCTCAGTGATGTTATAGTTCTTTCCGGTAGAAGTAAGCACTCGGCTAGCGTATGCGATGACCTTTTTCGTCCAGAGTCATCGCGTTGGAGGAAAACAGCACCTATACCATAACCGCTGGCATCGGTATGCAGGAGTGTTGAGGCGGTGTCATAAAATAGCAGAGCACAGGCTCTGACGTGAAAGCTTCCTTCAATAGGTCAAATGCCGTCTGACATTCTTCGGACCACACAAAGGGTGCATTAGAAGCAAAACGTTTGTGAAGTGGCGCAGCTATTGAAGCGAAATTTCGCATGAAACGACGAAAATAGGATGCGAGGCCAAGAGAACTTCACAAATCCTTGGGTCTTTTGGGGCATGGAAATCGAATGACGGAAGTGATGGTTTTGGGGTCAGGGTGAATACCGTCTTTTTTCACGACATTACCGAGAACCATGATGGATTTGTTGGCAAAATGACATTTCTTCGTGTTGAGCTGCAGACCCGCGCCGGTGAGGCATGGTAAGACGTCATCCAAGCGCCTCAGGTGCTGAGAAAACATTGATGAAAAGATGATAATGTCGTCAAGATAACAGAGACACGTCTTCCATTTCAGACCACGCAGGGCGGTGTCGATCATGCGTTCAAGTGTCGCGGGCACATTGCAGAGCCCGAAAAGCACCACGTTAAATTCGTGTAGGCCATCGGGAGTTGCAAATGCCGTTTTTTCTGTTTCGTCGTCGTGCATGGCAATTTGCCAATATCCCGAACGCAAATCAAGGCTTTTAAAAGTAATCGGCACCTAGCACGCCAGACAAGGAACCATCACTTCCTGTTGCTTTCCAGACATCGTGCGTGTCTGCAGACCTTTATGGAACGTTGTAACAGGCATTCTCTCTTCCCCGCACATTGCTTCCAGCATAATGCACTGTCGCTTTCCTTAAACAAAATATTGGCCAATTAGAAAAAGAAAAAACTGCAAATGAGTTTCAATGTTCTTAAAATGTCATGCTTATATGTTGTGTATTGCATATGTTTTAAACGCTTTTTTTCACGTTACTGGTTGTGCAAAAAGAAAAAAAGTAGGATCTGTTAAACTGTAATTGAGTAACTCATGGTTATGCGTAGGCAGGTTAACCGGTGCTCTTTAAGGGTAACGGTCTGGATTCTGAGAGAAGGCCAACGCACGAAGGGGAGAGAGAAAGTTAGGTTGGCCGATGAGATTAAAAAGTTTGCGGCTATTACGTCACAAGGAAAGCACAAGACCGGTTTGATTGGCCGATCGTGGGAGAGGCTGTAAAATCCGAAGACTTCTTTCGTGGAAAACCGGGTTCATAGGAATAATACACCTGGAGATGAAGAGCAGAGTATCTCGAGGTCCGTTTATTGCTGCGTAAGTCCAAGAACTACCCCACGTGCCACGCACCATCCTTCACCTTTCTCTTCCTCTCCTGCACCCTATGTCGAATGTTTTTTAACACTCCCGGCCTGCGAGTTGCTGCTGGCACATTTGTAGGAAACACAAACGTTGAATAGGCCGCGTACATTTTTGCCGTCTGCTAGCTTTAGGCGACAGGCATGAACAATGCCGTCATGTACCATAATGTTCTTCAGAACGCGTGCGGTTTTCCAACACAACTTGGGCAGAGCATCGTCGCGCACTGTCACTATATTGCCTTCCGCAGTACTAGTAATGTCCACCACTGGCCTATTATGAGCCCTTCTAAGGAGTAATAAATATTCCTTATACCAGTGATTCCAGAAGCCTTTCTGTAGCTTTTGTCGCTGTATGCAAGTTTTAAGAATATCCGTATGGAAACTGGGCACCACGTCGGCAGTTCGCAAGTCAAGAAGCGCCGTCAATTGCTTTCCATGTAAGAAATGGGCAGATGTTAAGACTTCTGGTTCATCTCGTACAGAATACAAGTACATCAGCGGCCTGCTATTTATGATCGCTTCAATTTCTGCTAGGACCATGCTCATTTGACCATAATCTAGAAGAGCCTTCCTAGAGCTTTTCTTAAGTAGTCTTTCACAGACCTCACCATACGCTGCCAAAATCCGCCCCACCAAGGAGCGTGGCGAGCAGAGAATTTCCACGTGATACTTTATGTGCAGACAGATAATAGCCGACTTGACTTCCAATAATAGTGTCATACACAGCATGAAGTTCACGAGAAGCACGCTTAAATCGTAATGAATTGTCAGAAAAAATCACTGAAGGGAAATTACGACGTGCAGTGAAACGCCGAAAGGCTTCCAAGAAACTGTCTGCTGTAGAGCGTAAAACAGGCTCTAGATGAACAGAGCCTATTACCGCTCAAGTGAATAGCACAATGTATGATTTCTGTGTTGGCTCACTTTTCAAGTACACTGGCCCAATAAAATCTACGCCAGTAACGTCAAACAGTATGGACACATTCACTTGGTCAGCAGGTAGCGCTGCCAGAGGAGCTGTCGCAGGCTTCACCCTTAATCGCTCGCACTAGGTACACCACCCGATCACTCTTTTCACACACTGCTTCGCCTTCGTCACCAAGAAGTGCTGTCGGAGTTCCGCGATGGTTGTTGCGACACCTGCGTGCAGAAGCCTCAGATGTAAGCCGTTCGCAATGAGTTCAGTGGCGATGTGGTCACCGGGAAGCAGAACCAGGTGTTTGATGTTTCGTGGTATACGACCTTCCCAAGACTTGTTGGAAATCTCAGCAATCCATCCTCTTCCACAAGAAAGGGGTGCAAATCCCGAATTGTCCATGCCTTGGGTAGATCTCGCTTAGTCTCGAGGGCTGCTAATTCAAGGCCTAATTGTTGCTTTTGAATAATGGACAGCCAATACATTTCAGAAGCGACCAGCTTTTCCATCGTGAGGTGTCCTTGGTTGGTTGGGTGGTCAAAGCAGGCTGCGAAAAAGTTCAGTATCCCAGCCGTGACGCGTAGCACCAGCAACCAGGAACTAAAGTTTGATAGGTCCAAAACAGCGTTCACCGATTTCGGGGACGAATAGAGCGTAACGGTGCGTTCGCCACTGGACCTACAGCCTCGGAAGTGTCCAGCGATGCTACTTCACCTGGTTTAGAGTGGCTGCATTCCTGCCGGCACGACCAGCTTCAAGGTTTCCTGCCTTACCTTGCTCTACCTCAACTTGTGGCAGCTGCAGGAACATCGACAGCCCCACCTACGCCCCGTTTAAAACCAAGTGCTGCGCAGTCGCCGCTCAATGGGCATGGAAGCATAATAACGATGGGAGGCTCACCTACGCTCTTGTTCATTCTGCATTGCGTCTTTGGTGCTGATGGCTGCGGAAGCTGTTCGCAAGTGCCATTAGCCGGTGCGTTCGCCACTGGACCTACAGCCTCGGAAGTTTCCAGCGATGCCACTTCACCTGGAATAGATTGGCTGCATTCCTGACGGTACGACCGGCTTCAAGGTTTCCTGCCTTATCTTGCTCTACCTCAACTCGTGGTAGCTGCAGGAACATCGACAGCCCCACCTACGCCTCGTTTAAAACCGAGTGCTGCGCAGTCGCCGCTCAATGGGCATGGAAGCATCATAACGATGGGAGGCTCACCTACGCTCTTGTTCATTCTTCAGTTTAGTTACCAGTCCCAACTACCTCGCCATTGTTTTAAATCGGATGATCGTTTCTAGTCGTGCTTCCATGCCCTGAAGCCTTGTTTGAACCTTTTAGATGCGGAAGCATCTTATACTCGCGCCTTGTAGTGCGCCGTCCGCACCGCTTCTCGAACATTCGACAGCTGACGCGCGCGCATGCGCCGTCGCGCCGTCGCTCACCATCTGTGCCGCGCGCGCTTCTCCTTCGAGAACATTCGACAGCTGACAGCGCATGCGCCGTCGCACTGTATATATACTCAAGGTCGGCGCTCGCTCGCTCAGTTGCCGCTCGTCGGTTGGTTTGTACGGCGCGTCGACGTCCAAGGTCGCGGTGAAATGAATTCCAACGAATCCACAAACACAATGATCGACGTCCCTTCAACCAGCGCCGCCCTTTCGCATACGTGTGTACGTGTTCACTCATTTAACACCCCCTCCTACAACCACGTTAACCAATTTAGCCATCGACCCAAGTAAGTCGCAATTTAACACCCCATTTCACAACCACGTTAACCAATTTAGCCATCGACCCAAGTAAGTCGCACTTAACACCCCGTTAACCAATTATATGCTCCGCATCCTCCTCAGTGTTCCCCCGAGGGAAGCTGCGGGCAATTTTTTTTGCTCGCTGCTACTGCTTTTGTGTGGGGATGGTAAGTGCAACCCGGGTCCTAATGAATCATCTGCCGCTCTTGCGGAAGTTCTTAAAACTGTCAAAGATTTAAATGAGCGATCAATCAGAATGGAAACAGTACAAAACGCAGTTGCTGAAACGGTGTGTGAGCTAAAAGACCAACAGAAAAACACTTTTCAAGCCATATCTGATATAAAGGCACAGTTCGAGGCTGTTGAAGGCCAGACTACATTACGTCAGCAATGTCGGGCCGATTTCAGTGAGCTACATGATAAATTTATTCGTCTTGAGTCGGATGCCTGCGTGCTGCGCCATCGGCTAGACGACGCAAAGGACCGTTCTCGACGAGATATTTTAGTTTTTTATGGCATAACAGATGTTGAAAACGAGGCGTATACTGAATCTGAAGCTAAAGTTTTGAGCGTCATTAATGATAAGCTGAATCTGAGCCTCAACAGCGATAGCATTATACGCGCTCACAGGCTCAGTCGGTTTATGAAAATGAAAACATGGTCGATCATTATCAAATTTGCTGCATACAAGCAAAAAGAAACGGTTCTTTCTAAGTGTTTTTTACTTAAAAATAGTGGCTTTGCTCTCAGTGAGGATTTCTGCCCCGCAACGCGCGAAATTCAAAAAAAGTTAGGAGAGCATGTTAAAAGCCTGCGTAAGCCATATACACTTGGGTACAAATAACTGCATGTTGGCGGTAAATCCTTTGGCTACAATGACATGGATAACACCATCGTTCAGATCGGTATCTCGAAAGTTGCATCGAATTCGCGTGGTACATCCTCTCGAGCACTCCCCTCTGGCCGCCTTCTTCAGCATAAAGATCGTTAAGGACACGGGAGGGGAAACGGTGCTACCCGCTCGAGATTAGAATTTTCTATTTTATATACTAACATTCGTAGTATCTACCGCAAAAAGGATGAGTTATGTACAGTAATTAACGATATGAAAGCCGATCTCATCGCACTAACTGAAACATGGCTTAGCAGCAAGATATGGCTTAGCAGCAAGCAGCAAGAAACATGGCTTAGCAGCAAGCTTAGCAGCAAGATAGTTTTCACTACAGATAACGATATCCCACCGCCTCTCGAAATTCAGGCAGTAAACCCCATTGAATCTCTCCGTATAAACGAAGCAGGTATATTTGACCTTTTGCTAAAAACTAAGATCAAGAAACAACCAGGGCCTGATAATATACCTAATGAGTTTCTCACACGTTACGCCGAATGGGTAACTAAATATCTGTTTATTATATTTAACATGTCCCTAACAAAATCTTCACTGCCCAATGACTGGAAAATAGCACAGGTCGTACCAATTCACAAATCGGGTAGTGAAGCTGACGTCGCTAATTATCGCCCGATATCCTTAACAAGCACAATCTGTAAAATATTTGAGCATATTATTCTTAAACATATAACTACTTACCTTGAAAACGAGAACATTTTGACACCATCTCAGCACGGGTTTCGTAAAGGTCTTTCCACCGTTACGCAGCTTACCGAATTAATACATGAATTGTCATCGGCCATTGACCATCAAAAGCAGATCGACCTCATCTCACTCGACTTTTCTAAAGCATTTGACCGGGTCTCGCATCAAAAACTCATGGAAAAATTGCAGGGGACGATAGGTAAAGGACCAATCACAAACTGGATTAGAGCATATCTAACCAATCGGACGCAGTTTGTGAAAATAGACCAGCAAACATCGGAACTAACGGAAGTTACTTCAGGTGTACCACAGGGCGGCGTCCTAGCTCCTATTCTATTTCTGATTTTTATCAACGATTTGCCTCAATCCATCGGGACGAACATAAAGCTATTCGCAGATGATTGTATTATTTACAAAGAAATTAACTCACCTTCAGATCATATGGTCCTCAGCAATGCTCTATTATCAGTGTCAGATTGGTGCATGAAATGGCAGATGACATTAAACGTAAATAAATCAGCCTTGTTAAGAATAACACGTAGACAAACATTTCAAATTTTGCCTACACCATTGGCGGCACGCAACTAACTTCCCTGAAACAGCATAAGTATCTTGGACTAGTCATTTCCAGTGACCTTAGATGGGAGGTACATGTAAATTACGTTACATCCTCAGCCTTAAAAAGATTATTTTTTCTTAAAAGACGACTACAATCCGCACCACCTCAAACAAAACTCTTAGCCTATAAAACCTTCATTCGACCTACAATAGAATACGCTAACTTAGTCTGGTTCCCGGCCACAAATAACTTAATTAAAAAGCTAGAAAGTGTTCAAAGAAAGGCGGTTAGATTTATTTACAACAAATACAGTCTGTTCGATTCACCTACTGAATTAATAGCAAAATCTGGGTTACTGACATTGCGAAATCGCGCTCAACTCTCACGTTTAAAAATGCTCTTCCAAGTCATTCATAAACAGCTAAACATCGACAGCTCTAGGTTCATATCAATTTCGGAAACTAGACACTCACGCCATAAACATCCATTAACTTTACAGGAATACCGTTTCAACAGCAACTGCTTCAGGTATTCTTTCTTCCCACAGTCAATTAGAGACTGGAATAGATTACCCGGCTGTATAATCAATAGTAAAGATTTGAATACATTTTTGATGTTGCTTAATAATCATATTCGTGCCACCCATAGTTAAATTGATGTCTTCTTTTTTTTCATTTCTTGAGTGCCTTTTGATCATGATAAGTGTATCAGTGTCGTACGCATGGAAAAGTCTTTCATGTTTATTAGTGATATTTCTTGCATGTTAATAATAACCGTCTATTATGTACCAAATCTGTGTTCCAAATGTTTTTCTCCACATTGTTTATGCTCCCATATATTCCATGTAATATCGTATAAGATCTGTAGTTATGCATTTTCACATCTTCATTGTAAGTGTATCTTTATTATCCTTTGGTTGCCCTCCTGCAATAGTCCCCATTGGGACTGGCAGTATGTATAAATAAATAAATATAAATAATATCTAACACTGAATTGTTTTATTGTGAAAAAAGTATGTTGTCTACCGCAGTGACCGCTCTGACAGAGTGGGGGGTGGAGTTTTGCTGGCCGTGTACGAGCGTTTTGATTGCTACTGCATACCAATTATTTCGAACAGTGAATCTTGAACAGTGCTGCTTGAATGTATATTTCAAGAAAGTTATTGTTGGGGTCTGCTATCGCTCTCCGTCAAGCGATGCGTCTTTTTGTGATAGCTTGCACGACTGCCTAAATCAAGTCATGGTTCGTTATCCCAATGCAAAACTCATACTAATGGAGGACTTCAACTACCTGAATATTGATTGGTTGCACGCATGCCCACTTACCAACCCACCGACAACTGACGCCAACCTGTTTATCACCACCTGCATGATTTTTGTTTAACACAAATCGTCACCTTACCCACACGTGTCACTCAAACTTCTTCTTCCCTTATAGACCTAGTACTAACGTCATCAGAGACTGTCACGTCACCCGCATTGCACATGCCTGGATTGAGCGACCATAATATTTTGCATATCACATTCGATTTGTCGAATGCACCATCAGTAAAACAGTCCAAGAAGATCAAAGACTACAACAAGGTTAACTATCTAGCCATTGTTAATAAAGTGCGCTTCTTTTTAGATATTTTATTACCAGGTTATCTTGGGCGGTGAGTAGAAACTAATTGGTTTGTTCCGTAATAAAGTGTCTGAACTAATTCATCTTCATATCCCTCTTCGCCGGGTGTACTCCAATAACGAAGCTTCATATAGTATAACAGATACTTAAACCGACTTTCTAACAGGAAAAAATACTTTTTAGAATCGCTAAATATTCACTTAAACCGGCCAACTGGACAAAGTACAAGACAGCCTCTTTAGCATATTCGCGAGCACCAAAGGATACTAAATCCTCGTTCTTCAATGTAACCCTGCCGAATATCCTGAAGACTAACCCTAAACGTTTTTGAAGTATAATAAAACCACTTAGCACCAGTAAAGTATCATTGGTTACAACCACCGGCGATCCTGTTCCCGACCATCTTTGTTCTACTGTGCTAAACGATACATTTATTCAGTCGTTTTTTTCATCTAATTATACCCAACGTCCTGAGCTTCAGTCGTACAATCATTTTGCGATGGATCCCATCACGTTTGACTCGCATGGCATCGTCACGATTATCGATAACCTGAAACTAACATCTTCTCACGGTATTGATGGAATTATTAGTAAATTTTAAAGAATATCAAAGAATACGTTCTATCATCCTTAAATTCATATTTTCACAATTGTATCGGATGGTGTACTACCTGAAGACTGGAGAACTGCTGCGATTATTCGAGTACATAAAGGCGGTGATAAACATAGTCTATCTAACTACGTCCTATATCTCTCACATGTGTACCATGCAAAATCATGGAACATATATTATTTTCTCATCTTGTTATTTTCTAGAGGATAATAGCTTCTTCTGTTCAACTCAGCATGGCTTTCGAAAGATTTTTTCTTGTGATACTCAACTAATTCCTTTTACTAATGATTTGCATTTATCTTTGGACTCTGCTTTTTTAACTGACTGTATATTTGCTGACTTCGCTAAAGCGTTTGATAAAGTTAACCATTTCCTGCTCTTATATAAACTAAGTGTTCTAAAATTTTACCCTGCGGTTTTTAACTGGATTTGTGCATTCCTTTCTTCTCGTGTGCAATTTGTCAGCACTGACGATGTTAATTCTTCCACTGCACCGGTTGATTCTGGGGTTCCTCAAGGATCAGTACTTGGCCCCCTGCTATCCCTAACCTATATAAATGACTTGCCTTCTACTTATACTTGCAAAATTTGTTTGTTCGCTGACGACTGTGTGATTTACTGTAAAACATCTAATGACAATGATATTCATTCTCTGCAGGCTGATCTCAATAACATACTTCATTGGTGTCATATTTGGAAAATAGAACTAAACATTCAAAAATGCAAGTTATGAGAATTCCTCGGTCGAGTACAACTTGTCCAACTTACTTTCCTCACAGTCATCCTTTTGAAAATGTAACATCTTACCGGTACCTCGGCGTCCACATAACAAACACTTTGTCCTGGAAATTACATACTGAACATATAGCGTCCAAAGCTAATAAAACACTGGGTTGCCTTCGAAGAAACTTCTTTCTTGCTCCATCGTCACTAAAGTGATTACTACATACCACATACGTCCGTCCTCAAATGGAATACGCTTCATCTGTTTGAAACTCTGGTCAGGTAATCTTTTCACACATGTTGGAATTGGTTCAAAATCGTGCAGCTCGTTTCGTTTGGCTAACTTACCATCGTTCAGTTAGTGTCACTCAACTGAAGCCATTTCTATACCTCATCTTACTAGTTACCCGCCGAAAGCGCACTCACGTTTGCCTGTTTCATAAAAATATTCTATCATAATCAGAAACTCCGTGCCCGTTTAATCCAAGCTCCTCCCTTCATATCTCTTCGCCGTAATCACCCACAAATAGTCACAGTCCCCCATTGCAACACAGTAACTTATGCCCAATCATATCTCCCAAGAACTTGTAATGAATGGAATTCCCTACCTGCATCAATAACAAGCATCAATGACCCCATTCAATTTGAGAATGTCCTTAAAACAATGAATACCTAATTACCCCCTGTATTACCTAATTACCCCCTGTAGTATTTGTTTATTTGTATTGCACAAAGCAATACAAATAAACTGTTCAGCATTTGATGAACAGTTTATTTGTATTGCATTGTGCCTTCACCGTGTAATAAAAATAAAATTAGTGTTATCATTTGCTTTATTATGTTGTGAATTAGGAGTAATAATCTTTGTACCCCAATTAGTGACAACATTTTTATGCCATTTGCTTTGTATTCCTTGTTTTTCTCATTGTTGTGCATGCCCTTCCCCTCTGAAATAAACTGTGTACCCTGAGGGTAAAATAAATAAATAAATAAACGGTGTCTACTTCGAACTTCTTTTTTAGATTGTCTTTAGAGCATTCAGATAAGTATTCGTGAGCTTAGGGCATTCTTCCCTTCTGGCCAACCAAAGTGGTCCTCTCCGCCAAATCTCCTTGTCAATTAGATTTTTCACCAATGGGCCCCGGGAAAGTAGGTCCACTGGGTTCTCTTTTCTAGAACAACAGTTCTATTGGGAAGGTCGGAGAGGTCTTGAATTTCTGTGACTGTTTTTTACAAACTGCTGCTACCTTGAATGAATGCCTCGGATCCAACCGAAAGCCACGTTGAATCAGATCAAAAATAGCATTTAGAAGAAGTGATTTCCATTGCGTCAGTTATGAACTTTGCTAGTCGGGCGCCAAATAAAGCTCCAATAAGCTCAGATAAACAACAGATAAGCAACAGCCCCGTAAACGGCTTTGCTTGCGTCAGGGAATAAATGCAGCTCATAATCCAAATCACTGATCGACTAAGAAAACCTGGGCACTGAAAGCGTCTTGATGTCTTGAACTTTTCTGCACCACATATCCCATTCTTGGGCAAGTTGAATTGCAATTTCATAAACCCAATCAAGTTTGATTTGCCAAATGCGCTCAAAACGTATTTTGGCACGTATTAGAAATGGTGCTGCAAGGCCGAGAGGGTCGAACTAGCGAGCGGAAGTCTGTAAAATGAACCGTTTCGGTGGCTCAATTCCTTGTAGACATTCAAGAACAAGATCGACGTGCAAGCTTAGCCTATCTGACCTGGTGTTTCACAGTAGTTCGTGTGGTAAGGTTATTCTACGCAGTTTTCTAGGTCAAAGCAATTAGTTTTTCATTTATGCAACTTCATTCCAGCTTTCGCGAAGATTTCTGTAGGTTGGTCGTATCGCTTCCGATGCGGTAGGAACACAGGTGATCATGTCATCCACGTAAAAGCAATGCACTAACTTCTCAGCTGTCCAGCGATACTTTCTTGATACGCTCTGCAGATGATTCTGCAATGTCGCACTCAGTAAGAAAGGGCTTGCCGTAGTGCCAAAGGGCATGCGAGTCATGAAGTATTCGCAAACCCGATTCATATCCTGCACTCCTGTTGGCGTTCTTTCAGAGGCGTTTGCCCTGCAGTGGGCGTAGTCAGGCTGATGATGATGATGATGAAGATGATGAGTAACTCCAGAAAATAAGTCAGCTTTCATTGTATTTAATCTGTCACAAGCAAACAACGCACAATCATTTACAAAATCCTGCCACGAAAGAAGAAAATGAATATGATGTCATGTTATTTGAGAATAACCTATGTATAGTCAATTATGAAAACTTTCCGTGGTTGTTATATAGAGTGTTATGAAATCTCAGCACTCCGAAAAATGCGAAAACAACCTTTGCAGATAACTATCAACTTCACTCGGAGCAAAGTGAGGCAATATTATCATGTAAAAAGTGTGACAAAGTGATACAACTAAGATGAGAGAATCAACATTTTGGAAACTGTAGCGAACAATGCTGCCATTAGTGAATGTTGGAGGCAGTTGCTTATATACACAACTCCAGATGAAAGAATTCTCTAAAAATGTCTTTGCTGAGAGATATACCGCTGCGAAGCCTAATGGTGCTTCACATGACTATAACACTTTAGTGATATTCCAATTTGTTGCTTTAATATTCATCACATTGTCCTTAAAGCGCAACTGTGACTTTTCTTTTTTTTAATTTTTTTCCTTCTGTTTCAAGTCGATGTGTTTCCATACTCTTTTGATGCATGCCTTGTCTCAGAAAGTTCAATTTTGATCTCAACAACACAACACATTTATTTTCGTACTCTTTTATTATAAAGCCGAATTACACGCATGTGCACCAGTTATGAGTTTGATGCCTAAATGAACCATCTACAGTTAATTTATGTTTTTTTTATTTTTTTGTGACGAAGGAAAGCTACTACTCATCCGCTACTGCTCATTTCAACTACTCATCCTTGCAGCATTTCTTATTTTTTCTAAACTAAGTTGAGGTTTCAAAAATGACGGGCATTCAACTTACGCTCTTTCATATCTAAACTGTGTAGGCACATCCGCAGCGCTGGTTACTACACGGGATGAGAATAGATACGCCAGTAAAAAGCAATAGCTGTAACCAATCGTAGTTCTTGGGCTTATTTGCGTATTTATTATAAAAAATCACTGTCTGACTGCCAAATAAACTAATACCACAACATTATTTCAAGGTTTGTTCAGTGAACCTGAAATACTATAGCAGTCAAACGGAAATCTTGCTTTGTAGCAGCTGCTATAGAACACACATTTTGTGTAACGTACTGTAGCTGTTCCGCTTGTGCATAGAGGGATAAATTGTGCAGAATTCATTGTGATAAAATTTACCAAAAAATTGTGAAGCGGCCAATCTCACGTACGGTAGAAATAATTGTAATGCTAGCAGCCAGCAAAGAGCTGCACATATCGCTTTGTTTTTGAGGCAAATTCTGTCAATTATGTGACGGTATTTCGTTCAGTGTATGTTGCATACACATACGTGCATATATATCGCATGTATGCATGATTACTTGTACAACCAGGCATGTAACGGGCCAATAAAACATATATCATTTTATATACAATGCTTAGCCTATAATTTATATTTGTAGAGTGCTGATGTCATGTCCTGCCAATATCGGTAGGCATACGCTTAACAAAACGGCCAGCATCGCACCATGAGCGTGGCATGTCAACCGTGCCGTAAGTCGTGCCCAAGTCAGTATATTCATGTTAAACATGTAATTTATGCTTGTCAGGGAGCCACTCCAATGCAACATCAATGTTGGTGTTTACCAAGCTTTGTGCGCACTATGAGCATGGAATGTAAGCTTTGTCCTACACAACCGTGTTAGGATATTTATATTGTCACATTTCGATAACTTTATCATACAGTCCCGTCGTGTCATACCACATTTTCAGCAAAGGGTTATCGAGATGGCCGCAAGCGCACCAAAAGTGTGGTATTGTAATAATACAATACATGAAATACATGTCAGCACTGGGATGTCACCGCTTATCGAACATTCACATACGCTGCCTCAGGTGAGTGCCAATGTGTGGCAGTAAATGTTTGACAATGTACGGGAGGAGATTGTGACAATCATGTCATGACAAGCACATCGTATTTGTCAAATTATTTTACCGCTCATCCTTCGATACTAATTTTGGCTCAGATCAAGGTAAAAGAGGGACCACGTGAGCACCCAGACGTTGGCGGCTTGATACACAGACAGACAGACAGACAGACAGACAGACAGACAGACAGACAGACAGACAGATAAATAGATAGATAGATAGACGGACAAACAAACAGACAGACAGACAGACAGACAGATAGATAGATAGATAGATAGATAGATAGATAGATAGATAGATAGATAGATAGATAGATAGAGAGATAGATAGATAGATAGATAGAGAGATAGATAGATAGATAGATAGATATATAGATAGATAGATATGTAGCGTATCATCATCGCCATTCATCATCATCGTCCGAACCACCAGGCCTGGTGGTTCGGACGTGGCAGCCGCTGCCGCTCCGCTTCGGCAATCGCCTTTGATAATAAAGTGGCGAGACAACGACACGACCACGTTGGCCGCCGTCCCGTCTTCCTCTCTTGTTACATTGGTGACCTGAAGGACACGCCCTTCGGTGAACTACCACCTGCCATGCTCCGCCACTCTGCCCGCCAGTGCCGCCGCTCCACCCGGCCTTACCCCAGGCATGGCTCATGCGGCTCGACGCCGTTCTCGCTGTGAATGGTGTCGCGGACCAGCCGCTTATGCACGCCATCTTGCTCGACGCGCTGCCGGTCGAGTTTTGCCATCTTGCTACCACATCGATCACGAGCCCGCAGCCATATGACGCCCTCTGCACTGCGCTGCTCACCTGCTACGACCTTACGTACCGACCGCTTCCAGGGTCCCGCTACTTTGGGGCTGTCACTGCGTCGCAAGGTGTCTTACCAACCGGCACGCAACCCTCTAATGACCACGACCTCACCACTACGGCTACGACTTCATCTACCTCAGATCCGGTCACAGGAGCATTGAATCCTGCACCCGACATGCGCAATTTCCGTGACATCAATGGCACTTGACACCTCAGCGACCCCAGACTCCACGAAGGCTACCTTGCCGCGCGCCTCGGAGTCTGAGCAAGAGATATTTTCACCCATTTTTTGGCACCCGATTCTGGAGCTTCCACAGTCAACATTATCCAATGAACATGCTCTTCCATCAACCTTGGCAATCTGCGCATCCTGCAAGCTGCCACTACCATCTTGACGTCTCCCGCAGCTGAAGTTGTTGCCCTCGACATGCTACAGCAGAACTTCCGAGATGCTGCTACAATGACCAAATACCAGATGACAGATTTGCTAGGGACAGAGTAGCCAGCACAATCCATAACCACCACACAGGCGGACGTCCACCAGGCTTCCCCGACGAGCACGGGTGCGCCAGCAAAGTCTCCGGTAGAGCCCACGCCTTCCGGATTCTTTGACCAACCTCCGGAGCCTTGGAAGGTTGACACCACAACGCAACAATCTACCTTGAATTCAGACATGACCCTCATCATGACCCAGGCGACTACCGCCTTTGCGCGGAACATCAGCAGACCGATCACAGTGGACCTAACTGCCTGCTGTGGCTTCCGTGCGCTATTTCGACCACGGCATTTCCACGCCCGTCGACTCGGTCATCCGTGCTGGCATGTCAGCCACACTGCAACGCTCAGGTTGGTGTTCCATCGACGGTTACGTCCGGACCGGAACTCCCAGCCCACTGCTCCTTGACAACAGCCATGTCGGCGCTATGTGTGCTGTTGGAGACGCCGTCGCATCCTTTATGTTTCAGTACTCGGTCGTCCTGGTTCCGTTTCAATGCATAGCACCATCTCACCACCATCAACGGCTCGGCCTTTCCGGCGCCCTCCCACGGCTCCACCTGTGTGTACCTTTGTCAGACATGGATTCTCGAAACACCGGGTGCGCTCTTGAGTGATCCCGCCAAGTCATCGTGGGACGCTCGTGTTTATAGCCACAGCGACCCGGCGCTGCCATTTTTGCCCGCTGCGTTTCTCCCAGTGTCGCCCGCCAGAGACCCACTGGTTGCCGATTGTCCCTTCCCGTTGACGACCTGGACTGCTCATGGACCCCATTTCGTTTTGCGAACCTAACTCGCTTGTACATACGCTCTCATTATTTTCATTCTGGCTTAATTTCTGCGGGGGGGGGTAATCTGTAGTGTCATCATCATCGCCATTCATCATCATCGTCATTTTTCTAGCCACCGCGCTGCGCCTCTCGTGCAGCTCATGCGACAGCTCGTGGCGCGAGCGATGGAGAACGAGCACCAGGCCTGGCGGTTCGGACGTGGCAGCCGCTGCCGCTCCGCTTCGGCAATCGTCTTTGATAATAAAGTGGCGAGAGAACGACACGACCACGTTGGCCGCTGTCCCGTCTTCCTCTCTTGCTACAGATAGACGGATAGATAGAGATAGATATATAGATAGATAGATAGATACATAGATAGACAGACAGACAGACAGATAGATAGATAGATAGATAGATAGATATACAGATAGATAGATAGATAGATAGATAGATAGATAGATAGATGCCTAAAGTTCCTGGAGTAGGCAAGGAAGTGCTTCGCATTTTATACTTTATACAGCAACGCTGAATGGAGGGAAAAGTGAGGCCTTCGCAGGTGATAAAACATTACTAGCAACAGCTGAAATCAAGGCACAAATAAAAAGTAGGAGCAATCAAACACTTGAAATTGTGCAAAACTGCAGTTAGGAAAACAAAATAGCATTTTCTCTTGATAAGAGTAAATACTTATTATTGGGAAAGGCAAACCAGCATAGAGCAACCTAAATCAAATTCGACAGCAACAATGTTAAATATCTAGTGAAATGAAAATATTGGGAGTAGCCTTCAACAGAAAATTTTTAAAGGCATCCTAACGTCTCAAAGAGAAAATTGGAGCACTTACCATATAATCAGCTAAATTGTCTGGTAACGGTTCGGGAATGTCAACGAAAGAACTTAGCGACATTTACATCAGAGGATCGGAAAAGCAATTGTCTGTGCGTGAGCAATATGGTGTCAAATAAAAGTCACACAATAAGACAGTTATGATATATACAATAGCAGCCTTTATATAAAATACGTGATGGATTCAGATACTATACGCAGCACAGAACGCCATAACAAAGTTTCCACCTAAACACTTAACAGTAAAAGAAGAAACTTGCTTTACCTAAGCAAGGATAATAGAAGAAAAATCGAATGGAACGAAAAACAGTTCACTAATGCGACATAGCCTCATGCTGGAACCTATGGGTCATTATCATTGCGAGGCTAAACTCAATCAAACATAACGAAAATACCATGTATGCTGTATTACCCTTTACTGATGGATTCGAACAGAATGCCAAATATAGAGATAGTTACGTGGTCATGCACAAAAATTGACATTATACTAAAAACGAAGGGATTTACTTTACCAAACTACTTTAGCAACATTGAATATGAAGGAATAGCAATCAAAGAAGCATTAGAAATTTTTTAAACATGGATAGGTACAAATGAATTCAATTATTTATAGACAACCTATCTCTCTCAAAAAGAGCTACTAAAGTCTCCCAATTGAAATCACGTCATATATATTGTCAAACAGAACATATTATCGCTACCAACCTACCCCATATCTTTGAAATTCGTTGAAGCTCATAAAGGAATAACCAGGAACGAGATAGCACATGAGTTTTCTGAACCTGCATGTATGTATGAAGAGAATGCCGAACTGCCAGAACATCAGTATTCATAAAAAAAGAACTGAAAAAAAACATCGATACCGATGGAACTCAGAATAGCATGAGATGAGTGAACGAACATACTGCTACGAATGCGTTAAAATTCGGGACAGCCTACCCACCCACTTTTTCTCGGTACGTCGGGAAATGCAGGTTGTCTTAGCCCATGGACGACTTCTTTACTTTGAAAGATAAAAATCACAGAAATATTGCAAACAGGCATTGACTATTATAAACGAGCTATGATTAAATACAAAGCACAAATGAAACTAATAGAAAGAATAACTAAAAACCACATCAGAACTTTGTGATCAAATGTAAATAAACAATGAATGATAATACACAAAACTCAAGAAGAATTGTTAACACTAACATATTGCCACAAAAGCATGAAAAATGAAGTATAGTGAGGAGTGAAAAAGCATGACCGTCAATTTCTATCGCCTCATCGTAATATGACAGGAAGATCGTCAAATGTGCAAATTGCTGTGAGGAAATATTATTTTTACAAATAAAAAACCGAACAATTACAAAGCTGCCCTACAATTTCTCGGATGATGCCAGACCCCCAACCAACAAAAGGTGGCTTTATGCCTCTCCGAACGAACACCATAACTTCGGTGCAATTGAGGCACCACAACCTCGCACAAAGGTCTCGAGCAATCTTTTCTAGCCTGTGGGAGACGTCGTGCACGTAAGGTAGTACGACAGGCCAGCTCTTTCTGAAACTGTTGCGCTTAACCGGTTTGTCGCGTCGCTACACGACAGTGATTAGCTTTTCCGCCACCGAAACGAGAACATGCGCGGGCTAACCAGCTTTGGTCAGACGCTCCACTTGTAGAGCAAAGATGCGGTGTACCATGTGGGGGCAGGACTTCTTTAAGGCGTTGGCACGGCCAAGGTTAGCAATGCCCCGCTTGACCAATTTAGAGTGAGCTGAGCTGAAAGGCAGAAGTGGCTTGCTGCTTCTTAGTTCATACATCCAACAAACATGTCGGGATTCTAGCAAAAGCTTCAAATCTAGAAACTTCAAGTTGTTATCAGTAGGTGATTCATACGTTAGAACTAGTGGTTTCAGGCACTCTCGGAAAACAGTCAACACGTCAGAGAAAATGGTCTGAAAATTTTGACTATCACATTTCAACAACACTAAATAATCATCAACGAAACGGCAAACTTTAGAAACTACAGAGTCATCAAGCTTGTTTGACAAGACGCGATCATGATGTGCTAAAGATATGTCACTGAGAATGGGTGCCAAACATGAACCAATATATACTACACTTTATTTGTAAGTAGTTTTTTGTCATCCCATGATACAAAAGTGGCCTTCAAATAGAAACTGTGTAATTTTAATAAGCGGCTGTTATGAATTCCAGTACGCGTTTGGAACGCTGATGATTCGAATCTCTCTATAGACTCCTCTTCACATTTAAATAGTTGTTACTGCGGCAAAGAGTAATACAAGTCCTTAATATCCTTAGACATTGCCATGAGTCCTGTGTTAGTTCACCCAATGATGTCAATAACAGCGCCAGAGTTTTTTACCAAAAAAAGGTCGTCTATTGTTACATTTTTAGCTTTTCTTGCAAGAAAAGTGCTCCCGCCTTTTGCCGGGTCCCCCTTTCTGTTACAATGACCCGCAATGGGCACTCAATTTTGTGAGTTTTCACAGAAAAGAACAGGTCAAGGCTAAGCTTTTTGCAACTATCAATCGCCTTTGAAAGCTTTTGAAACCCCAGGGCCCAGGTAAGAGTTTTCGCATGCTTCTTAAGCTTATCCAGACAATTCTCATCATTCTCGTTGAAAAGAGACTGCATTGCCTGTACAGCTTTCACCTTAAATATTGAACGAGGAAGAACCGCAAAGTGGCTAGTTTGCCGTTTCCGCTCTCCGGCGCGTCCGCGGTGATGATGCATGCTCTGCGGTCATGGCTCTTCAAAATGATCGTGGCGCCCCCTGGCCCCCAGTGCAAGAACCAGCGACTCAGACATGGCCGAGCCACTCATTCATGCGCTGGGGGCCAGAGGGCGCCACGATTCATCGAAGCGGTGTGTCCAAGGAGCATGCATCTTCGGCGCGGACGCGGCATTCCATGGGGACGCCAAGGAGACGGCAGACTAGGCAGTATGTTGTAGGAATCGTAGCTCACTTTGCACTCGAGTAGAGTGTACTAGAAGTGTTGAGTGGCGTGACTACGCATCGGCTCCTGATCTCTTCCGCGTTGCCAGTAACGGCGGCGCTGCAGTCGAATATCACTGAAAGAGACGCACGCAGAAGCAGGAGGCCGTAAGTAAAAAGGGTAGAGGAAGGGAATCTGAACCCCCTACACCGTGAAATCATTTTGTAACTTAACTTTTAGGGTATATCACAATATTTACACACATTCACAGCGACCCCAAACTGCTAAAGTTAGACATACTCGTGCACCCTCTTCCCCCTCGGAAAAAATTCCATGTGCTAATCTTGCGCCGAACGTAATTTACAGTTGGCGAAGCTAAACATAGCGGGTCTCTGTGTAAACGAGCACTGTAAATTTCACCTTTTCGACAGCATGAGTCTTAAAACTACTTCAAGTATAAAAGTCGGACGAGAAATGCTCCGCCTAAAAAGAGCTGCCGTGCTAAGGGTCATTGCATGGATATTGGTAACGGGGCGGTGACGTGTGACTGGAATGCGTGTACTTGCTGATATATATATATATATATATATATATTGTAATGTAACGGTGAAGGCAACCTTTATTAGGCCCAGAAGACACGGTGAAGTGACCACACCCAAGGCACAGAACTCAGGCAAGCCAAATCCCCACAGCAGATGAACATGACGACTACTCATGATGATGAATATGTGTAAAAATAGTAGATGTGCCTAATGAATGCCTACACTAACTTCCCCACCCCACGTGAAAGCGGTCATCCTGACCGCAGTTCTTGGCCGCAGTTTAAAGCGACGAGGAATGCCATATGAACGGCTTCATGCGGGATACGTGGACTATTTCTGCTGCCCTGTAGCGGTGTTCTGTAGAAAGAAGAACGGGTGCCACGCGATAGTTCACAGGAGACGTTTGCTCCAAGACAGTGTAGGGGCCAATAAAACGTAATTGAAACTTCTCGCACAGGCCGGGAGTGCGAAGGGGTGTAAGAACGAGGACTTCGTCGCCAGGGCTGAAGGACATGGTACGATGAGAGGCATCATATTCAAGCTTGCGATTCTGTTGCTTGGCTTCAGTGTTGACGCGAGCCAGCTGGCGGCAATGAAGTAGACGAGACACGTATTCTTCACTTGAAGATGAACATGGTCTGACAGGCACAGAGAAGAACAAAACATCGTGGAAAGAAGAGGGGTAGGACGAGGTAGAACGGTTAGTAACCGGTTGTACGCTGTACAGAGGTATTATACGCTAAAGTGACAAATGGCAAAATGGTGTCCCAGTTTCTGTGGTTCGGTTCGATATACATCGCTATCATATCGACAAGACCGGCCAGTATTAGTGACATCTTATGCGGTCATATGTTTTCTGGAAGCCTATGTGTCCAGCAGTGATGTCGTCATGATATTTCTTGAGAACTTGCGCCCGAAGAGAGTGAGGTAGAACGGGCACCCAGCGTTCACCTTCAGGGTTGTAGATATGACGGTACAGGACGTGGTTGTTGAGCTTGAATTGCGTCAGCTGTCGGCGAAGACGGGCGTTAGGGGTCCGGTAAGTCCCGTGAAGACGGTCCATGATACGGCGACAGTAAGGGTCAGCACGTTTGTGCGATAAGAACAACCACACTCGCTTGGGGTAGTTGGGTCCACAGTAGCTAATGACGAAACATGTAGGGAAGAGACGGCCGAAAGCTTCTCGAGTGCGGCAGTGGCGGGTTTGTTAAGTGGCTCCGAAGAGAGCGGGCAACGCGAAAGTGCGTCGGCGTCTTTGTGTTTGTTTCCCGACTTGTATATAATCGTTAAGTCATATTCTTGTAAGCGAAGAATCCAGCGACCAAGGTGGCCGGACTAGTTCTTGATTGTCGAGAGCCAGCACAAGGCGCGATGATCCACAACCACAGTAAAGTGGCGGCCGCGGAGATAAGGTCAATACTTTTGTATCGACCATACGACCACTAGGCACTCCTGTTCAGTGATGGTATAATTCTTTTCGGCAGGGGTCAGTGCACGGCTCGCGTTTGCCACGACTTTCTCACGTGAAGAATTGTCTCGCTGTAGGAGAATTCCACCAATGCCTCGACCACTAGCGTCTGTATGCAGGAGCGTTGGCGCAGTTTCGTCGAAATGGCAGAGGACTGGTTCGGATGTAAGTGCACACTTCAGTTGGGCAAACGCCGCTTCACATTCAGGAGACCACACAAAGGCGACGCCGGATCCGAGCAACTTGTGCAATGGTGAAGCTATCGAGGCGAAGTCTCGAATGAATTAGCGAAAATAAGAAGCGAGGCCACGGAAACTGCGCAAATCTTTGGCTTTTTCAGGACGCGGGAAGTGTTGTACAGCAAAAATCTTGTCTGGATCAGGAAGAATACCGTCCTTGCTTACGATGTGGCCTAACACTTTAATCGTCTTGCTTGTAAAACGGCACTTCTTGGTGTTCAGCTGAAGACGTGCGTTTGCAAGGCACGTAAGAACTTCGTCCAGTCGTTGCAAGTGCAGAGGGAAGATTGACGAGAAAATAAGTATATCGTGTGAATAGCACAAGCAAGTATTCCACTTCAAGCCTCGTATAACTGTGTCGATCATCCACTCGAATGTTGCTGGAGCATTGCAAAGGCCGAATGGCATGACGTTGAATTCGTACAGCCCATCTGGTGTTGAAAACGCTGTATTTTCTTTGTCATCATCGTGCATGGGTATTTGCCAGTAACCTAAACGCAGGTCTAGGCTTGAGAAGTACACAGCACCTTGCAGTGAATCCCAAGCATCGTCTATGCGTGGCATGGGGTAAACATCCTTGTGGGTAATCTTAATAAGTGTTCTGCAGTCCACGCCAAATAGCACGGAACCATCTTTTTTACTTACTAAAAGAACAGGTGATGACCAAGAACTCGCGGAGGGACGTATAATGTTCCTTTGCAGCATATCGGCTACATTTTGTTCAATGATCTCACGCTCGGACGAAGAGACGCAATATGATCGATGGCGTACGATGGAAGTGCCATCGTTCTGGACACGATGCTTAATAATGGACGTCTGTCCCAGAGATGAGGAATGGGCATCAAACAATCTCCTATGCTTTTGTAGCAAGGCAAACAACTCATCTCTCTGTGAAGAGGTCAGTCCTGAACTAATAGTCATAGCAAGAACAGAAACGCTTGATGAACATCCAATAGAAGGAAGGTCAGAACACGCTGGCATAAGCGGGACAACAGAGACAGGTTGGGATTCAGTAACACAAGCCATTGTGGTGCCTTTAGGAATGAGACTTTTCTCAGACGTCTGGTTTGTAGCGTAGACAAGTTCGGAGACATTGTAGAGCCACGATAGGCCTGAAGCAAGGGCTAAACCTCTTTCGAGACAGCGTGCAGATGGTTCGACAAACACGTCACCAGAATCGATCACATTAGAAGTGATGGTAACTATTCGCTGATGACCAGGCGGTAGCTCGGTATCTTTAGCAGCGCGCAAGAGAACGGGCTTGTCATCCGCATACAGGGCATAGTCAGTTTCCATCATATGAACAACATTTTCTCTACAGCAGATGGAAGCGTTAGCCGTAGACAGAAAATCCCAGCCTAATATAAGCTGGTGGGCACACGAACTCAGCACAGCAAATTGCACAAAATGAAGAAGACCAGCTATGAAAACACGAGCGGTGCACATAGCGGCAGGTCTATGGCGGCCCCTTGAGCAGCGAGCAGTGTAGGTCCTTCATAAGTGGTGGTGACTTTCCGCAGACGTGAGCACAAGGAACGATCAATCGCAGACAAACAAGCACCAGTGTGTATTAAAGCATCCACGTACACACCTTCAGTTAAAACAGATATCGTATTACAAGGACGCACTGGAGGAATTTCTGTCTTTTCGTTCGATGCAGCTTTTCCTCCAAAAGCTGCAGAGGTTAGTTTTCCGGGCACTGGTTGGTGAATTGCGAGACAGGTCGCAGTGGAGACGTGGAGCGGCGGATAGGTGAGGGTGAGCGGCGTCTAGTAGAGCGGTAAGATGTGGTTGGCTCAGATGTCGCAGTTGGAGACGATGAGCGACGTAGCGGCGGATCATAAGGACGACGTTGGAAAGTGTACCAGCTTGTCCCGTCATCCCGTCCGTAGGTGTCGAATCCACGACGCTCGTCTTGCTGATGCTTCCGACATATGCGTGTAATGTGGCCCCGATAGCCGCAGTAATAACAGATCGGACGAGGCGGCCGCCATGGTGGGTGAAAGAGCTGGCTAGGCGCACTCGGACTTAACGAAGCCAGTGGGACAGGCGTCGAGTGTGCGGGCGTCGGTTGTTCGACGGGTGGTGAGCCAGCGAGGACTTGTGCGTACGTCGGCTGGAGTCGAGGTACTGGAGAATCTACATGCGCTGGCCCGGTGATGGACGCCAACTCCTCTTTGATAATGTCGCGCAAAACATTGTTGGAAGGGGGGGATGGACTCAGTGTCATTGAGAGGCCGAAAGATTGCAGCTCTTTCCGTATAATCGCCCGGATAATGGCACGCAATGAGGCATCAGTCGTGGTGGTGTTTTTGAGCACTGTCCGACGGTAACCGTTGGGACTCAAGTTCCTCTAGGCGTTGGCACGTGGCAACAACGTCAGAGATTGTGGTCGGGTTTTGTATGACCAAGGCATTGAACGCGACCGTGCCGACCCCTTTCAATAGATGGCCAACTCTCTCTCATTCAGACATGGACGTGCTGAAACAGTGACGGAGAGC
Organism: Rhipicephalus annulatus; assembly: GCA_013436015.1. Lineage (NCBI taxonomy): Eukaryota > Metazoa > Arthropoda > Arachnida > Ixodida > Ixodidae > Rhipicephalus > Rhipicephalus annulatus. The sequence goes on along the minus strand of WOVY01003369.1, from coordinate 60,960 downwards.
AAGCACATCCTCTATGTACGATGTGTAAGACTCACCGCATTGTTGCTTGCGAGCATCCAGTGTCTTCTTCGCGAGAGCTGAACGAACCACGGGGGTGCCGAAAATTTGGCGAAGCTGTTGCTTAAAACGTGTCAGATCTGTAATGTCCATTTCATGAATGAAAAACCATGTTTTCGCTACGCCTGTGAGATAGAAAGAAACACGCTGAAGCTTGGTAGGATCATCCCAGTTGTTAGTGGAACTCGCTCGATTGAACTGGTCCAGCCAATCCTCCACATCTTCACCTCGAAGTCCGGCGAACGTGGGCGGCTCACGCTGGTGCGTGGTGATAATCCACGATGGATAGGCCGCGGTAGCCGGTGCCGTGGAGGTAGACGCAGAAGCGCCGGTTGGCTCGTCCTGAGGCAAGTTACCGGACACCTGCCACAAACGAAGACCTGAGCGGACCTCCAGGAGGCAAATCGGGCTGTGAGAGGACCGAAGATCGTTGAGCACACTCCACCACTTGTGATGTAACGGTGAAGGCAACCTTTATTAGGCCGAGGAGACACGGTGAAGCGACCACACTCAAGGCACAGAACTCAGGCAAGCCAAATCCCCACAGCAGATGAAGATGACGACCACTCATGATGACGAATATGTGTAAAGATAGTAGATGTTTCATAATGAATGCCCACAATATATATATATATATATATATATATATATATATATATATATATATATATATATATAATATATATATATATATATATATACATATATATATACATATAGGCATAATAATGAGCGAGTATATTTTTTGCCATATACTGGCTCCGCTGCGCTAATTTCATTGCACATTGCGAAGCATGCCTCATAGAGAAAAGAAGTGACAAGGAAAATCGTTCAATGTTTGTGCGAAGAAGATCATGACATATTTATCAATTCACTAAAGTCACCACTACAGCTCAATCTTCTTTTCAATTCATTTTTTTTTCTCGTCAAAGTACTGCATTTCAAGAGAGAACGTTTTTCAGGTTCATCATATTGAAAAACTATGTCGGATTAGGGTCTCTCCTCCAATACACTTGCTCAGATGTAGTGCAGCACAAAAATAGAGATTATTCTCCGTCACTTCAAGGTATAACATCAGAGTCAGCACCAGTCAACCATTGCAACGTGCTATTGACTTCCTAGGACGTATACATACATATATATATATATAATACAGAGAGGGATAAAGAAGTGGATACTTAAGGGCTTGTTTTTCGTTTTTCTGTGTTTTGTCTCAATATTATTGAAATCTAATTGCATATATATATATATATATATATATATATATATATTTATAATTATATGCTTGTGTGTGTTTGTTTACTGTGTACATATACAAGTTTACAAGTTAAATTTCTCAAAACAAGATGCACCATTTCCTGCCTACACTCAGGACACTTAATAATAGAACTACACTTATATTACAAAACGTCGTTATGAATTTGCAGGCTTCTAATGCGTTACGCCAACAGAATATTTGGAAAGCAGAACAATTTAGGTGGTCAATACAAAATGAGAACTGGTTACAATGAATTTATGCAGATTAACAAACCGGCTATATATACATCTGATTTTTTTAATATGTTTGTGTGCTGTTTTATTATCTTCAATATGTAATAATCCTTTCAGAAAGCAATAAATATTATCATCCGCAAAACTGCATGATAATAGTGAGTCGTCACCGATAATAATGTTGAAACAACGTTACTTGTACTCCGAGTTTTCGTGAAATAATTGAGTGCATGTATGCTCATATGAAGAACACTGTGCAGTGGATATTGTAGAGACTGCCGACAAGGTCACGGGATCAAATTCCGGCTGTGGCGGCTGCAGTGCCGTGGAAGTGGTAATGTTGTAGGCCCGTGTACTGACACTTGGGTGCACGTTAAAGAACCCCAGGTAGTCAAAATTTCCGGAGCCCTTCACTACGGCGTCTATCATATTCTTATGGTGATTTTGGGACGTTAAACCCCACAGATCAATCAGACTGCCGACAAAACGAGCGTTTGATTTAAATCGTGTTTTTGATACTTCTCTTCTAGCCAATTATGAAGTAACGCAGCTTAAAGTGCTGCTTGAGTAAGGAGTTAGGTGTATCCGTGTGAATTCCGATTGACATTTTTTTTCTCTGGGTTCGCACGTTCTTGAAACACTGAATGTATCGACAAAATTTTGGCGTGCTTGCATATACACTCGTGCACCTTGGCGCGTAGCAGGTGCGTCCAGATATAAAGGCTCAGAAACGGGTTAAACGCGCCAAAAACAGGCAACTACATGCATTCTCAGCCTTCGGTGCGCGCGCTCCCAATGCCGACGCTTCTGAGATGTTCAGTACCATTAAAGTCCCTTTAAGTACCATGGGACAACAGCGCTGCCGCTTCTGTCACCCGCCGGGGAATCAGCCGTGATGCGGCATGGCCACCTCGTTCTTCCACAGCCCCCTTCTAGTACACTGTAACTGTAGCTCACTGGTGGCTTATGGTGGGTAGGCCGTGCTCCTAGAGCGTTTTAAACGGTTTGTAATAGATTTCATCACCATTATTTTTTTGAAATGTGTTCGCTTCATGTAGTAAGACGTTTGTAGATTGACATACATGCACGATCACAGAACAAGAACAGTGCACGTTGTAGATACACAAAAATCTCTATTGCTGCAGTAGTTCCATGGTTTTGTCAGGTCCCGTTAATTCGCGCACATTATGCATACTTATCAAACAACACAGACAGTGTTTACAGCGCGTAGCTCAAATTACTTGTGTATGCCTGTAATTGCACCACGTCCAATAGCGATTAGAGTGAGTAATGCAGCACAAAGAGATTTGCTGAAAACCTGAAATGTTAACTTCACTCTCATGTCAGCAATGGCACCCTGTAGATGTGTTGATCCCTGAGTTTTTTTCCAATCTACTCTTCAATTGCTCTTCAGGTTTGTTGCATGCTGAATCTGTGTGTCGCGTTTCTTTTTTTCTTTGTACAGGGTTTCGATGTGTTCCCAGACCGCAACTCATGAACACGAGATGTCATTGCAGCCACTGTTTCCCAAATTGTGCATTATTTTCAAGGATCCTTGTTGAATCATCGGCTACAGCTACGCCTTGTGGGAATTTTGTTACCTTTATTTTTTACACAAAGTTATCTTTTAAGTATTTATAAAAAACAATTGTGCTTCGCTATCCTTACTACTCTTACATGTGTTGCTTTGCATTTTTTGAAATCAAGGAACTGTCACTGAAGCTCTTTAGGAAGTGCATCAGTAACAATTTGCTGTAACTGTTGCAGCACACTCTGCGGGACTGCTTGGGCTTACTGCATCGCCTATATTTATCATGGAACCCTAAACTCTTCGAAATATATCGTGTGGCGGGTATATTGCCTCATGAGAGCGTTACAATCAAATGCCAAGCTATTTTATCAATAGGCGTAAGACATAGTTATTCACACTGTTATACCCTACATGTTATGTCTGCCGAACTACATCGTGGAATTAGAGCTGTTAAATGTGCAATAGTTTTGTGAAACAACACGTAATTCAGTGAATAGACGTACACTCATCTGGAATACTGCCTGTTTTTAGTGGGCGTGGTGGGCCAAATTGTGTGGCCGTTGTTGGTGTTGGTGTTTACAAAGCTGCAACAACTGTTGTGCAGGGCGGTGTGGCTTCTGGGTGGGAGTCATCGGCAGAAAATTACAAAAAATAATTAATGAGACATGCAAAGGCGAGAGGTATATATCACAACATTGTGTGCATCTGAAATCAAGTTTCCAACCCAGCTTTATATGCCGCTAATCTGAATTGTTGCTACTCTAGCGAAACAACTATGGTACACAGCTATTGCATATATGCGTAACTCTTTTCTTTCCTATTCGCTCACTTTACACTTTCCTTTGTGCAGAATAGTAGACTAGAGCACATTAGCTCCGGCTGATTTGCCTGCCTTCCCATAAACTTCTCGCTCTGTCTTTTTCTCTGCTTGTGTCCATGGGTACATGACAACATGCCGTCATACTGTTTTTGCACTTAAGCATGGTAATGAAGTCACAAGCAAAACATTGACATGAAGTAAACCAATGCAACTGAGATGTCAAGCATAAAGGAGGAGCCTGTAGCCATATAGTAGAGCACATGAAATCTTTCCACGTGAGCGTAAGTCATGTTTCTGCACAGCCGGAGAGCTGCTAGTAACCCACCAGTAAAATTAGGTTTTGCTTTAGATATTGCAAAGGTGAAAAAGTGGCTTCACTACGAGAAAAAAATAAAACATCCTCAATTGCACAGATGATTTACAAGTGGCTTGCATTAACGAGAATATGATGAAAGACCTTGTGGAGTTGCACTTCCAAAGAATCATGCTCCCATGTATTGGTGCAGTGGTGTAATTTATAGTTCGGCAAAAAACAGTGGAGCTCACTCACGCTCACTCATGAACGATGTTTGGCGCTTAGGACTCGCTCAGACTCGTACTCATCAAAAATTACGCTCACGCTCATGATAACTTTTTTAACTGAACTCACTCGGACTCTGACTCACCAAAACATTGCTCACCAGGACCCACTCAGACTTGGGGCTTTATACAAGTCTGACTGAGCCAGCTCATGAGTGAGTTTGGCAACCTATGAGTATGATGCAGCGTTTTCCAGTAAAGCTGGCGTGATGAAACATTAACATAACTTCCTTGAATTGCAAAAACTTTGTTTCACTTAGGTTCCGCTTACATGTACTTATCTTGTCGCTATGCTTCCTGCGCGGCACTATACAAGGGACGCTTGTTTGCTGTATTAGCAACATTGACATCCATTACTTCCGTTTTCTGTTCTGTCAGCTAAAGTTTTACATGCATTTTATTTCTTCTTGCTTTGCCAGCACACTTGTAAATACTTGGCATGGTTGACAATCTTTTTTTCATCTCGAAATGAGTCCCTCTATAGAGATTGTTCACATATTGATAATATATCTACCATAACTCCTGCACAAGTTAAAATAATTCTTATGGGAAATTAGAAGTGCTTTTCACCAGTGCTTTTGAGCATGGCAAGAAGCCGCAGCTTCTTGCCATGCACTATAAAATGAAGCTTTTTTCACGTCGTAGACTGCTGTCTACTGTCTCTGGCAGTGTTGATGGTCGGCAGTAATCTGCAGTGAGAAAATACTATCAATAATTCAGAAATCAGCTGAGAAGACTATGATTGAGTACATTTACATTGCATACACTGTAAGTGCTTACCATGTGAATACAGAGGGCATTTTAAGGAGCATATGTATAAAAAGTAATATGTATCACAAAGTGAATATGCACATCACACAGACCAATTTTAGCCTTAAAAACAATGCTGAAACATGTCTTTTGCTTTAAGTCATATGTACTTCACAAGAAATGCCTCAATACCAGAATCAATATCGTTTTTTGTGTGGCTTACCATGCTCGTTAGTCTCTTGAACAAAAACTCTAATATAAAACGCAAAAGGTTAGGTGCAATTACATACTCAAACGAATTGGAGGCAATTATGTGGATGTTAGCAAAGAGCAACAGAAATGCTTAATCAACGCCAACATTTATGCACTTGGGTGCACCACAGACCTCAGCCTAGGCTCTTACACTTTCATAGAGGGGACTGCTCCATGGGTGAACCTTTTGCAAGCAGCACTGGTGAAGCAGTTCCTTGTGAAGTGCTTCAAGCACAGCATGTAGTTCGCATGAACATTGTTTCTTGGTTTTTTCTGCAGGACCCGACGGTTGGCGTAAGGAAGCCAAGCTTTAAATTTGAAATTTAGGGGATGGTACTCAAGTTGAACCTCTCAAATATATATATATATATATATATATATATATATATATATATATATATATATATATATATATAGTCCAGTAGATCCTTCGTGAGTGGTCACAACGTGGTTTATTTCGACGTTTCGGCCTACGTACGCAAGCAAAACTGAAAATAGGCATGGTGGTTGAGTGGCCGTAGTGTTGCATATAGTCCAGTAGATCCTCCGTGAGCGGTCACAACGTGGTTTATTTCGACGTTTTGGCCTACAGTCTGGCCTTCATCAGGATCCTGGAGAAGGCCAGACTCTAGGCCGAAACGTCGAAATAAACCAGGTTGTGACCGCTCACGGAGGATCTACTGGACTATATGAAACACTACGGCCACTCAACCACCATGCCTATTTTCAGTTTTGCTTGCGTACGTATACATGCATCTAGACAAATGCACGTGCAAATATACATAAATTATGCTTGGTCCTCCTCCGCGAAAAAGATTTTTGGCTACGCCCCTGGTGTTTGTGAGAGAGAGAAATTGAGCATGACACATCAAGAGGTGAAAAAAAAACATGAAAGAGTTTCTGTTTTCTCACCAAGAAGATGTACACGAAGGATATAATTTCGGGTAAACATAGCGGCCGGGCTGGGGGGGGAGCAGTAGTGATAAAAATGCTTAGTGGTTACCGTAACTCAGCTCACGAGGGAAGGCATAAAGAATGATTCAAAGTTATATAGAGAGAGGCAAAGTTTGGCTTGAAAGAAAAAGACTGGAGGACAGTCAAAGGAGTTCGAGGATGGTGAGTCGTTCGGCGAGAGGTACGCAACCATTGCGAGGTCTAGGACGACACAACCATTCGGAGCACACGTGCGAATGGACTCCCCACCCTGGCAATTAATCGTGTTTTGTCTGTTTCTGCTCATTCGCACTACGACAACCTCAGCGCTTTTAAAATCGACAATTTTAGTTCGTACATCCTTCTTTCACGTCGCATAAATTCTCAGGGTGCTGCGATCTTGCTGCAGCGTTCAGTAAGAAGATTTGAATAGAATCTCGACCTCGTTATAGACATACTGTCACAAAACGAGCGCACAAAAAGGGCGCGCCGCCAAATTCTCGCGACGAAACGCCGGAGTGACGCCGCGAGGTCAACAATGAAAAAAATTGCCCGCAGCTTCCCTCGGGGGAACACTGAGGAGGATGCGGAGCATATAATTGGTTAACGGGGTGTTAAAGTGCGACTTACTTGGGTCGATGGCTAAATTGGTTAACGTGGTTGTGAAATGGGGTGTTAAATTGCGACTTACTTGGGTCGATGGCTAAATTGGTTAACGTGGTTGTAGGAGGGGGTGTTAAATGAGTGAACACGTACACACGTATGCGAAAGGGCGGCGCTGGTCGAAGGGACGTCGATCATTGTGTTTGTGGATGCGTTGGAATTCATTTCCCCGCGACCTTGGACGTCGACGCGCCGTACAAACCAACCGACGAGCGGCAACTGAGCGAGCGAGCTCCGACCTTGAGTATATATACAGCGCGACGGCGCATGCACTGTCAGCTGTCGAATGTTAGACAAGGGGGAGAAGCGCAATGGCGCATGCGCGCGCGTCAGCTGCCGATGTTTTCGAAGCGCGACGGCGCATGCGCGCGCGTCAGCTGCCGATGTTCTCGAAGCGTGACGGCGCATTGCCGCTACATTATACAGCTAGCGAATGTTCGTGAAGAGGAGAAGCGCACGCGGTGTGTAGAGGAGGAAGGGTGCACAGATGGTGGAGGAGTGAAGCGCGCGCGGTGTGTAGAGGAGGAAGGGATGCACAGATGGTGGAAGAAGGAGGAGGAAGCTTGCGGACGGCGCCGCACTACAAGCCTCGAGTATTAGATGCTCCGCATCTAAAAACGCAAGCAAGAGGCACAGGAGCGGAGGCGCGGCAGCGCAGGGCTCCAGGACCAAGTTAAGACAGGCACGCCAACATTCAAGAAATTGCCAAAGCTACCGCCGTTGCCGAAGGACGATTACAAGATCGTCATTCGTCCAAACCAGGGCCTCCCGCTGAGAAACATTCTGACTCCTACGCTTGCTCAAGCAATCATCTAGGCATGCCAAGCTGGCATCAGAGATGACCATTTCATCCTTAGAATCAACCCAGGGTCAAACATAGCGATTCTGTCGACTAAATATGAGGAAGTGGCGGACAAAGTGCGTCTGATACGCGCTCTTGTGCTTAACGGTAGGGCTCACGCTGTCCGTGCATACGCCGCAAATGGAGACGATACTCTGAGAGGGGTGATTCACGGCGTACCGATGAACACCTCAACCGAAACTCTCATGGTGCACCTACGTGTCAGAACGCGCGGTGTGGAGATCATCACTGCCGGAATGATAGGCACAACGAAAAGCGCAGCCATTACATTTTTCGGTCCAACGCTACCTCGTACCGTCTACTATTACGCGGGTGAACTCCGCTGCTAACCCTTCCGACCTACGATTCAAATCTGCAAGGTCTTCCGAGAAAAAGGACACCACGCGGACGTTTGCTCGCATCCGGATCACCCCATTTGCCGGCTGTGCGGACTGACTAATCCAACGGATGGACATCCGTGTTCTATTAGTTGCGCCTCGTGCGGGGACGCTCACCTCACAGGAGATCCAACTGCCAAAAAGATTGCCCGCAGCTTCCCTCGGGGGAACACTGAGGAGGATGCGGAGCATATAATTGGTTAACGGGGTGTTAAAGTGCGACTTACTTGGGTCGATGGCTAAATTGGTTAACGTGGTTGTGAAATGGGGTGTTAAATTGCGACTTACTTGGGTCGATGGCTAAATTGGTTAACGTGGTTGTAGGAGGGGGTGTTAAATGAGTGAACACGTACACACGTATGCGAAAGGGCGGCGCTGGTCGAAGGAACGTCGATCATTGTGTTTGTGGATTCGTTGGCATTCATTTCACCGCGACCTTTGACGTCTACGCGCCGTACAAACCAACCGACGAGCGGCAACTGAGCGAGCGAGCGCCGACCTTGAGTATATATACAGCGCGACGGCGCATGCACTGTCAGCTGTTGAATGTTCTCGAAGCGCGACGGCGCATGCGCGTCCACTGGAGAATCAGGAGAATCGTAGAATGTTCTCGAAGGGGAGAAGCGCGCGCGGCACAGATGGTGGGTGACGGTGCATGCGCGCGTCAGCTGTCGAATGTTCGAGAAGGGGGAGAAGCGCAATGGCGCATGCGCGCGCGTCAGCTGCCGATGTTGTCGAAGCGTGAAGGCGCATGCGCGCTACATTATACATCTAGCGAATGTTCGTGAAGAGGAGAAGCGCACGCGGTGTGTAGAGGAGGAAGGGTGCACAGATGGTGGAAGAGTGAAGCGCGCGCGGTGTGTAGAGGAGGAAGGGATGCACAGATGGTGGAAGGAGGAGGAGGAAGCTTGCGGACGGCGCCGCACTACAAGCCTCGAGTATTAGATGCTCCGCATCTAAAAGAAAGACATCCAAAGACTCTCCGGGCGCGCGACCTTCTCCCCTCAGAAGCTTAGGTTCGCTGACGAACCTCCTCTCATCGGCGCCCGAGCAAGCCCTCGAATGTTCTAGATGGAAAGGGGCGTGGTGATGCCGGGTTGAGTTATCTGTCGCGGATGGCCCTCGTACCGTCTCGTGCTTTTCCCCAGCTTTCGCGGCGCATCGCGCCGATGAAATGATGAGAATTTTCTGGAATCGCACGCGGAAGGTATTTAACGGAGCAGCGGAGATGGGAGATCAGGAGAAGACAGAAGTTAGCGCCAGAGCGCGTAGGGATTCCACCATGTAGGCAGCGAAGGGTTTTTCCGTAGTGACAAAGCAGGGGAAGAAGAGAATTTCCACCTGAGGGGTGAAGGCTCGAGCTACAGGCAAGAGCGCGTGTCTTCCGCTATCGAGCGAAGACGCGTGTGAACAGCTGCGGGTGTGAAGCCGACGTGTTTCCGGCGAAGAAGTTTGAAGCTTGGAGAGTGGCCAATTGAAGACGCGAGGTTTCCTGGAAGAGAAACTTCGGGGGCAGCGCAACGACAGAGGTTTCCTGGAAGAGAAACTTTGGGGGTAGCGGAATGACAACAACGCTGGACTTTGAGTGAGTGATTCTCGGAAGAGTATCATTCAGACTTTTGTTCGAAGAACTTTGGACTGGATAACTGAATAAGTTTTCTAACTCTTTAGTCTTTAGGTGTCTTGGTGGTTCAATGCATGCGACTGCATTGTAGTGCGTATTGTTGTCTGTGTCCGGTGTTTCGAGTGTGGCTGATTGTACTGTGTAGTACGTTGTTTGATTGGTGACATATTTACTCAACTATTGAGGAGTGTGCACACTGGTGTATTGTTTTTGATCTGCCATTATTGAGAATATAATTTTGTTTTGTTTATCAACTCTCGGCTCTGACTTGTTCTTTGGGCCACAGCCGGCGTCCGCTGCCGTGCCAAAAAGGACCACCTCTAAATTGTCCACGCTTTCGTGGTGCGGTTCAGGGGCCGATACTTCGGCCCTTGAATTAGCCCGGCAATCGCCTCCCGAATTAACGGGACCTCTGACAATCTGGCGTCCGCGACAGGACCTTTTGGTTCACAGTGTGCCCAAAGTAGTGAGAAAAAGCCTCGAGCTGTTGATAGTGCTATCGGAACAATTTTGTGTGTTGCTCAGTGTTCTCGTTAACGAGTGCAGGAGAGAGTTCCGATAGACGGATTCAGGCAGATAATTTTTTGCACGTGGCAAGACTTTATTTGCGAGACACCATGGATCTCGAAAAGTTAGTAGCTCTTGGTGAGAAGATGGGTGTGCCGAACTACGGATGTGGGTAAGCCAGAAGGAGAAAGAGGCGGTGGAGAGAGAGAGTTTGGCAGCTGAGAGGGCCAAGGAAGAAAAAGCAGCGGAGTTGGAACGAGAGAGGTTGGCAGCTGAGAGGGCAAAGGAAGAAAGAGAGCAACAGTTGAAGTTGGAGTTTGAGAGAGAAAAGCTAGCCGCTGAGAGAGAGAAGAAAGAGAGGCAAAGGAGCGACAGCTGAAAGAAGAAAGAGAGCAGCAATTGAAGTTAGAGCTGGAGAGAGAGAAGGTGGCAGCCAAAAGGGCGAGACAAGAAAGAGAAGCGAGGGAGCGACAGCTGCAAGAAGAAAGAAAAGCGGAGATCGCTGAAAGGGAACAGCAGGGCAGCATGAGATGGAACTCGAGCGGCTCCGTTTGCAACAGCGAAGTGAAATTCCGGTCCAAGCTAGAGTTGAAAGCAGCGAACGGGAGGACCACAGCTTCTGCTTGAACCCAAGCAAGCTGCTCGTAGCGTTTGAAGAAAGGAAGGACGACTTTGACGCGTACCTTCACCGATTTGAGGCGATTGCAAGGAGCCAGAATTGGCCGGAACATCAATGGGCAAGTGCTTTGAGTACTTGCTTGAGTGGCGAAGCGCTCAGTGTGTACGGTAGGCTGACGCCGACCGATGCAGCCAGCTATGCAAAGGTGAAAACTGCTTTGCTGAAGCGATTTCGATTTACTGTAGAAGGATTCCGAGACAGATTTCGGACAGGATAGCCAGCTGATGGTGAGACGGCTACGCAGTATGCCTTCCGACTTGGCCATTATTTTGACAGAAAAATTGAACTTTCAGGAACAGCGCAGGAATACGATGAGCTTAGAGAGCTCTTAATTAGAGAACAATTTCTTACTAGTTGCCACCCAAGCCTGTCACTGTACTTGAAAGAGAGGAGAGCTAAGTCACTTGAAGACATGCTTGAATTAGCTGATCAATTCTTGAAAGCGCAAGCTGGCACTAATTTGGCCAAGGTCAAGAAGGAGTGTCCTGAAGATTCGAAGAAATCGGCTCCCGAAGAAAAGAAGCGTGCATCGGAGAGCATTCCGCGATGTTTTCTGTGTAAACGAGTGGGTCACTGTGCTAACAACTGCCGAACTAACTACACGAGCCCTACGGTCGTAAAATGTTTCAAATGTGGTCAGACTGGGCACAAAGCAGACGCATGTCGAAACGGAGCGGGTCAAACTCACCAGGTATCCTGTGTTCAAGCGGCACTAAAATCCGGTAATAATGCCGTCTCCGATGGATTCGTAGAGTTGAAAAATGGGGAGAAAATTCTTATTGTGAGTGCTGTAATGACAAAACAGCCAACCGGTGTTACGAAGGTAATATCAACGCTGCCTGGAAAAGTTGCGGGCAAAAAGGTTACGGTGTTAAGAGATACCAGTAGCTCCACTGTCATCGTGCGAAGAAATTGGGTACGGGAAAGTGAGTTAACAGGTGAAACAAAACCAGTCTGCCTAACTGACAGTACGGTTCGGATGCTTCCCGAAGCAGAGATTGAGGTCAAAACCCCGTACTTCAGCGAGAAGGTTACTGCCCTTAACAAAAAACGAGGGCGCACGATAACTTCTTTTTCATGAACAGCGTCCCATACTTGTTCTATCCTTATAATGAAAAAAGTTTTATTTATTCGGGCCAAGTAGCTATTAGAATCAGAAAATAAAATAGGTACTATTTCCTGGCGCGCGCGCATGCAGGTGGTTTGGCTCTATAGCTTCCACAGTGCTGTCAAGAAAAGCTGTCACAGAGTACATATGACACTCTTGTGACTGGGGCAACCACCGAAGAGCACTGCAGAAGTTTGTAAGCAGTGTTTAAAACACTGGAGCCAAACGGCATCCGAGTAAATGGCTAAAAATGGAGTTCTTCAAAAGCGAGCCTTAAGTGCCTTGGACATGTTATCAGTAAGACCAGTCCCAAGCCAACAAATAAAACAGTTCAAGCTCTTTCGAAAGCCCCATCGCCTATAGGCCTCCCAACGTTGGCCAGGGGGCGCTGCGCCGCACGCTTTCGCCGTCTTTCTAGCAAAAGCCGGTCGCTTGGTACCCCGCTCCCGGTTTCTGCCTTCGCTATCTCAGCACATTCACGCACTCTGCACGCGCTGTTATCTGGTCTCCCTCCACGAGCATCGTCACCTCTGACTTGCTTTGAAGGTTTAAAAAGATTATAAAAACGTTTTCACGGTGAGAATCTTATCAGAACCGACAGTGATTCATTGACAACCCTTGCGGGACCAAGCAAGTCAAACTCGATGTCTCTGAGTGAGTGCTTTGTGAATGTCGATCATGAACAGCTGTGTTTCTATGACATTACAAGTGAGGTGACGGCGCGAATTCTATATGTCTGTTACCAAAAAAAAACGCGCATTTGCTGCGACATTCACATCTTCTCGGAACAGTCGGCAGACTACCACTACGCTTTCGCGTGTATGTGTGTAAATAGCGTTTGGATTTTTATAGCTTGAATGTCATGTTTGTCACGCGGCTTTCAATTTTGTATAGGAGGCCAGTGTGAAGAGAATGAACTTACGTCTGCTCTGTTCAGTACGAGGCACCATTTTAGTGCGGTGTGTTCCGTTTGATAAGAGTTTCACTTTTGCCGAGGTTTTAATCAGGTGCTAACAAGGCCTTATCATAACTTCAATGACACTTTTGATTTTCGCTGCTCCTTTGAAAGTATACTGATGCGTACGAAAAGAAGTCTTTCATGTCCACATATACCATGCATGTTCCTTGCAGCGCATGTTTCATTTTGGATAATATCCACAACTGATCATGCAGCGTGTCCAATGATTCGACGTTCCATTAGCTTGCTTTGACAGCTCGCATGGTCGTTGTCATATTGCACAATAATCACTAGGATCAAGCATGTTTTAGTAACACCGAACATTGCCCCTAGAAACCTCTTCAAATTTCACTGAACAGTCAACAATTTTACATCAGCTTTTTTCAACTTGTTTTCATTAAGGCAGCAGTATTTAACACGGCTCGGGCGCATGCAAGGGCATAAAATTTTACGTGGCGAAATCATCATTACATTAGGAGGCACTCCGTAGATTGAGACTACACAGTTTGGTTTCTGCCACCTGAGGTTATTCCGAGCGTGCACTTAAATTTATTTAAATTGTATATGGCACCGACGACCACGGACAGAGGGTGCACACACACCGAGTGACACTTCTGTTTACATTGAGCATCATACTACCATACGCTAAAAATATGCAACATCAACACGCCCTGTCTATCATTCTTGCACCAAAATCAGGGTGCACTGTCACTTCTTTTCGCTCCCGTAGAAGCGCAGAAGGCGTATACGGGAGTCGAACTCATGACTTCGATTATAGCATCACAACACCTCATCATGCTAATTTATCGGTGTGTGTTGCATGCAAGACCTGTACGTTTACACTCTCAGTACGGAACCACAGCCCAAGTCTGTCTACACTGAGCGGTGATGAGAAGTGTAGAGCGATGAGCAGAACAAAATATTTTCAGGGCTCACGGAACGGTATTTTGAGTGTATTAGGCTAGCAAGCTTCACCGCTTTTGCTCTATCATTGGTTGTCTCAGAACGCCAGAGATCAGTCGCGAAATGTACAGCAGTTGTCTATTTTCTATAGTTCCAGTTTACATACACGTTTTTTATTATGAGTCCAGCCATCGAGTTTCTTTCAGTTAATTAATAGTTTGTAGTACTGTGCACGACAGAAAACTTTTGATAGTAACGAGATCACGGAGTAACACCGAACTGCCATAATCCACTCTTTACGCCTTTGCTTCTGACACTGCTTGCACTGGAAAGGGTAGAACTTGATGGGCAGTTTTCAGGTCTTCATACCTAAACTTTTGTCACAGCTCACAATGCAGCAGTAGTGCGTGCCTGCAAATCAGAGTGGCGAAGCAGCGCTGGTCGTTGCGTGCGCAATGCGAGATAAGCGCAATAAAGGCTGGTGCACACCGGTGACTAACAGCTGTGGCGCGACCATTTGCGACCGGCGACCAAAAAGCGAGTGATGTTCACACCGGCAGAGGCTGCATGCCAGTGACCGGAAGTCGCAATACCGGAGAGTCACGTCCGGTTTTCGTTATCAGCGAGAACTCTGGAGACCGGCGCCGATCAGCTGATCGCCGCCAGCTGAGTGAGCGGAAAAAACCGAGGATGCCGCATTTCTTGTTTTTATCTGTTCTTGCCAACTCCATCAAAAAACAAACAACAAAAATTGAGCATCGCTGATTGGTTCCTGCAGCTTTGCAAATGCCGTCGCGCGACTGAAAAATCAGTCAGGAAGCGACTAGCCAAAGAAGTCGCTTTGCGATCGTTCACGGCAGTTTGCGACCAGTCCCAAATGATCGCGCAACCGCTGCTAGTCGTTGGTGTGCACCAGCCTTAAGAAACACTTTTTCCGTGCGCGCAATGAGAAAACCCAGCAAGTGCGGCCAATCCGAGCACCCGGAGGTTTTCTCTCTTTCCGCTAGGGTGGTAAACGGCGCTGCGCAAACTTGAGCCCCAAGGTCCCTAGATGAAACAAGCTTCCAAGGTAGTGACACCTGTCCCTTTCCTCCTCACCTATGTCCCTGAAGCGCCCCCAAGAAGGTTGAAAACCTCCATAAAAAAGCGAAGTTTGAGGTTCAGTTGCTACGGTGAATTGATGTAACTGAAACAAAATGAAATGAAATGAGTCGTAAAATAAACGGTTATCGTTATGAACATAAACAGTAAAACACAAGAGCAAGCGGGATGTGCGTTGCTCGACTGGCAACGTTGTGCAGTTCTTTATTATACACCACTAGCCATGGCATCTCGCGCCGTAGACCAAGTTTATCCAGTTATAACTAGTCCACATCTCTGAAAGTGTTTTTTTTTCGTGCGTGACACAGTGAACGCGCTTATTGCTGGATCCTGTGAGCGAGCACAGGGCATGACGTTGTGACGAGTGACTACAGCCGGCTTGTGCACACGCAAGAAAAAACTACGGTTTGACTCGTTCGAACGCTTGATTAGCAGCACTGTGATGGCGGTTTTAAATGCGAAGCATTTCTTGGCGAACTTCGGTGACTTTGAGCGTATCTATCTATCTATCTATCTATCTATCTATCTATCTATCTATCTATCTATCTATCTATCTATCTATCTATCTATCTAATCCAGGACTTACGACTTTTAGCTCTACTGGCCATTTCGATAATGATATCAATACCAAAGTTGGTATGAAATAACATGACTATACGAAAAACATACCTGACCGCTCATATCAAGAAAATCAGGACATGGATGTGATGAATGTCATGATTTACGTCTCATGGGCCTGCAGATCTTGCGGTGGTTTTGTTCACATGGCATGTTCCAAACTGGTATGGTATGACATGATTGCATGGTGAACACAAGCGGCCGAATCTAACATAAAAATCAAGACATGCGTGTCATGTAACATGACTACTGTCCAAGTTCATGATGCGCTCGCGGGCGTTTCGATAGTGTCACATATACCAAATTCGATATTACTCTACGCGAATGAATGACGAAGGTATGTCACTATAGCAAACAAGATAATCATAAGATGCCTGTTATGTCACAACATTGCTACATGTCACGCACATGATGCGCTGGTGGACGTTTTGCTAGCTTCACCTATACCAAATTTGGTATTACCGAACATTGTTTGGAGACGAAGGTATGATACTGGTGCAAACATGATGAACGAGAGATGCGTGTCATGTAACAACATGATTACATGCTACGCTCATAATGCACTCGCTGCCACTTCGAAAGCTTCACATGTACCAAACTGGGTATTACGCGAACGAACGACATAGGTAAATGACACATACAAACATAATAATCACGACATGCGCGTCATGTAACAACGTGACTACAACGTGGCCGTTTGGCTAGCTTCACTTGTGCCAAATTTGGTATTACGTGACGCCAATGGCTGACGAAGGTATGTGACTGGGTCAAACATGATAATCATGAGATGCATGTCTTGTGAGAGCATGACTACATGCCACAGTCAAGGCGCCAATACCTTTCGACGTGACAAGGTGCGTGTGCTTACCGGCGTTCAATTCTTCGAGTCACGCTCGCGTTGCCACCCCAGGCACCGATCCTGCCATATGCTCGCAGGCACGCGACGCACTGCGTTGCTGTGAAGCATGCGCGTTTCAGCGCGTCCGGTGTCCCTTCGTCACGAAAAGAGAGAGACGCAGTGTTGTCTGGGTAACGCATCGGCGTGAAATGCAGCATGTCGCATTTCACGCTGGTTGCCGACGGGCCACGTCGACGGACGCTGGTTGCACCTGGCGTCAGACTATGGAGTGCTCGCGTTTCGCTAACGTAGCGTCGCTTGCCCAGCGTGTGCGGGCATCGACGCTACATTGGAGTATATTGGGCCCTTCTATATGCACTCGTGGCCGTTTTGCTAGCTCCACATATACCAAACTTGGTGTTTCGTGACGTCGATGGGTGACGAATATGTAAGACTTGTACAAACATGATAATCATGACAAGCGTGTCATGTAAGAACATGTGTTTGCTACAAAATGTGCGATGTTTACTTTTGTGCAAGACAAGAGAAGTAGCCTGGCGCCACGCATTGGAGCCAACCTCTCATTACATAAATTTAATTAAAAAGTGGCAACATATACCGCGTTCATGGCGTGTTCGCGGTAGTTCCGCTAGCTCCACATATAATAAATTTGGTATCACACCACGTGAATAGAGGACGAAGCTAAAGGACACATCCAAACATGATAATCATGACACGGATGTCATGTGTGGCATCTTTTACCTCCCTCTTGTAGCGTTTTGGTAATTTTAAAGGGACATATTAAGCTTTCTTATTCGTGCTTCGCATATCATCGATTCCCACTGTATGTGGGATCTGCCAATTTTTTACTCAACGGAAATTATCTGATCCTTTTTTCTTTTCCACATTCATTTCAGGAGTAAACAAAGTGCTTAGGTGGCAGTCTGTGAACCTTCAAAGTATCATAAGCCGGTTGACGACAACAGTTTATTCAGTTCAAAGAAATGAAGCCATGTTTTGTTGAATGGGTCGCATTATGTGTTTGGCCCGCAGCAGCAGGAGTGGTGTATGCACGGTACACGCGGACCGCATTATAGTGTAAGCGGAAACAGCAATGCCAAAGCCACAAACACCCATGCGATACAAAACATCACCAATTTTCGGTGTGTACTTCAAATATTATAAAAGACCTACCTTCAAAACATAAGAAGCCTCAACTGTCCTATGAGATATCAACTTTTTTTCGCAGTACTGGTGCTCCGCGCATGCCCAAAATTTAACAAAAGCTTCCGTTAATTTTTGCAAGCTAAGTTACCATCAAAAGGAAGTGTACCTTATGGTCTGTGGAATGGTAAGCTTTCCTTTAAAATAATGAAAAAAAACTAAACAGCCTAATGAAGTACAGGTAAGACTAATAAATGAAACTACCTGTTTTCCACTGTGAGTCATGGCAAAAAATGTTAAGAGCGATAGAAAATCTCACTGGAGTAGTAGTAGTAAGCGTAGTAGTAGTAGTACAAAACTTTATTATATACATAATCCAGAGAGGCTTGAACTCCAGTGCCCCGAAGAATATACGGGGTTGAGAGCGAAGTCTGTCCGGCAGGGTGGTCCCCTATTCCAGGGCCCCACTGGCGCGAGCCATCCGTTCAGCTCTTTGGATCAGTCGCAGCTGATCCACTAGGGCTGGGCTAGACAGCAGCGCCTCCCATTCCTCTCACGTGCCAGTGGTGTCGTGCTCTTTGTCGTGCTCTGCACACTCCCACGTGATGTGAAAGAGTGTTGGGGTGCCTCCACACCACGGGCACATATCTCTGTACGCCGTGGGGTAGATCAGGTGAAGAGTGTGCAGATTTATGTAAGTGTTAGTCTGTATTTTTCTAAGCGCTGCTGCCTCCGCAGCGCTGAGCTTGCTGTGAGGACGTGGATACAGCTGCCTATTTTCTCTGTAGTACTTTAAAATTGTTGCGAAGCAAGGGTCCAGGTATGTAGGGTCATCACTTGCATCGGCTTGAGTGGCTCGGTGATTTGTGAAGCCTCGAGCCGCCTCATCCGCGCGCAGGTTCCCTGTCACACCCTCGTGCCCCGGTGCCCAAGTCACAGCCTCTAGGTATTTCACTGTGGGGTCCCATCCTGTCCCAACCAATATACGGAGCGCTTGTGCTCCAATTTTGCCCTTTAGATAGTTTCTGCAAGCTTTTTGCGAATCTGAAATAATTGTTAATGGAGCGTTTCGCGTCCATCCCTCTTTTATTGCGAGCGCTATGGCAACTTCTTCTGCTTGTGTTGTCGACGCCTGATCTATTGAAGCACAGGCTGTGATTTTCCCTCTATGGTCGGTGGCTACACACACATATCTCTTTGCATTGGTCTGATAAGGCGCGGCGTCAGTGAATCTGGCCGTGTTTAAAAATCTTGTCTTTTTGTCTATGTAGTCAGCCCTTGCCTTTCTTCTTCCAGCATGCAGAGTAGGATCCATGTTGCTTGGTATTGGCAATACGGTGTACCATTTTCTGAATTCGCTTGGTACTTCTTTAGTTTCTTGATGTGTTTGTATACAGTATAGCGCCCTAGTTTTGTTAGGACTGCTCTGCCCGTTGGGGTCTGGAGAAGGCGATTTTCTTGCGCTAGTAACTGGGCCTCGGATACTTCTTCAATTGTGTTATGAAGACCAAGCGCCAGCAGCTTGTCGTTTGAAGTATTCCGCGGTAATCTCAGGGCTGTCGTGTAGGCCATTCTAATTATTTTGTTTGCTTTTTCTTCTCTTCCCTGTTCATAATTTGATATGGAAGCGAGTATGTAATGCGACTGATGACGAAACTTTTGACCAATTTTAGGGTATCTTGTTCTCTCATGCCTTTATGGTTGTTTGTTATTCGCGAGATCATGCGTGAAATCTGCTGTACTGATGTTTTGATTTGATTTAGTGTGTGCAGACATCTCTGATTAGCTTGAAGCCACATTCCTAATATGCGTACGGTATCTTTCTCCGGAATGACGTTTCCGTCGAGCTTGAATTCCAGCTTTAGATTCGGGTCGATCCTCCGTGCTTTTCTCTTCGTGAAGCGAATGAGCTCTGACTTTTCGGCTGAGCACTGAAGACCCCGTATCCTTGCGTACTCTTCTATGGTGTTAGCTGCCTGTTGTAATCTATCTTCTCTTTCTGCTAGGCTGCCTGTGGTTGTGCATACCGTAATATCGTCTGCATATATCGCATGTTGTTGACCGGCAATATCTTTGAGTTTTCCTGCAAGGCCTGTCATAGCGACATTGAAAAGTGTCGGTGAAATTACCGCTCCTTGGGGTGTTCCTTTGTTTGGAGGTTTAATGATGTCGGATTCGTAATCTCCCAGCTTGATTGTTGCAGTCCTGTTACTAAGAAAACTTTTGACGTAGTCGAACATTCGTTCTCCACAGTTAGCTTCCTCCAGACCTTTTAGTATTGCTTTGTGACTTATGTTATCAAAGGCTCCCTTCGTGTCAACTGCCATAACGACGTTTTCCCCAACCTTAGAGATGTCCATTAATAATTGTTCTTTTAAAAGTAGTAGAACATCTTGCGTAGAAAGGTGTGAGCGAAAGCCAAACATAGTTTCGGGCATGAGGTTGTTCTTCTCGAGATGGTTGAGGAGCCTGGTGTTCACCAGTTTTTCAAAGATTTTTCCTAAGCAGGACATGAGCGAGATAGGTCTCATGTTCTCAATGGCAAGTTTTTTTCCTGGTTTAGGCACCATGAACACAATCGCATGTTTCCATTCTGGTGGGACAGTTCCAGCCAGCCAATGTTTGTTTATGTATTTAGTGAGAGCTTCAATAGCTTCATCATTTAGGTTCCTGATCATACCATTGGTGATTTTATCTGCCCCCGCGGCTGTGTTCTTCTTGTTACTAAATATGGCTGCTCTTATCTCAGCGTCCCGTAAAAAGCTTGTCTAAATCAGGTTGCGGCGATTCTTTATACCTTCCTTGATATGAAGGCGTCACTCCGTCTTCCCCAAAGCAATTTTTATGCATGACTTGAATGAGGTCCTCTTTTGTACCTGGGTATAAAGCAGCAATCGTTCAACAGCTTTACTGTTTTCATTTTTCGTCTTCGTGGGGTCTATCATGGCTTTGAGTATGTTCCATGTTTTGGCCGTACTCAGCGTTCCATTGAGTAAATCTCAGAAATCGGCCCAATTAGTTGCAGCTAGTTGATTGGTGTAATCCTCTGCGCGCTGGGTGATATCTTTGATTTTTTCTTTCAATTCACGGTTACGTTTCTGTCTTTTCCATCTTTTTGTAAGGCTTCTTTATGCTTCCCAAAGATGTAGTAGGTGTGAGTCGACCTCAGGGGCATTGCTTGATCGCGTTATTTCTTTACTATACCTTTCTTTTTGACGCCTTATTTCGTCACACCAATGACTCAAGTTTGTTATATCTGAGGCAGTCAACCTTTGTTCCAGTGATTTTCTGAACGCATGCCAATTAGTTATTTTGGCAACGCCAATCTTTTTACGAATCTGATCTGTGTGTATAGTGCTTCATAATATGTAATGATCACTGCCTAGATTTTCTAGAGTATTTTGCCATTCTACCTCTTGACAATTTTTGCACATAGTTAGATCCGGTGTCGTGTCTCTGGAGTTACTGTTTCCTAGTCTTGTTGGCATTGCTGGATCCATCAGGAGTGTCATACCTGTAATTTCAATTTGCTGGGCTATGTTTCTGCCTTTGGCATCCTGAGTGAGGTATTCCCAGCTTGGGTCTTTTGCATTGAAGTCCCCCACTACTATGAGCGTGTTCTGCTTCGCTAGTTTTGCTGAATCTTCAAATAGTTGGTCGAAAGTTGCCTTTCTTTATCGAGGTGGGCTACAAATGTTCAGGATGAAAATGCTTTTCTTTTCTTCTCTTTATATAAGATTTCCGTGATGATATGTGTGATTTCGATTTCTACTATTGGTTTATGCTGTATTGCGGTTATGGATTTGTGGACTAATGTCGCCACTCTCCATTGGTTGTTATTATTCACAGCTTCACCATGAGTGTCATAACACTGCATGCTTGGCCTTATTCCCACCTCTTGGAGAGCTATCACAGCAGGTGGCCTCGGCTGCATGGCCACCAGCTGTGAAAGCTGTTCTTTTTTTGTCAAAATCCCCGGCAGTTCCACTGCCATATGTCACACTCTTCCGTAGTTTTTCTTAGTCGCTTATGCATTGTCAGTATCTTCTTGTGTCATATTAAGTAGGCCCGGCCTGTTGTATGCCTTATCTGCCTTTTCTCTTATGTGGCTGCCATTGGTAGGCTTTCTCAACGCCTTCGTGACTTCTATCTGTTGCGCTTGAATTTTTCTTTCCAACACGTCGAGTTTTCTGTCTACCTGCCCCATGACCTGTTCAACGATGGAGGGAACTATTTCTTTTACGGCTTCTTTCAGAATAGCTATCGTCACCACAGTGTCGCCGTTCAATATTGATACGCTTTGTTGCTGTTACTGCTGCTGTCCTGCCAAGAAAGATTGAATTGGTTTCTCTTGTGGTTGTTGCTGCTGCTGCTTTTGTTGGCTTCTAAGTTGCCTATTTTCTCTTCCTAAATCCCCCATTCTTACACGCATTAACTCTAGCTCTCGCTCGAGTCACGTGAGCTGTGTGTGTGTTGATGTTGTTGGGAGGCTGCCGCTGCCCAGCTTACCCTGAATTTCTGGTGGTGGTGGTGGTGCTGCTGCTGCTGCTGCTGCTGCTGCTGCTGTTGTTGTTGTTGTTGTTGCTGCTGCTGCTGCTGCTGCTGTTGCTGCTGCTGCTGCTGCTGCTGCTGCTGCTGTTGGTGGTTGTTGGTGCTGCTGCTGTTGGTGGTGGTGGTGCTGCTGCTGTTGCTGCGATGTCTTCTTGAGCTTCTTGTTCTTGTTCGTCTGCTTTCTTCTTGCCGATTGCCTTTGTGGCTGAAGTGGTCTCGGGAATTCGATCTGGACCTTGATCTCGAGCGGGAACTGGATCGAGATACGGAGCGTGATCCCGCGTTGGACCCCTCCGTTAAATCCATATCCTGCCTTTCGGTGCTGAACCACCGACGCTTCAGTATTCCTGGAGATCGTTGTCCATTTTCGTGTCTTAATCTGTTGTACCTGTTCTTTTCCCTGTTGGGGGACTTTCTTAAGCCTTTTAGTGCATTCTTTTGCCGCCGTTGGATGATCCCCGCCACATAGTGCACACTTGAGAACGCACTCGTGGTCGTTTGGAGGGTCGTCAAGCCTGCAGCCGCCACACACATTCACAGTGGGTGTTGGACAGACGTCCGTCCTGTGGCCTTGGCTTTTACACAGTTTACAGTATTGTCTTGTGGGTTGGTATGGTAGACATGGCATCTCACAACCAAAGTAATACACAAAACGCGGCACAATGGGTCCATCAAAGGTTATCATTGCCGTCTCAGATTTTCCCAACATGCGTGCTTGCACGATTGTGACGCCCTGTATGCGTACTCTAAGGTTGTTGAGAAGTTCTTCTTCCGGTGTTTCACGTTCCAGTCCGTGCACAACTCCCTTGAGAAACCCCTCGGGTGTAGAAATGTAGGTATTGTCACGGGTCGTGACGTGGCCGAAGACAGGAGACTTCGTGTTGGGATTTGGGTGGAGGTGCTGCTTCGTTCATGTACCGGACGCCCCCGTCAAGCCGTGTACCCAGCACCTCCACCAGATGTCACGGGGTCGTGACGTGGCCGAAGACAGGAGACTTCGTGTTGGGATTTAACTGTTTATTTGGGCGAACCTGTGCCCGGTAAAGGAAAGTCCAATTACAGCAGCAGTCTCGCACAGATAGCAGTCTCGGACTGATAGCGGCGAACGAAGCGTCGGCCTTCGATCAACAACTGACTAGTGGCGAAGCGCGTCGGCATTTATACTCTTGCCGTCGAATGTTCTAGCGTTATCGCTGGCGGTGGCGTAGGTTCCAGAACAATCTGTACCGTTCGCACAGTGGGCGTGATCTTATCGAAATGATCTACTACAGTCCGGAACCTTCTCGAAAACTGCAGGCGCGGTTTGCGCTGAGAATCGTGTGGTGTTTTGGGACGATAACAAAAACTTGGGAAATGGAACGTGACAGTATTCACGAGATGTCTGGTGTTCTTGAGGTCGAGCGCCTTGATTTTCAAAATTTGCTCAGCAACGTGCTTGTGTGGAGTACTTGCAATGATAATGTTGAATCCATTCCGGAGGCGCAGCAGGAATTTGTCACCTCTGCCTATTCCCGCGTCTCCACATGCACGTGCAATCGCTCGTGCCACTTCATATGTTTTTAAGTCTCTCACCACGAGCCCTGGTTTGGGTCGTATAATAATTTTCATATCATTCTTGGGTAGAGGCGTCGCACGTGAGCGTCGGCGGCCTCTCATGGCACCCGACGCGTCGCGTCTACTCCCGTGCGCCCGCTCAGGCGTTCCGTAACTGCCACCCGCGTTCCTCTCGCTGTCTCTGAAGCTGCTGTCTGCCAGAGAGGCTAAGTCATTATTTGTTCTTTTCGTAAGATTTAGTGAAGTTTGCTGAAAATCACCAACCTGTCTGGGATCTTCCATGGCCCGCGTTTGCTTCCTTAGTCTCTTACGTTCGCGTAATGAAAGAACAAGCTGCCACTGACCGTCTTTCGCCTCGTCATCAGTTTCCTTTGATGCTTCATGGTGTTCGCTCGCGTCGCCGCTTGCTGACTCCACATGTATCGCCTCGTCAGATGATGGGGAGTATTTGACGAAATCTTCTGCAGAGCCCAGTTCTGTGCTCAAATCTTGATCGTCCGTGTCCATGGCTTCCTTTGCCGTTACCTGGTCGTCGTCCGTTGGGTTATTGGCTGCTGCATTGGCATGCCCAGGAGAGTTGCTGGTAATCGATGCACTGCTCCCCGGTCCGCCGCTAGTCCTAGCCTGGCGGCCGTGCATTCCAGGTTTCTGGTCACTTCAGAAGGGAAGAAATGGGTGTCGTTGTCCCGATAACTTGGTGTCAAATTGATCACGTCATACTTCCAGACACACTCTGCGTTAGCTTTAAAGAAGCCACGAAGTTTAACGCAAAAACAGGCAAATTTTGAGGAGCCGAGACGAACGCGTCCGATCCGCTCGACGCCACCTAGCGTCTCGGAGTACCTCGAAAAACTTGTTACTGGGATAGTCGGCACAATACTTAGAGGAAACTTTTAGACGCTCAAGCAGCACCAAAACTGGAAAAGAGCGTCATGTTGCTCTGTTCCTGTGCTTCGTATTGTGTCTAACTTTTTTCTCTATGTTGACAGGAGCTTTGAAAGCCTGTGTGGTCATTAATGAAATAATGTACGGGCAGCCTGTTCTCAGCAACCCGTTTTCCTTGTTTTTCAAATAACATAAATGCTATTTTCCGAGTTACAGATTCATGCTGTGTTAAGGATAACGGAGCTGCCATGTTTAGAAAAGTGCAGAGGACGTGCACGTAATAACGGAAGCGTGCTGTGTGTGGCGATTCAGAAAATAAATTTACAGAGCCTCCGTGAGACAGAGCATGCTGTTTTTTAAACTTTCAGAAATCCCCCTTTCCCGATTTACCGGCAAGGTCTCCTGTAAACTTGGACATTTTTTTAGTGTTGTAATGTTCCACTGTCAACATTTTTTTCTCCTGGCAGTGGTGACACTATCAGCGCTCAGGGAAGCATTTCGTTGAAAGCTCTGAGCGGCTGAATAGAGCTTCTCAACCGTGCTGCAGCGTCCGGAATGAAATTTGGAGACCCTGTGTATTGTCTAACAGCTACATTGCTATTGGTTGAGGGCCTGGCCCGCCGATATAACTTTTGGTAAGCTCGTCGAGATGTTAGTAGGTGCTCCCGTTATATTCAGTGGCTAGTTTTGTTAATGTATTTGTTGTTTCGGTTCTCGTGTTAGCAGGATCTATCATTGCACACAAGAAGGCCCAGGTTTTGTTTTTGTTCCCAAAGTGCCTTTGAGTGAATCACAAATGTTAGCCATTGCTTTGTGTTAGCTCTGTAGCATAGCAATAGGCATCATCAGTTAGCTGGTAGATCTGCTGCTTCAGTTTACGATAAATTAAGCCTTTGGCGTTTCCACCGTTTACAGCTTCCCGTCGGGCCTCCCGCATGTGTGCTATAGGAGATTGTCCACTGCCGGTCTGTTCACTCAGGTTTGATACGTCTTGGTAAATTAGCATGAGTTTTAGTGATGTATTCTCCCCACTCTTGTGCTGTGGTGAATTTGTGGAGTCTGTTCTCACGTGCCTCGCGGTATTTCTTCCAGTTTGTTAACTTCCGTTTCTCTAGTGGCCGTCTGAGTTGGGTTGTGCTGCATTGGATTTGCGTTATGTAATGGTGACTTCCAAGGGCTTCCCCGAGGTTATTCCATCGAACTTGCCGCATGTTGTTGGTAAAAACAAGGTCGTGTGGTGTCTCTTGTGACGCTATCGCCCAGTCTGGTGGCATACCCGTGGTTGTAAGCAACTCCGAAATGTAGTTTTGGGTGGCTTCTAACAGCTTGGTCTCTTTCAGACGATCTACTCTATAGCCCCAGCTGGTGCTATACGCTTTGAAGCCGCCATGAAATAAGCGATCTTCGCCACTTATGTTGCTATTAGGTGTGCCTATTAGTGTAATAAAGTCCACCGAGCGCGCTGATATGGGCTGTATACATTGCAAATAACTACTTTGAGACGCCCCTTCTTGGCCGGCCCTATAGTGAGCGTTTTCGAGGCCTTTTCCAGAGTGGAGTGGCTATTATATGCATTTGCCAAGTCTTTCTTTACCAGGAGTGCCACTCTCGGATCAACTGTGTCTGATAGTAGGCGATAGCGTGTGAGTTGCTTCGAGCCCTTGCTAGTTTTCTGTAAGCAGATTACATCAGGGTGAACCAATGCTGTGTGGACGTATTGTGTTTGAGAGACGTGTTCGGTTTTAAAAAAAAGGGCAATTCCAAGACCACAATGTGGAACTTTTTGTAACCGAAAGTGCTTAGCCATGATAGAGAATATTGCTGCTGCAGGCAGTCCCTTTTGTATGTGTTACAACGACTTTTGCTTCTTCGCTTTTGGAGTCGTTACCGTGCTGCGGTTTCCTCTTTAGGACGCTCTGAAGTGTTTCATGTACGGGATGTTCTACGCCTTGAAAATCCTGACAAAAGAGCTGAAATTGTTGGTTCATTTGGTGTTGCAGGCATTTTTGTAATTGTTCTAGCAAAGCCTGTTGAACCCTTCAATCTGCCTGTGTGTAATATATGGCTGTGCAGATCGTTTGGCCGAGCACAGGGAAGCAGCTACCAGCTCCTTGATCTGGCTAAACCGAAGAGTAGGTGTCAGTTGGTGCCCTTGTAATTGAGAAGATTGCGTAAGTCGTGGCATTTGGTTCTCTGCCTGCTTTTGTTCTAGAAGCACCCCTATTTTCTTCTCTAACAGGATTTTTGCTGGACGTAGATCTTGATTTGCGCTTTGAACTGTTTGTTTTCTGTTACAACCCATTGATACGCCTGGCAGTGCATAAGTGGAGTGGCCGGGGAAAATGCGACGTCGGTCCACCTTACCTCTAGATCTTCGGTTTTGGTGCTTCTTGAGTGGAGTCGCCCGGCTCGGCTGGTGGGGCTGCCGAGTTCATTGTCATGGTCACCTCGAGTCTTTGTCTTGAGCGAGAGTGACATAGGGATTTTGAGAGGGCCCTCCAAACTTGACGGCTTCTTTTTCATCTTCAGAGGAAAACGATCGTGGTGGCATGTCGGAAGCTTGCGAAGGTAGTTTTTTCTCACTTTTTTAATTAGGTCGGTTGCACAGTAGCACTGGCTCAAGTCTTTTGGAGCACGGAGGCTCTCTGGTAAAGTGAGCTTTCTCGCAAGAGGCTCAAATTAGCCGGACAGGATGTTCAGAGGTAGGATTGTGTGTGCCACAAACCTTGCAAAAGGGTTTATCAGGTTGTGGGATAATGTCTTCACAGCGTTCCTTTTTCCTACAGGTTTTGGAAACTTGCAAAGTGCCACATAAAGGATGGCAAATAAGTTCACCTCCGTAAAAATATACGGTTCGCGGAAGCCTGTCCCCATTAATTGTGAGGGCTGCGCTCTTGTTGTTGGATATCATTCTGCCTTGCGCACGTTTGACGCCTTGATTGCGTATGCGAAGATGGGCCATTAGAGTTTCCATTTACGTATGGGTTTCAATACCAGGCACCACTCCAAGGAGCGCCTTTTCTCTCGTAGCCACGTAGGCGTACACCTTGCAGGTGCGGTCTGCCATTGATTACAAGTTGTTGAAGCTTTCAAACGAGTTTAGACACTTCGAAAAACTTAGTGGATAGTATGGCAATATTGAATCTTCGGCTGATACGAAGAAAAAACTTCTCGTACATGCACAGGTGATCGCTGGTTTCGATGATTGCTCTTGCGAGTACAGGAGTAGCGATCGCTTACAAAGGCGGGCCTTGGTGTGGGAGTATGATAATTTTACAATCTTCTTTAGGCAGTGAAGAGAGTTTCTGTACTCGTGGTCCGATTTTCTTACTGAGTAGAATTGTTTCAGCTGGGCCTGAAGTGCGGCAAGGTAGCGGCCTTTCTGGGCTTCTTTCTTGCATTGCCGAAGCGTTTGGCTGAGCTGCCAGTCCACTCAATTGGCGTTGGTAGGATCGAGTAAATTGTCACTCACCGAGGCTTGCTCATTGGCGTTGGGAAGTTCCAACGGTATGTTTGCACCGTTGCCTGCACAGGCGCCAGTTATCTCATTCACCGCGTCTCCATCGACGTTGTCATCCATGCCTCGGCCTAGCCGGAGACGCTCCAAGCTGTAGAGTCTGTCCACCTACCCGGCTCTCGCTGAACAGGCGTAGGAGTTGGCAGGCCGTCAGCTCTAGTCGGGGTGGTTGTGGTGGCGAATTCAAGATATTCGGGTCCTGGTTCTCAGATGCACTATCGTTAAACGCCGGGAAACATCCGACTTTATTAAGCAACATGCTTGACGTTACGTGAGCCAAACAATTTGGCAGATTGTCCGTACCGTTGGAATCGACTTAATGCGAAACATGCGGAGGGAAAATAACCGTGTTGAAATTTTTTGACTGAGGGACACGTGATAAAAGGACGCTGAATATGTGTAAAGTGTTGCACGCACAGACTTATGTTGAAGAGTTACAGATGCTTCTATAACCAGCTGTTTGCACTTTTGCAACGATGCCAACTGGAACATGTGTATTAGCAACACCTTACGCTGCTATGAAGCGCTGATGCTCGCGAGGATGCTGGCTCAGAACATTGCTGCATAAATTACCTTAAGCGCATAACATTCGACCACAATCGACGTTAATCTGACGTGACGGTTGTATCAAAAGAGTACATATGTCATTTTTATAAAATTGGGTAGGCAGCACAGCAACAACTATTGACGTTTCACAAAGATTAGCGTCTATTTGAAAAAGTAGTTTTGAGACCTGGCGTAGCTCTGTGGTAAAATGCTTCATTGCCACGCAGAATACTTGAGTTCCATTTCTACTGGGACCCTGATTTATTTGCATTCATCGCGTCGACGCAACTACTGTCAGGTATTTCTAACACTTGCACGTTCAAATTGCGTATGTTTTCTTGTCGTTTCTGGGTAGACACTAAGTGCCAATCACCTGTTGATTGATTTATCTGTATGTTTTAACGTCCCAAAACCACCATATGATTATGAGAGATGCCTTAGTGAAGGGCTCTGGAAATTTTGACCACCTGGGGTTCTTTACCGTGTACCTAAATTTGAGTACATGGGCCTACAACATTTCCACCTGCATCACAAATGCAGTCGCCGCAGCGGGGATTTGATCCCGCGACCTGCGGATCAGTAGGTGAGTTAGCCACTAGACCACCACGTCGGGGCGCCAATCACCTTTGGCACATACCCGCATACCAGTGGTACATGTCCGCATGTCGGCACGTGCCACTGTCTGGCGAGAAGTGTTTGAGACGTAGCGACGGGAATGTGACTTTATACATGTCTTGACCACCGCTTCATATTCGTGAAACTATCCTACCCTCCCATGCTAATTTTGGTTAACGCCAAGTTAAGAGGATGGTCACGAGAGCACCCAAACATAAGTGGCTAGATAGATAGATAGATAGATTGATAGATAGATATATAGATAGATAGATAGATAGATACGCTCAAAGTCGCCGAATCTCGCCAAGAAATGTTTCGCATTTAAAAGATAATCAATGCTACAGAGCATGAAGTGAAAAGATATTTCCTGCTTCGCGCCCGCCAGCTGTCTCCCTTCGTGGAGGGTATCGCCTCGGAGGGCTGTGTACGCTGACCATGCTTGCTGCTGCATTTTGGGAGAAGGCAGCTGCTGCGGGCACACGATCTACAAGGGTTGGATAGCAGTAGAGTGTGTCCTCCTCCACCGCGATCGGGGATACCGTCGTTGAGGAAGGGGCTGGTAGCAAATGATCTTTTTTGTCGTCTCTATGTGCAAGATCCGTTCGGCCTCTGCACATTGAGCTCGTACGACACTGGTCCCATCCGCATCAAGCAACTTTGATCCACTTCTGAAATTGCGCACCAAAATTTGCTCGTTTGCTAAACTGTAGTGTGATCAATAATTCGCCGCATAATTTGTTGGGACTGGCTTGTGCTAACCGCGTGCTTACAGGAGGTTTTCAGAAGCCTCGAATGGGAACAGTTAGGGATAAGAGTTATTGGAGAGTACCTTAGTAGCCTGCGCTTCGACGACGACATTGCATTGCTGAGTAAGTCAGGGGACGAATTGCAACTCATGATTACGGAGTTTGACAAGGAGAGAAGAGAGGTGGGTCTTAAAATAATCTTTAGAAAACGAAAGTAATGTACAACAACCTCGGAAAAGAGCAGCGCATCGAGACAGATAATAGTGCCCTTCAAGTTGTAAAAGACTGTGCCTACTTAGGGTAGGTAATAACCGCGGAGCCAAACCACGAGATTGAAGTAACTAGAAGAATAACAATGGGGGGAGCACATTTGGCAAGCACACTCAAAATATGACAGGTAGATTGCCACTATTCCTGAAGAGGAGGGTATATAACAGCTGTATCTTGCCGGTACTTAGCTATGAAGCAGAAACCTGGAGACTTACAAAGAGCGTTGAGCTTAAATTGAGGACGACGCAGCGAGCAATGGAAAGAAAAATGGTAGGTATAACCTTAAGAGACAAGAAGAGAGCAAAGTGGATTAGGGAACATACGGGGGTTAAGGATATTGTAGCTGAAATCAAGAAGAAGTGGACAAGGGGCGGGCATGTAGCGCGTAGACAGAATAACCGCTGGTCATTAAGGGTAACTAACTGAATTCCCAGAGAAAGGAAGCGGATTGGGGGGAGACAGAAGGTTAGGTGGGCAGATGAGATAAAGAAGTTTGCGGGTATAAATTGGCAGCAGCAAGCACAGCACTGGCTTAACAGGCGGAACATGAGAGACGTTTTTGTCCTGCAGTGAACGTGGTCAGGATAATGATGATGATGGTGATGATGACTTTATCTCAGTGGTTATGGCTACAAGTTTCACTACACTCCCGGAAAGCAAATGCTGAACTTAGACACCACCAGCAGGTTCCCACTACCATTTTCCGGCCACGCTGTCTAGCCGCAAGCGTAGGTCTTTTGTTTGCAAAGCCTGGATGAAGGCACAGTAACGACGTGGGAACTACAGCACCTGACAGGCCAGAACATGACATTCGCGTGCATCAAGCAATACGTGCTGCACGGTTAGACCAAAAGAGCCGAAACTATGGAAACTGACAAGGTTTCATTTTTTAACCACCAGCTGAAATTGTTTTTGCCTCACGAGTTGGTTTATTGGAGCCCCCAAGTTGTTGTGCATACTGGGGCGCGAAAACGTTTTACGTTAGCTCCTCCAATAAAATCACCAAGGGTTGTCGGCCTGAGGTCCATAGCGTGATCTTTGTTTTGGTGGCCAGCCCTGGACTGAGAAATTGAGAGACTGTCGGTGACGTTCAAGAATTGCATCGATAACTTATCTATGCCTCCGATCACACCACCAGCAAGCTGGCCACTTGCCACGAACACTAGAGAAGTGGTCACATATTTACGTGGATTTTGCCGGCACAATAGAAGAAATGATGATTAGTGTTGTAATTGATTCCTAAAACAACTAGAGGAAAGCAATCCCTTTTAAGCAAGGTACCAGGATGGCTACAGTCAGCTGTTCACGAGACATATTCAGCCGGTTTGGCGTTCCCCGAACGATTGTTTCCGATAACGGTACGCAATTCACTAGCCGTGATATTGCAACATTCGTCGAAAAAAAAACATCTTGCACGTTATAGAACAGCTCCATTCCACCCACAATATAATGGGGCTGCTGAAGTAGGCGTACGAATAGTGAGAGATGGGCTACAAAAGATCAAGGAAGGAAAATTGGAGCATAGACTTATGCGACTGTTATTAGGCTACAGAAGAACGCCCCAGCGAGTGGGAAGTCACCATCAGAAATGCTTCTAGGCTTCTAGATCAGATTGTGTCTGGATAGCTGTTTTTCATACTACAGCTAAATAGCACCACGTGAAAAGCAGAAACGCGTGCCTCAGGTAATATAGCCGGGTGCACGTGCTTAACTATGGGCCCGGAAGCAAACAGATACCAGGACACGTGATACCTACATCTGAGACTCGAATGCTGACCGTAGAGGCACTTGGGCGATCGTCCGACGGCGCGTCGATCAAGTCCGCCTGCAGCCTGAGGAAGTACAATCACAAATCCAGCCGGAACACGTGTGCTCAGACAATCCACCAGTCAGCACAGATGAATTGGCGCCACATCCGCACACAAGCCTGAGGAGATGGTTGAGTTCCCAAAATTTACACCCTAATCATCCTGCCGCTGAATTAGTTCCGGCACGTCAGTCCACCGAAGCTGAAGTTTCGAGTGAAGAAGCTGAACTGCTACGGCACTCCCTGCGAAAACGGAAGCCAGTTCATCGCTTTCATTTTTAGAAGGGAGAAGTGTTGTATCGGTATCTGTGTCAAAGACTGGCTGTCCACTGCTCACATGTGAAGTTCTCTGCTCTGTTCCCTTCCTCCTCCCCCCCCACCACGATCTTTTACTAACACACTATAGCAGATAATAAACGTCATTCCTTTGCTTGTTCTCGAAGCGTGTGAACGTGTGTGTTTTTCGTGTCGTGGCCAATAGGTCGTGGTGACATAATAGCGAAAGTTGCTAATAGCTCACAACACGGGTCACGCGTGGTGCCGTAGTTGTCCGCCACCGCCTCCGCCAACACCGCCAGTGTCCCTAACCACTCTTGCATGAAATAAGAAAAAAAGAAAAATCGCAAAACAGAAAACACTGAGGACACAGGGGGTGCCAGCCTAGTCTTTTAATACTGAACCTCGCGGATGCATCGGACTTCATCGAAAAATTGCGTTCGCCAGTGTTCATGTTGGAAGAGCAATCACAATATAATGTGTAATAAAGAATTTTAGAACAGCCACAAACAACCAAGCATCCCACAATGCGAATAGCATAACGTCTAGGTCGTCCAATGCTTTAACCCATTACAATAGCTTGTTATTGATCATCTATTAGCTATGGCGCATATCTACTTCAGGCATGATTCCTGAAAGTCGTCAGCCACAGCATGAACAATTCACACTGAATGCCTGGGAAGTGTATAGCGTCTACCACGCTTATCTGAAGAATGAAAAATGATAGCATAGTGACGGCTGACCTACTACGCATAAGTTATAATTAGTAATGGCGTATTTGGTAGCCAGCAAGTGTTCTTGTAGCAGTTAACCAAAAAGTGTTTAGAAAAGGATGTGATATGCCACTCTTCCTGCTATTCGCTGTAACTGTGCTTCGCGTTCCGTACAGGCCTGGCATTTTTTTTTCAGCCTCAAGATCAAAGCAGACGCTCAAACAGACTTTTTACAAGTTCTGGTTTTTATTACATTACTATGCAAGAACAGATCTGCACTTGCAGTGTGCCAAGGTACATAATGACCATGACGAAGAACTCTTTTTTTACTAAACGTAGGTACGCTAAAGACAGCCAGTAGTCTTGCCCCAGACTAAGTGGATAGTGTTCAAGTAGGAGCAGAAAAAAATGAATAGTACAGTAGTAGCTCTATTTATTTTGGGAGAATGCATTTTAGCCTACTTACAAACCCAGTTGTTTGAGGTAGTTTTGAAATGGGATCCACACGCTGTTCACAAGGTGTAAAGGAGGAAAAAAATTGCCCGCAGCTTCCCTTGAGGGAACACTGAGGAGGATGCGGAAGTATGTAATTGGTTAACGGGTGTTAAATTGCGACTTACTTGGATCGATGGCTAAATTGGTTAACGTGGTTGTGAAATGGGGTGTTAAATGAGTGAACACGTACGGCACGTATGCGAAAGGGCGGTGTTTTATTTATTGCGACGAACTTTGAGGACGATGGCTTTGTGGTCGGTAAAGTAAAGAGTGAGTGGATCGGGTTGCATCGGTCGTAGGTCGAAATTTTCAAAGACGTGGTCGATGCAGGTTCCGCGAATGGTGGTCGGCTAGTGGTGTTTGCAGTCGTCGTGCGTTGCGCGTTTCAGCGAGCGCGCGGCACAGATGGTGGGCGACGGTGCGACGGCGCATGTGCGCGCGTCAGCTGTCGATTGTTCGAGAAGCGGTGCGGACGGCGCGGACGGCGCACTACAAGGCGCGAGTATAAGATGCTTCCGCATCTAAAACTATTTCGAGGCACTTAAATTGTTCAACCAAATCTAAGCATCCTAAGGTCAGCATATAGTCGAAGGAAGAAAGCACTGGTTTATTTTTGAGGCGAAAACAACAGCTTGTGTTTTTATTTTCATTGAAAATGCATGCACTTAGATTCTGACCATTTTCGTAGCTCACCCGTGGTATGACGTCTATGCCTAACAAGTAGATCAAGAATATTTTCAGTAAAAAAGATGTTGGTATCATCAGAACAGATGATAAATTTAGCAGTGGTGTTGATATTGCAAATGTCGTTCAGATAATACACATAAGACAATAAAGATCAATGGTCCTAGTATACTGCCCTTTAGAGCGCCAGAAGTAACGGATGTTCGTTCAGATTTTATGTTGTCTATACAAGCGGTCTGTTTTCTATGCAATCGATATGATTTTAGGAGCAGTTGTGCCTGCCCACGAATGACATAACATTACAAGTTTTGAAGGAGTATAGTGGGGTTGCTAAGGTCCTAGGCCTTCGAAAAATCTACGAAGGCACTGCACACACCTCATACACTGCCTCCATGGCGCACTTTACAATACGTCTCGCGTGCTTTGTGCTGAATGTAGCTTTCATAGGGTTCGTCTCGCTCGACGCACTTGCAAATCATGCCGAACTTGCTGGGCCGAGAGAATACGATTCGATTTCCCACTTACCCTGTTGCTTTCTTACCGCCATTTGAAACCCTACGATTATATGGTATTACACAGCCCTCTGGTTTCTAGATATATATGAGTGTGGATGGGGGTAAGAGGGGTTGCGCATCTTCTCGTGAATACGAAAGAAGGGTCTCGGCAAGGTCTGTTAAAAGCTAAGGGCAGAGACCGGTGTTGGTCAGCCTTCTTACTCGAGCCTTGAAACTATAGTTGATCTGGTGGGTGCGTGACCGCGAGAAGGTGTTATGGAGAATTGTGAATGCGGTGGTTTTGTTCGCGAAGTTTGAATGAGTGGAATCAAAGAGAATGGAAGGAGGCCTTTTCTTAGCGCGTGGTGCAGGCCAGTATGGATTATTCCCAGAAACATAGCCCAAATACAAATTTTCTGCTAGGCCCGCCAAAATTTCTCTCCCAATAGTATCTCCATGCACCTTCCGCATAGTGTACACTGCCAGATCATCGTTTTTGCTTGAGTAGCGTTTTCTGTATTTGAATACCAAAGCTTGTCAATGCTTCGTTCTTTTTCCGCTCCTTCGCTCTACGTTAAAGAAGAATTACCTAGTAGCCCCAGCTCAAGCCTTACTTCACTTATCCTGGCAGTTCAAAGTATATACATTGAAGGTGATGGCAACGACCACGGCAAGAATACACCTGGTCATTTCCTGAAAGTATTTTCAAAATAAAAGAGTAATTAAAATTTGTGCAGGCGTATTTTAACAAGAAGGTATAAGGAGTCCCATGAATGTTTATTGTATTGCAGTATGCTTTATTCACCCAGAAAAAGTTTGTAATGTTATTCCCTCTAAGAAGCACAACCCACCACGTATTCTTGGTTTTGCGGAACAAGAATAGGTTCAATACGAGACAAAATATGGTGTACTTTAGTAGAAACATTCAACGTCCTCGTTAATACGTTGAATATTTAGTTGAAGGATTGCTTGTGGCTTGTGCAGCGACATTCGCCTAACATGGAACTCGGCCTTTTTTATTCCGTGCTCTGCAGTAAAAA
Organism: Rhipicephalus annulatus; assembly: GCA_013436015.1. NCBI lineage: Eukaryota > Metazoa > Arthropoda > Arachnida > Ixodida > Ixodidae > Rhipicephalus > Rhipicephalus annulatus. Next base: position 24,952 of record WOVY01003369.1, on the reverse strand, counting down.
TGAAGACAGTACCCAAGCACATTAGGCTAAGCACAGCACCTGTCCAAAGTGAATGTTCTCGCTTTAAAGACATTCAACTCATAATGCCTGATAAATAAAGCCAAAAATGGTTTATAATATCTGCGACTGGTGGTGTAAACAATCATCAATCAATAGACACTGTTATTATCCGAATTTTTATTAAAGCAATATATTATTAAAAACAAAGACAGCGCTGCCCCTCATTTTTGTTATGCATCACCACTTAAGATCCGCACAATTTTGTAGTGCTGCGAACACTTCGCACTGCAGCAGCTAACAGAAGAACGAAAAGGGCCTAAAATTGAGCCCGAAGACTAATTTTGCCTCGTTACTTTGTTTTGAGAAACCTCTCTCTTTCGCACAAGTATCCACTACGGCAAGTGAATGTGTGGATGGAAAACCATGACGGCTTCTCGTTGGGCCAAAAAGAGATGAAATCTGAAATCACCATAAGTATTCCCGCACAATTTAACCTTAAATATGCTCACGTTTCCTGTCTTTAGCGCTGAACGATGCTAGAAACATAAATAAGGATGCTAGGAAGATCATGTTTTATCCCGTATGTTTACCAAGCGTACGCATAATGTTACAATCGATAGGTTTTCTGTGTGTGTGCTGTACAATACACACTTCGGTGCCCAATCTATCAACAATCAACGCGCAGGTCACAATATAGCATATCGCCGACATTATTGCTTTAATATCATTCCGGCAATCAACATCAAGTACCACGTTAGATGTATGTTGGCCTTCTAAACAATGTGTCACCATCGACTTTCTAACGGCGAGTCAAATATAATAACACAAAATATGACTACGTGTATTGGAGGAGGCCTGTCAATAACAGCTGCGTGATATCAGCAGAGTCTTGGTAACTATAGGTTCATCACAGCGTGTTTTTCAACATCATCTGAACGTGGGTCAACGTTTGAATGTGAGTATAAGCATACTTTGATATCCCTAAATAGTTTACAAAGTGATCAAATCAAAATATTTTTCGTTTGTACGTCTCCAGACAAGGTTTCCTTAAATAAAGCTTGATTAGTACCTAATGTAAAATAATAAGGCGTTACCACAAAATTGTTCAAAATAACACATGAAAAAGTGCTAAGGAGTGCTTCACAGTGAGAACACATAGAAAACGCCCAACGAGCGGTAACTCTGGGTTGTCTCTAAACCATAATCGACACTATATGCAATATAACGCTTAAAATGTCTGTACGCAAAAATTATCACGAAGTATCTGTCGTCGTGATTCTCCAAATAGAAATCAGTTTCCTATAAAGCACTGCCTAATATATAGTTTACGGATGAATTCAGCAGAAAACAACTAAAAATGTTTTGCAGAATTGTGAGGTACTAGCAAGAAGAGTAAAAGAAAGGGCTAGTTGAAATAACAACTGCGACAGTTCACGTTCGTTCTGTGCGTTCTGTGCAATATTTCCATGCGTCATACTTTGCGTTCGATCAGAGTGCTGCTGAAGTCGATCTGTGATGGGCATTGATACATGCTCGCTCTGTATGTGCTCCCTTATGCATTCCTTGAACTTGAGCAACATGCAGCCAGCTTAAACGTTAAAAATGTCGTTTCGCAAAAATTGTGCCGACGTGGTCAATGATTGTGAGCAGAAATCTTCATTTTGTCCGGGATGAAAAAAAATTAGAAATATGCAAATAAAATAAATAATAAAAATATTATACTAGGAGTGAAGATCCGATCCTGGTCTTGTGCGTGGGAAGGAGGCGTTCCATCATAAAGCCACGTGTCTTTTAAAGGAGATATTATTTCTTGGGGACCTTCGACGCAAAAACTTAGGTCTGTCTGTCTGTCTGTCTGTCTGTCTGTCTGTCTGTCTATCAACCCTTAACGGTACCAGCCACATTAAACGGCTGACCACACCCATAGCACATAATGTTGCTCAAGCTTCAGCGTTCACACTTGTACGATTGTCAATAAAAAAGCAATTTTTGCGCATATCTGAGACACCATAACAACACGTATATATTCTGCATGCGGGTCTTTTACTGAAAAAGGCATACATGAGTTATTCTAAGGACCGTAGCGTTTATCACGTAGCGCTGACCATGCAACACTTGCACGAAAAGGCAGATGTTTTCAATGCTTTGCTGAAATGAAGCGATGGCGGCATCTACCTGTCACCTTGCGTTTCACGCCTTATCTCCCCCGAGACAGGTGTTCACGCCCGTCTCAGAGCCGCGCGTTTTGTTTTCCAAGATGGCTGCCAGATATCACTCATGTCTCGCGTGTGACGTGACTTGGTGAGGTCGTTTGCTTTCGCTGCACGCTTGAGGCACTATAACGCAGTGCCTCCAGAATAGCATTAACCAATTTTCTTGCGCAGAACATCAAATAAACGTTTTGTTTAATTTCCTCAGACGCAAGACTATCGTCTTTTGACGAAATTTGCAGATTAACATGCAGATACGGGCCAAATTTTCTTTTTTGATACTATTTTCTTTTTGAAACACCACATGTGTCAGTAGTGGACACTTCCTAAATAAATCTACATAGCGTCTGCTTGAAAGTAAACTGAAAATATCTTAGTCTGCTTGGAAATGCCGTTAAAATAATTTTCATTTTTTACAAACACACAAATGACTAGTATACAAGCTTTACAATAATGGACCAAGTTGTGAGGGCGGGCTGGTTGGGTATTTCTTATTGTTAGAACTTACGCGCAAGTAATAGTAGCTGCGTGCAGTATGCAGTGCAAATGCGTGGTACAAAAGTACATTGCCATCGGAAAACAGATCTTGTGATGATCCCAACGACTTCATGGTTTATAGCCTGCCATACCCTACAAAGGGGCACGTACTGTGGGAGGAAGTATCAAGTTCCCGCGCCACTATTCTATGTATTGTAAAGCAACGTAGAGGACCGAAGACTCTTTATTGTCCGAGCCAGATCACCACAACCCAGGCCTAAGGGATGATGATGAGTATATACAAACAACAAGATGAAGCGCATGAATAACGCTCACACTAGGTCTAAGGGATCGTCGCCTGCGAATTTTTACACCCCCCCCCCTACTTGTACGTTACTGCTCAGACGACGTCGGCAGGAAGGCAGGCAGACAGGCAAATAACTTTTTTTTTTTGATCCGGAAACGATGCTAACTTCCTCTTAGGGGTTGACATCGGCGGGCCGCACCCATGACTTTACGAGAGATGCACCTCCTCGGTGATGTCATGGGCTCTTTGGATATCCCGTTGCTGGTCTTCTTTTTCATTGCTTGTGAGAAGAGATCGCCAGTTCTTTTCCGTTTAGGGAGACCTGGAGCTCTCGCGCATGGCAGGACATTGCCACAGCATGTGTTGCAAAGTGCTACGCAGGTTATCACAGCGAGGGCAGCCTGGCTGTATACCGTCAATATTTAGAGCACTTCAGGGGAGAAACGTATGCCTCAGTCTGCAGTTGACGTAACGTGATAGACTAAGCTCTGGGTAAAGTTGGATGCGGGAGGAAGAACCTGCGCCGCTACAATGAATAGTGCTTACAAATTTCTCCAAAAGCTACGAGTAGATCTTGGTAACACCAAATCGTGTCCTCTGCCTCCGAGTGGCTTTTCCCGGCGTGTAATATTAGACCTCGTGCCCAGGAGTGCGCCAACTCGTTGGCAGTAAGGATGGTTATATGAACGTTATGGACAACATGTACCGGGAACCAGATTGGTTCCCGGCACACGGTTGAGCAGTTCAGTTGTCACAAATGTCTTTGTAGACGTCTGGTAAGAGGACGTAGTTGTTACAAGATAATGCGGCAACACGAAATAATACCCATTAAAAGAGTGATCTTCTCACCCTCTTCTTTTATGACCATGCATTGTTCCATAGTTCAGGTCGAAGCTATGCAATGTTGTGCAGCAGTGTTTAGAACCTCCGTATCAGAACGTGTTGGAAAGGTTGCTTCACCGACATTTTGTTTGTGGTCTTTAGGCTTCATTGTTTATTGTTTGCCCATTACACCAACATTAGTCGCATCACAATGGGCGCAACGTACTTGTAGATGATGTCGCTGTGCCTGCCCGCATAAAAATGAACGTTGCGTGCCCAAAAAGAACTTCTCAGAAAGCGAGGCCTAGCGCTACGTGATGAGCACCTCGTTCCTCTCTTTATAAAGTCCATGGTGCTTTTATTATATCGTAAAATACATTAGTTGTTCCGGTAAATATACCACATTTGTTGCTTCTAATAACCAAGGACATTTATTGTTGCGCTAATCTATGAGCCAAGGCAATACTCGCCAAGATCATGTGCAACGATACGAAGGCCCTCTTCGTTGATGCCGCAAAATATTGGAATCGAGGTGCCTATGCAGTCTCTGTGGTGGACGCCCATGGCTCGCTCGTCAACGCAGCCACGGTAGTTACCAATTTCACCCACGAAGCAGAGGAAATGGCCATTGCGCTAGCCCTTCGAAGCTGCACTGAAGCCTCTGTCATTTACTCGGACTCTAGAACAGCTATAAGAACTTTTTCGGCGGCCCTAGTCTCTTCGAAGGCAGCTGCGGTTGTTAACAGGCTTTTCAACCACGAGACGAAGGAGGAAAACTTTCGGTCTTCACACATCGCATGGTTCCCAGCCCACATGGGAAACATTTCCGGCTTTGCTGGCAACCCAAACGAGCGGGCACACACACTGGCGCGAGCGCTCACTTTCCGCGTCAGTGGTTCGCCCCCTCGCTTAAATGCAGCCTGCAGGAACCTCGACTACAAAGACCCACTTGTATCATATCACGAACTCACCTCACATCATAGATTAGAACGTCGAACTTTTCCTCCTCCTCACAGAGATCTGAACAGAGCACAAGCAATCACTTACAGACAATTGCAGACACGTACATACATCACACCAACGACACTAAGCAGGATTAATCCGGACTTTTCCACTGCATGTCCACACTGTGGAAACGAGTATAACAATTTCGAACACATGCTCTGGTTGTGCCCTGCCAACGTGGGTACAGAATTTTCTGACCAGTCCTCCTGGGACTCCGCCCTTCGAAGCACAGAGCTCATCGCTCAGCTCAAGGCTGTCCAGAGAGCCCGGGCCGTCGCCGAAAGACTCTGTCTACCGGTCCCGACCTGGGTGGAGCCGCCGGGTTGATGGCGGGGCTTTCGGCACCGCTTTCTTTCTTCTCAGGACCTCAATAAAGTTCATACTCACTCACTCATTGTTGCGCTAAAAGGAGGCTTACCGAAAGATTGCTTGGGTTCGCCCACGTAGGTTTCCTTCGCTTAAGGCTACACCAACTGCCATTGTCGCTTGCCGCTTGTTTTCGTACCATTTTATTAGTTATTTCGATCGTCATACTACTGAACTGGCCAAATCCGGATGTTGTATTCCAAATAATGTAAAACTTGTCTTCTACAAGAGCTGAAAAGTGACGTAGTTAGTCTTTAAAGTAACTATAAGTGTAACATCTTACATTCAGAGATTTTCTAAATATAAAAGGAATCCAGCCTTCTTTATTCAGTAACTAATCCTGTAAGACTGTACCTTTTTTCGTAACTTGCTCATTACTGGGTTTTGTTAACACACGGTAAGAATACCATTTGATGAGGGGGGGGGGTCTGTTGATGATTCCGTGTTACGTGGCATCAACATGGGATCAAACCAGGTTTCTAAACATGTTCATTTCACAAAGAGCGATTGGTATATAAGCCCACCAAATACAAAACACGCAGATATCCAGCATTATCAATGACAGCATCAGCAACAGCAGAAGCTCTAACGGTGTTTTTGTAGTGGGTAATTTGCCTAGTTGCAAAAGGAAGAATTATGCAGTATTGGTGAAGTCGCATCCATGGGTGCTCTAGACATTTCATATTAGTTCAAAGCGGCCAGTTGACGTGCGTATAGAGGTTGATTTTCTTGCAGCATGATTGGCGTGACCACTGACATGCCAAGCCAGGTTAGTGACTGAAAAGGCAATAACAAATGTGACAAGTTGCGCTGCTGCTTTTTTTCTTTTCGAAGCGAAGTTGAAGCTTTTTTTAGGCTTTCCGACCATGGAAAACTCTGCCCCCGCGGACGCAGCATATCCTGCTACACGGGCTCTACCCTACGTGACCATGAAGTAGCGTTATTTATGTCATTACTTGACAATGGCGTTCGACATGCGGCCATGTTATCCTGAGCAAAGTTTGGGGCTCATAGTTCAGGCATTCAGAAGTGTCTTCAAACGGGTACCACAACAGAGATAGATGGATAGACAGATAGATAGACAGATATATATATATATATAGATAGATAGATAGATAGATAGATAGATATAGATAGAATATAGATAGATAGATAGATAGATAGATAGATAGATAGATAGATAGATAGATAGATAGATAGATAGATAGATAGATAGAACAGTCAAAGTCACTGCAGTTTGCTGGGAGTTGTGTCATACGTTGATATCTGTAAACAACAGAATTTCCAGCCTATTTCGTTTCAACATGCGCTACGAACTTCGTAATGGTGGTTGCGATTAGCATTTTTTAATATTTCATAGTCGCACAATTTAGCACTTTGGCTTCGACGGCGGCGCCATCCATAGCCCCCTTCGCATGCTTGCGAAGGTGGCTGTGGATGGCGCCAAATTGTCACTCCCGTTCCCTCCCCTCTCTTGCCTCACAACTCCGACGCAGGCAGCGTCTGCTAGTAAAAAGACGACAACTGTTCACTGGCTCTGGATCGCGCTTTCATATTTCAGTCAGAGACGTCTTTACTTGGCTTTCGCTTGACGATGCAGGCAACGATTCTCGTTTATTCAATGACTAAAAGTAATAAAGAGGAAATAAGAAATAGGCATATCAAAACCATACGCAATATGCAACATTCACGCGGTACACCCACCACTCTGCAACGCATTTACTCGAGTCCCCTCCGTAAGAAGATGCGAGGAGCAATTTTTCTGTTGACGAAAGCGGCAAAAAATACCGTGGTGCGATCTCATTTTGTGGCATGCCACATTGCTTTCTTTTATACCCTTTCACCGCCATTTCCGCACTTTGAGTATACTTTCATAGATTGTGCTATTTATAATCACACTTTGCTGTGTTCACAAATTAGTCGCCAAACACTCGTCGTCATGCATTATCTTCTCTTTTAGTAAGAAAAAGTTGAGTTTAACATCAGTGGTTTGGCATTACAGGAAAGGCGTGGAGTTCTCAGGTACATAATTCACTGAATTTTGTCATTTCACTACTGAACGTTGTGACTGCTCGCTAAATTTACAAAAAAACTCCATAATTTATTTAGCTCCTGGAACACGCTTTCATAAGGTGCATTTGTGTTTTGTTTACAGATAGCATCACTAAACCAGGAAGATCTTCTCAATGGCGCTCCCACTAGTGATGCTAATATTCATGATTGATTATCCACCAATCATGGCATGTGAGTTATGTAACACCTCAAATATTTATCACAATTGCTCTTTACTACAGCGTGTGAGGCGTTCATTTCACAACGATAAAAAGGAACAAACATATTTGTCGCATATACTGTTTAGAGACTGTCTTAAGTTCATTCACGGGACAAACTAAATCCTCTTTATAAACTTTTTTTGTAAAAAAATAAAGTATCTGATTTCCAAATCCAGAGCCGATCACTACGGTATCGCGTACCAAGACGAATAACTTTACTCGTTAAATTCACTCTTATTCTGAGATCGATAGGCAGCGAAAGTAGGTATCCCTACTGAAAAAACCTACATAATTCTATACAGGATCCGTATGCTTCAATACAGGGGTTACAGGAGCTAATACAGGAGCTGTACAGGAACCAAATGGGGGTAAATGGGTCTTATACAGGAGCTATATGGTGGTGTGTAGGAGCTGAATGGGACCTGGGCAGGACATATAGGGGTATGTAGGAGCAATATAGGCATTATGGGTTTGGTATGTAGGGACTCTCATCTAGCACAATATAGGAGCTAATGGGGCTGAATGGGGGCCATACATAGGATTTGATAGGGCTCAATGTCAATCTTGATAGTCAATGTAGTACACCAGTAAACTTATTAGACCAAATACCTAGGCACGCATAACATTTTTGTTTTTTTTGTGTTGAAAGGTCTAAAATACTCAGTTTTTCAGCTCCATTAGTTGGCTGTACACAACCTCAAAAAATCACCAATTTTAACGAGTCCATATCATGAAATGCAAATATGTGCAAAATATAACAGATAAGTATATCAGATAATTACCAAAGTACTTTATTTCATTTGATCACCTTAGTTGTACACGTGTTATATTTGCACAAATATTGCTGTTAAATTTATGAAAAAAAAACAATATTTTAAATGTTGTATTTGTGCAATGAATATAATCTTTCTATGAGAAATCTCTAACAGAAAATAGTGAGTGAGTAATTTTATATTATATGAACATGCACAAGAAGATAAAAGACAATTAATCCTTATATTCAGGAAAAATAGACCAAGCCTCGCTCACGTGCTCTGTCATTGCACCAAGGCACAAAGCACAAGGGGCAATGCAGGACTACCAAGAAAGAGTGCGAATGAGCTCTACAAAGCTTGGACCTAGAGGAAAAAGTGCACACGACACAGTCGAGGGGCAAGGCATCTCTGTTATGACATAGCAATTGCACTCTCTGGTCTAAACACACACACTGAAAGATATCGATGAAGTCTTTAATCTGTACAAGTACAAAATAATTACATACAAACACATTAAAAAGGTTTTGCAATACTGGTGTTGTTGAAACAAAACTACATCCAATATTCAGATCAATTTTCCATGCACTGCTCGAAACGGTCGATCTGAGAGTTTGGTTGGCTTTGCACAAGCTTGCTCACTTGTGAACAGTACTTGACTGTGTTTATTCCTCCGAATCAGAATAAGAGCATATAATTATCAAAATTTCGTTTGGTGTGCTTCCATCTGAGCTTTTGAAAACAGCTTATTGTACGTCTGCATGAAAGTATCTTCACCACTGGCCAACTAAGTATTTCTAATGCTACTCCTGTCTTAAACAAAATTGATACAAATATTCAGTTTAACTTTCAACACATTACTTTAAATAGTTGAATAAGTGTTTGGGTGGCACAAGCTTGCTTGCTCGTGAAATGTACTTGGCTGTGTTTATTGCTCAAAAGCTAAATAGGAGCAAATAGTTCTCAAGATTTTGTTTCGTGTGCTTTCATCTGAACCTTTGAAAACTTCTTGTTGTACGGATTCATGTACCGCATCATTCCAACTGAACAGCTAATGGTCACGGTAGTTACGTCTTGCAAACAAGAGTGGCTCAAGTTGTTGTTTTGAGCTTCCACTCATTGCTTAAAATAGTTGACAAGAGTGTTTAGTGGCACAAGCTTTCCTCTTCCTGATACTTGGCTGGGCTATCACAGAGAAGGTGAACATTAGCAAATATTTCTCCACGCTTTGTTTTGTGTGCTTCCAACTGAACCTTTCGAAACGGCTTATTGTATGCTTGCATGTACAGCATCATCCCCAATGGTCAGCTATTTGTAACAGTACTCTTGTCTTGCAAATAAAAGGGGCTCAATTTTTCCGTTTGAGTTTACATGTATTGCTTGAAATGGTTCATAAGAGTGTTTTTATGGCGCAAGAATGCTTGTCTGTGATACTTGGCTGTGTTTATAACTCAGAAGGTGGACAAGAGAAAATAATTCTCCACGCTTTCTTTTGTGCGCTTCCATCTGAACCTTTCAAAACGTCTTGTCATATGCTTGCATGTACAGCATCATGCCCATTGGACAGCTATTCGCAATGGTACTCATGTCTTGCAAACAAAAGGGGCTCAATTTTTCATTTTGAGTATTCAGGTATTGCTTGAAATGATTGATGAGAGTGTTTTTACGGCACAAAAATGCTTGTCTGTGATGCTTGGCTGTGTTTATCACTCAGAAGGCGGACAAGAGGAAATAATTCTCCATCCTTTCTTTTGTGCGCTTCCATCTGAAACTTTCAAAATGTCTTGGTATATGCTTGCATGTATCGCATCATGCGCATTGGACAGCTATTCGCAATGGTACTCATGTTTTGCAAACAAAAGGGGCTCAATTTTTCATTTTGAGTTTCCAGGTATTGCTTGAAATGGTTCATGAGAGTGTTTTTTGTGGCCCAAGATTGCTTGTCTGTGATACTTGACTGTGTTTATCACTCAGAAGGTGGACAAGAGGAAATAATTCTCCACGCTTTCTTTTGTGCGCTTCCATCCGAACCTTTCAAAACGTGTTATTATATGCTTGCATGTACAGCATCATGCCCATAGGACAGCTATTCGCAATGGTACTCATGTCTTGCAAACAAAAAGGACTCAATTTTTCATTTTGAGCTTCAAGGTATTGCTTGAAATGGTTCATGAGAGTGTTTTGGGGGCACAAGAATGCTTGTCTGTGATACTTGGCTGTGTTTATCACTCAGAAGGTGGACAAGAGGAAATAATTCTCTACACTTTGTTTTGTGCGCTTCCATCTGAACCTTTCAAAACGGCTTGTTGTATGCTTGCATGTGCAGCATCATGCTGATTGGACAGCTATTTGCAACGGTACTCATGTCTTGCAAACAAAAGGGGCTCAATTTTTCAATTTCAGTTTCCACGTATTGCTTTAAATGGTTGATCAGAATGTTATTGTGGCACAAGAATTCTTGTCTGTGATACTTGGCAGTGTTTATCACTCAGAAGGTGGACAAGAGGAAAAAATTCTCCACGCTTTCTTTTGTGCGCTTCCATCTGAACCTTTCAAAACGGCTTGTTGTATGCTTGCATGTGCAGCATTCATGCTGATTGGACAGCTATTTGTAACGGTACTCATGTCTTGCAAACAAAAGGGGCTCAATTTTTCATTTTGAGTTTCCATGTATTGCTTTAAATGGTTGATGAGAATGTTATTGTGGCACAAGAATTCTTGTCTGTGGTACTTGGCAGTGTTTATCACTCAGAAGGTGGACAAGAGGAAATAATTCTTCACGCTTTGTTTTGTGCGCTTCTATCTGAACCTTTTAAAACGGCTTGTTGTATGCTTGCATGTACAGCATCATGCTGATTGGACAGCTATTTGCAACGGTGCTCATGTCTTGCAAACAAAAAGGGCTCAATTTTTTCATTTTGAGCTTCCACGTATTGCTTTAAATGGTTGATGAGAATGTTATTGTGCACAAGAATTCTTGTCTGTGATACTTGGCAGTGTTTATCACTCAGAAAGTGGACAAGAGGAAACAATTCTCCACGCTTTGTTTTGTGTGCTTCTATCTGCACCTTTCAAAACGGCTTGTTGTATGCTGGCATGTACAGCATCATGCTGATTGGACAGCTATTTGCAACGGTACTCATGTCTTGCAAACAAAAGGGGCTAAATTTTTCATTTTGAGTTTCCATGTATTGCTTTAAATGGTTGATGAGAATGTTATTGTGGCACAAGAATTCTTGTCTGTGATACTTGGCAGTGTTTATCACTCAGAAGGTGGACAAGAGGAAATAATTCTCCATGCTTTTTTTTGTGCGCTTCTATCTGAACCTTTCAAAACGGCTTGTTGTATGCTTGCATGTACAGCATCATGCTGATTGGACAGCTATTTGTAACGGTACTCATGTCTTGCAAACAAAAAGGGCTCAATTTTTCATTTTGAGCTTACATGTATTGCTTTAAATGGTTGATGAGAATGTTATTGTGCACAAGAATTCTTGTCTGTGATACTTGGCAGTGTTTATCACCCAGAAAGTGGACAAGAGGAAACAATTCTCCACGCTTTGTTTTGTGTGCTTCTATCTGCACCTTTCAAAACGGCTTGTTGTATGCTGGCATGTACAGCATCATGCTGATTGGACAGCTATTTGCAACGGTACTCATGTCTTGCAAACAAAAGGGGCTAAATTTTTCATTTTGAGTTTCCATGTATTGCTTTAAATGGTTGATGAGGATGTTATTGTGGCACAAGAATTCTTGTCTGTGATACTTGGCAGTGTTTATCAGCTCAGAAGATGGACAAGAGGAAATATTTTTCCAGGCTTTGTTTTGTGCGCTTCTATCTGAACCTTTCAAAACGGCTTGTTGTATGCTTGCATATACAGCATCATGCTGATTGGACAGCTTTTTGCAATGGTACTCATGTCTTGCAAACAAAAAGGACTCAATTTTTCATTTTGAGCTTCAAGGTATTGCTTGAAATGGTTCATGAGAGTGCTTTGGGGGCACAAGAATGCTTGTCTGTGATACTTGGCTGTGTTTATCACTCAGAAGGTGGACAAGAGGAAATAATTCTCTACACTTTGTTTTGTGCGCTTCCATCTGAACCTTTCAAAACGGCTTGTTGTATGCTTGCATGTGCAGCATCATGCTGATTGGACAGCTATTTGCAACGGTACTCATGTCTTGCAAACAAAAGGGGCTCAATTTTTCATTTTGAGCTTCCAGGTATTGCTTGAAATGGTTCATGAGAGTGTTTTTGTGGCACAAGAATGCTTGTCTGTGATACTTGGCAGTGTTTATCACTCAGAAGGTGGACAAGAGGAAATAATTCTCCACGCTTTGTTTTGTGCGCTTCTATCTGAACCTTTCAAAACGGCTTGTTGTATGCTTGCTTGTACAGCATCATGCCGATTGGACAGCTATTTGCAACGGTACTCATATCTTGCAAACAAAAGGGGCTCAATTTTTCATTTTGAGTTTCCACGTATTGCTTTAAATGGTTGATGAGAATGTTATTGTGGCACAAGTACTCTTGTCTGTGATACTTGGCTGTGTTTATCACTGAGAAGGTGGACAAGAGGAAATAATTTTCCACACTTTGTTTTGCGTGCTTCTTTCTGAACCCTTGAAAACAGCTTGTTGTACGGATTCATGTACCGCATCATTCCAACTGAACAGCTAATGGTCACGGTAGTTACGTCTTGCAAACAAGAAAGGCTCAAGTTGTTGTTTTGAGCTTCCACTCATTGCTTAAAATGTTTGACAAGAGTGTTTAGTGGCACAAACTTTCTTGTTCTTGATACGTGGCTGTGCTATCACAGAGAAGGTGCACAATAGTAAGTAATGCTCCACGCTTTGCTTTGTGCACAAGATGCTCATGCGCTGTGACATGTGTATCGTTACAAATAGCTATCCAACGGGGATGATGCTGTACACGAAAGGGTGCAACAAGCCGTTTTCAATGGTTCAGATGGAAGTGCACAAAACAAAGCTTGGAGAATTATATGCTATTGTGCGCCTTCTCTGAGATAGCCCAGCCAAGTATCAGGAAGAAGAAAGCTTGTGCCAGCAAACACACTGATAAACCATTTAAAGCAGTGCATGGAAGCTCAAAACAACAACTTGAGCCCCTCTTGTTTGCAAGTCAAGAGTATTGTGACCATTGGCTGTTCAATTCGAATGATGTGGTGCATGAATGTTCATTGTTTGAAATGTGTTATCTGAGTAATTGTGTGACACAAACTTGTGCATTTTCTGCTTGCCCGTTTTGAGTTTTCTTCAAAGGCCTAGAAAATGTCATTTGAAGACATCTCTTTCATTTTATTGAGGAACGTAATCTTGCAGTGCCATGCAAGCATGGTTTAAAATAAACATTGGTGTAGTGTAACTGCAGAGAGAATTCATTCTTCAAAGAATTGAAGAGAAGTGTCTAGTGTTAGCCCTCTTTATTTACTTTAAGGAAGTCTTACACTTATAAAACAAAACCAAGAAATACTTTCTGTTAAGCTTGTATTTCCGTATTATGGTGGCATTCGAGTCTGATAACTTGTGAATTTTTGTGCGTCGCTTCGACATCAGCATGTTAATATTGATTAGCACTCATGAGAAACACTGGACCGTACGCCAGCTAGGAGTCACATAAAGAAGCATACTGGGTTGTTTCTTGTTTAACTTATTATTAACAAGATTGTCAGTATCTATTACTCATTTTGTTTTGCACACTTATGCATGGGCGTAAGTAAGAGGAAAAAAATGGGGTAGTTGTCCCCCGCAAGCCTCACTAGCACTTGCACCCACCCAAGCTACGGCATTGCTTTCGCCCTACAACAGCCATTTGCACCCCTCAAGAGAGAATCCTGCCGATGACCATGCACTTATGGCACCAATAATACAGTTGTGTGTGAGAGCTGATCTCAAGGCGTGTGCTCCTGGGTCATGCGGCTTCGCTGTCTGCGTTGGAGGCGTAACCGATAGATCGAAGACGAGAGAGTAAGCGCGGAGTCTGTAGACATCAAGAGCGACTGCAGCCTCGTTTTCTTCCTCAGTCACGAAGGCTCTCTCCCCACCTCTCGCTTTCGTTCCTTATGGGTGAAGTTTGTGCGCATGCAGTGCGGCAGGCTTCGATTGTCGTAAAGTGGCTGTAGGCGTTCCGCGTAGTTCGCGGCTCTTTGAACGCACATAGTGGTGTGCGTGAAGCTTGAGCACTGGCAGTTTTAGTGGCAACATGTAGCGAATTAATGTTATGTTTCTACAACAGCGGAGTGCATGTGGATGCAGTTAGCATTGCTTCAACAAGAAGCTGCGCGTAGAATTTGCGTTAAGTAATGTCGTAATCTTCGTAGAATTTTTGGTTAGTAAAAATGGAGCGTGACTAAAAAACTGCACTAAAAATTGTTGTGGCTAATACGAGAGGGATCACTTTTTGGCCACGGGGTAAAGCATGTGCTATGACAGGAATCACTGACTTGCAGCTCTAGAAACATAAAAATTGTGCCAGCCATGTAAAACCCTAGGTGTTTGGTTACCATAAATGTTGCTGAGGGATGTGCAGGCCAGTCTCGTGCGTTAAGCTGTCTCACGTTTTAATTGTTCTTCCTACTAGCAGCACTTTAAAGAAGCTCCACGTTATTCAAAACAGAGCTTTACGCATAATTTACAACTTAGCCAAAGATAATTCTTCTCCACAGCTCAGCTGTTTTTACACTATTACTTACACTGAATTCCGGCATATGCATATACAAGATAAAGAATATATTAATGCTTACAGATACAGTAACGTCAGCTGAATACTCATCTATGTAACACTTACGGCTCGTGAAAAAAATTCTAAACACCACACACTAATTACGGGGCCCAGACGAGAATATCTCCACCATTACCCTGTGTATTGAACAAAAAATAGTCAACATCTCGCAGATCTGCGCTTTATGCTTTCGTCGTTAATCTAGAATAACACGAATGAATTTTATCTTTGATGTTTTTTTTTCTGTTGGTCTCCTCGAAGTTGGGTGTACTGGTCGCGTTCTTTTGGCGATTATGTATGCTTATGTACGCCAGTTAACGTATGCCGTCACGGCGTGCTGCTGAACAATAATCTGCTGGGAAGCTTAGTGAAGTTCAAAAGAGCTTTTTTTTTTCACATGCTCTCCGCTGTAGGTAGGTCCAGTTTGTTACTGCGTCGATGAGAATCAACGGGATCATTGCAGAATGCTTAACGGCCATTTGCATTTTTGCGCGACCGGATGTTTACGAGCCATAAGTCAACACTACCTGACAGCCGCACTACGGAAGCCAAAATACAAGTTTTTGGTTGCGTGAAAAAAAAAACTATTGAGACCAGTCAAACTTACTGCATGCTTTTTTTGTGCGCGCGAAAAAACGTGAATTTATTAATTTGAAATTGTGTCAACGAGTTTTCTCTTTCTCGCCAGCTTCGAGTTTTTTTTTTCATTGTAACTTCAGGAGAGTCGGTTAACGACAAGCGGCCAAGACAAGCCCATTTCGGAGTCATTCGTCGTCAATATGGCGCTTGCAAGTTGTGCGATGGGGTTTGTTGCTTGTCTTGTGCTACCGGGTTTAAACGTTTCCTGTGTGCAGCCTCTATGCCTCTTCGAACTGTGCGGCAGGTGTGAAACAGATGTGGTTCAGTAAAACCGTGAAGAGTCATTTGAAATGCGGGGTACACCAAAAGTCACGTTCGTCGTTTGCGGAGACTGTTACCGCGCCGTTGTGGACAACCTCGAGAAATGCTTCATTTCGCTGAGCGTTGCCGATATGGCAAAAAAGGCCTTTATCGGCAAAGTGAGCCGGGTAAGGACATCAAGAAGAGCTGCTATTACAGGGATGTCCACCTTCTTTGAGGTGAGTGTCATTTTATTTTCCATAACGTTTTCGCTGGCGTGCGTTTAGGCGAACAAAGGAAGGCACAACGAAAACATGTTTGAGTGCGTGTGTGTTTTATTTTTTTATGTGGCACATTTTATCCGTGTGTTGTGTATGTTGGCATGCTGCACCTGATATTGCGTGCTCGTGTCCCATGGGATCTTTCGATCGCAATCATGACCGATCTGGATTAAAATGTATTATGTGCGGCTGCACAGTGACATAAGTTGTAGCTGGCACTGTTGATCAAAACCACATTCGGGTCGGCCCTGATGGGGCTGGAAATGTCCGGTGTGACACCGGTAGAGTTATTAATATATGAACAAGTCGACGTCGCTATTCCTGATGGCGAACCTGCACTACATTGCATTTATTTATTGTTCGCATGTAATAGTCAAATATTCTACGTTTTCATTTCTGTGTGGTTATTTATAGTAGCCTGCTCTCCAACTTTATGTGTTCTCTGATTAAACAATTTTTACTGACTTCGTGCAGATGGAGAAAAAAAAACGACTCGCCGTGCAACACAATCTTTTCTACCAGAGTGACTGTGAAAGGAACGTCAGAACTTTGAAGGTAAATGTGGTTTAATAGTAAAACAGATTTTAACAACATATACAAAATGCTAACTTCTAATGTCCTGGTTGCTTTCACAAGCCACACGTCTATACAATAGTCGCTCATTCAAGTACATTTGTGCTAATTGGCTAGGCAAGGGTCACTCATTCTATGTTGCATTTTTTTTTCAAGTTCTGTTCGGTGGTGAAGTAGTAACCAGAGCGAAAATGAAGACTGCTTCATTTGAAACGTTTAGGTACATATACCAGCTACATCTGTACATATTTGCCATTTTGATTCAGACATTTGTCAGTGTGTAGCACCGACTCATTAATTTATTTATTCACAATACAGCAGCCTAGCATAGCCCAAGCTGCAGTGAAATTACAAGAAAGGAGAATGGTACAGAAATAATTATTAACAATACTGGCACCACACGTAAATACGTCAGTTTTGTTAGGATGATTCTTACAAAGAAAAAGAACAGCACTAATAGTTAGCAACCACACTTTTGACTTAGTAATGTAAGAGTCTCAATGATTTAGTATTCAGCACAACAAATGTTGATCAAGGGCTTCATCAGAACTGTCTGCCTTGCAACTTCCTTTACTCTCCGCCTAGAAGTTCAGTAAGCGAGTCTGCATCAAGCAGCAGAGCGAAGAACAGGACTGGGTGAAAGCACAGGCCTCCTAGCCAGCATTTCATGTTAGCAAAAATATGGCAATCAGAGATAGCTAAGTTGAGTCTGTATGGTGTTGGGCGACTGAACTTCCCGCTGCTTCCTCTGTGGCCCCATGTTGTCATGAAAAAAAAGACAGTGTCTTATGACATCTCTCTTTGCTTATTCTTAATTGCATTACTGACACATCATTTTTTCCAACTGGTGCGAAGTCGTCGCCTTCTTAACCGCTACTAATTGTGTATACATCACTGCAATTGGTGCCATGGATTCCACGGTGTCACCCCTGGCATGATATCGTGCGGCTGTTGGCTGCTCTGTCTTGCTATTTTCTGTATCAAGCTCAGAGCCAGCTGCACTTTGCATAGCGGCCGTGCATTTTAAAGCAAATGCCGTATGCTTGTCGTAGCTGTGTAGATAGTGATTGTGGTTGTGATGATGAAAACTACACATCCAAACGACTTTTGTACTTCAGTCTTGGCGCCTTAGATTCTCTTTCGACGTGCCAATATGTTGATGGCACTGTAGTCAACCTGCCATGGATCTTTTCTTGGAGCGCCTGTACATAAATACCGAATGTGTCAAACGAAACCATCCATGCAGGATTGTCGATAAATATTACTCACCTTACGCTAGGCATCCAAAGGCTATACCACTCACCATATCTCTCCACAAAATCCACTTCAATTTTCTATCTTTGTTCCAAGGGAATTGGAACGTTTTTTCCCGTTTGGCACTATTTTCGACAGCTGCATAGCCAACTATGATTGTGCAAATGACAAGATTTCAACACAGTTGAAAGAAAAGCCCTGTCTACGTCTCCAAAAGCGTGGCCAGCAAACGTGCCACGGATATCTTTAACTAGGAGCCGATGCAGATGGCAAATCTCACGAGTCTTTGTGGGTTTATGCCTCACCTATTTTATCAAGGAAACACCACCATTTATCTCCCCGAACACAGCAGCAATGCACTTCTTCTTGGAGAAGGTTCACTTGACTTTCTTTGTGCTCATTGGAATGCTTCCACTGTTAGTATTGCACCTTCAGTTCTGGAGTACATCATGGTAGTGCCAGAGAAATGTCAAAATGGCACCCGTTTATTGTTTTGTTTTCATGACCAGTCAGCATTTTAGTAACTGACTGCACGCAGTTTGCAGCACTAGAGTCTCACTCTGCGTCCAACCATGGTATACCATCTGTGCTGTATTGAGCTGACTGCAATATTTTGGGAAATGAATTACTCAGCCCAAAAATTCTGACCCAATGATTTTCCCAAATTATCTGATCCGTTCAGTCAACAAAATCATTGTTTTACACTTGCTTCATTCCCAGTCAGTTTGCATTGTAAATATTGTGCATCATGCTTCTAATTTCCTACACTATTGCAGTCCCTTGCTGTCATGTATTGAAAGTAGTGCTGTACACATTGCTCAATATTCGATGAATTTCAGCTGCACTGCACTGCTCAGCACCCTGAAATCGAATTCTAGCACAAACTTCACACTTATCCGAGGCATGCCTACATGGGTGCTTTGCGTCAAGAACTGAAAGCTGTGACCTCATAAGATGGACAGGAACACTAAAGAAATTGTACAACACATATGCGTTGCATCATGAAATTTTAATTGCTTTTTATTCGGGGGCCATTTTGACTGAAAAATATAGGCATTGTATTTTATGAGCTGAAATGTATCTCAGGAGTGTCAACATGCCAAAGCAAGCTTCTCAAGTTACACTCATGCTGACTGTATGTTTGTTACAATCATGAAGCAATTAATTTTGTAATGATTTGCATAAATTCATGTGGCTAAATCACTGCATAAACATCAGTCTGCAAATGTGATGTACAATTATTGCATAGTTATAAATTAAGGAGCACATGCAGCTGTTGCGGTCAGCAACACAGCAGACAGTATGATATTCAAGTGAATATTCATGGCAACCATGAAGTAATATATGACTTAGTAAGGTAGTTACTGCAACTCTAGTCTTGAGGTACGCGTTACTGAAAGTACAGACTTCGTAGTATGTTTGTTAATCGAAAAATTCTCAGCAAGTGCTCCTGGAGAGTGAATGATAATTCAACAAGGTTTGAAGAGTAGGCCCTTGCTCAGTCATCGGTCAATATTTAACGTGGAAGTGAAAGAATCACTGAGAATAAAAAATGCTTATCTGTGCGTCTACTTAAGCACTTTCTTGAATGCCCATGCATACACGGCTTTATTTCGCATTCACTCGGCAAATAGAAACAGTGAAGATGGTGGTAGAGGAGAAGAGGCTACTTATTTAGCACCTCTTGAAGAAAGTAGGGAGGTGCTTGCTCTGTTAGAAGTGCTTACTCTGGATTTTATGGCATTAAGAGCGTCTCTACTGAGTGGTAATATTTTAAGTTTATATATACACTCCCATGACCCCCCCCCCACCCCACCCCTCCAAAAAAAAAGTCGCAGAAGGCAGCAATTCAAGAAAGAAAAAGAGCCCTGTAGGATGGCTCTGGCAATTAGAAGCTTGTTTGATTGAGCCTCCTCCAGAAAGAGAAAATTTTTACAATGGAAACGAGTGGATTGAGCAACAAATAGAGGCTTTGGAGGAAAGGAATAGCAGACTTCAGAACCCCTCTCAGCCATAGGTCGGCAAACTCCCTCACAAGCCGAGTCACTCAAACTCGGATTGGGCCATAAATGAGAATCTGAATGAGCCATATGTGCAAATACATTTTGTGATTGAGTGAGCTTCACATTTTTTTTGGTCGGCCTGTGCTTTCAACACACCTTCGAAAATTTAAAGATAGAATTT
Source organism: Rhipicephalus annulatus (assembly GCA_013436015.1). Classification (NCBI taxonomy): domain Eukaryota; kingdom Metazoa; phylum Arthropoda; class Arachnida; order Ixodida; family Ixodidae; genus Rhipicephalus; species Rhipicephalus annulatus. The sequence goes on along the minus strand of WOVY01003369.1, from coordinate 4,827 downwards.
TCGGTGAGCCTGTAGTTTGCGCTCTCTTCTTTTTCATTCATCTATAGTTAACACTGGCCCATCTGCCCTAAGTAGGTATGGCCGAAGCTAAAAGGAACATTTTACTTTACCCCTGTATGGTAATCAACAAAATTTTTGGTGTGTTTACAAAACAAATGTGAGTCCAGCTTCTTGTCCCCTCTCATTGTTTTCAGCATGACATTATATCTCGCCTAGTACCTAGTCTATTGGTGGCCATAATGCATTGATGTTGTATCTATTTATCACTTTCTTTAGCCCCTGAGCTATGTTGTGAATGTAAGGACTACCCACGACTCACCCGTTACATGCTACGCTTCTCGCTTATTATGTTCACAGAAGTCCAACATAAATCTCTACCAACAAGCTCAGCTGTCCATCACTTCAAGTTGCAAATTTCTATAATGTAGTGAACATTCTTTTTCATGATTTCTTAATACCTATTATCTGTCACCCCCTAGGTTTCAGTCATATCCTCCAGGTCAGGCACCTTCGGCAGAAACACTGCAGCTGCTGCTACCACCACCACGGCCTATATTTCACTTCAGCCATTGCTGCATCACAACCAGTATTACAACTTTTGAGCCGCTACCACAGTCCTTCCCAATGATGCCTCACCTTGACAGGGCTTCACATGCTTCCAAAGGAAGCTATCAGGCAAGTGTGTACTGTTAAGAAATTTAGCTTTCAATAGCATTGATGTTTTCGATGGGCAGATAAATTGACAAGTCTGCCAACTTCATGCTTCTTGAACAGGGTTGAAACTACGTGTGTCTGTCAGTGCAGGGAATCAAGTTTATGTGAATTTCAAAGTAGCTTATTTTTATTTTATTTTACAATACTGCAGGCCCCTTCTCGGGCCCATGCAGGAATGGGTTGAACTTGAATACACAAAAGTGTGAGGAAAATAAATAGAACTTATGTACAAAGCAATTAAGAGCAAGAAATATGCAAATTGTAATACAAGGTGTTCACATAAGTTCTGAATTCTGTTTATAAATTTGACAGAAGAGGAGTTCACAATATCAGCGGGCAGCATATTCGATTGCTAAATGGTGTGCAGGAACTAAATAGTATTTGTAAGGGTTCTGTTATTAATTTTGTGTATGAAGGAAGCAGGGCAAGCAAAAATTAGAAAAAAGTACTTTTTCATTGTTTACTAGATATGAAAGCAGATTCTTTTTCCACAATTTTCGTGTACTGTGCAATCCTGAGCAAGTGCTCCCACTATGGTGAAGGTGACGAGAATTTGAGGGGGGGGGTTCTTGCTCGGTCTTGCATCAAAAATCAAGATTGTGGTGAAAAAGTCGCATGTGCTTCCAACGAAACTGATACACTTTAATAAATATGCATGAATTCACTATGCTTCTGCTACTTTGTTGCGCTTCTAAATAAAGAAAGTGAAGGAAACTGCAGAAATGGCAGGAAGGCGGGGGGGGGGGAGTGCTTGCTCAGTTGTTCATGCATGTTTTAAATATCTTGAAAGAGAGAGGATGGAACTCGCTTAGGTGGGGGCGCTTGCTTGAGATATTATAGTATTGTCCTCATCCTGCGCATCTTTTTTTAATCAACTGAAAAAAAGCGACCTGAAAGCAAATGGCCCTTTTATATATGGTATATTTGTAGCTTATTTTCTTTGTAAATTGATGAAAAGCATGAAGTTTAGCATTTTTTAGCGAAAAGAAAAAGCTGTCCAACTAGTAATGTTTACGCATTTACCGAAGTCAGACACAGTGAAATAGATAAGGTGGCACAGTAAAAAAAAATAGGTCAGCACAGAAAAAACTGCAATTTTCATTGCGTAAGTAGAGCTCCATCTTCTCGAAATGGAATTTTTCATTATGTCAGTATGATAATTTTGAAATGGCAAAAGATGTCATGCTGATTGTTTGTGCACATACTCAAGCAACACATGGTGGTGTACTGAACTGAACTTGATCCTTTAGAATAACTTTCATTTGATCTAAAAGAAAGTGTGCAAAATGTCCAAAATCATGTACAGGAGCAAAAATGCAATTTTTTAAATAAAATAAACCATTCTTTGGTTCGGTCAATAGAAGACAAGGCTCTGAACAAATTAGTATAAACTTCTGGTTGCTATCATTATTACATGCTTAAAAATGATGACAATAGGGTAAAAATACGTGGAAGTCTGGGACTTGCCGGTCTTCTCTAATCGACACAGTGCTCTGAAATAAGGCAGTGTTTACAAACACCCGCAGGGCTCTCTTATTCAATAATGGCAAAGTAGATACATGGTGCAGAAAAGTTATTGTTGCTACCCCTTAATTGGAGGCAGTAACCGGGTAGACTCCAATGGCTGACTTAACAGCCCCCAAAATGCACTGCTAAAGCTTGAACAGTTTAACATAACCATGAACTTAGTTTTAAGTGGGATTAAAATTAGGTTGTTTTAATAACACAATGTAGAACACTGATCAGTTCGTTGTGCAGCTCAGTGATTGGGCTTTTAACACTTTATGGAGCATAAGCTGGAAAAACAATAGGGATAAAAGTTTCAGCAGCTGTTATTGGGCTGAACAAAGCACAAATGAGGGCTGATAGTTATGTTGTGTCTGAAAATAAAAAAAAAGTTTTGGAAATGATGTTTAACTTTCATACCTGGAAGCCATGCTGGCATATGTGTGCCTAATATTTTTTATAGCTGATCGACTTTTCCTTTGTTCTGCCTTTTAGGGTTTGGGTGCCAGTGATGAACTGCCGCTGTTTTTCCAGGTGGACAATCAAGTAAGTAGCTTTACAGTAGCTTGGATAGTTAGGCTAGTTGGTATTCGTTCATCTTTTAACGGAATAAGGGCACATACAGACACTTGAACATTGCTTATGCTGTGTGCATTTTCTTCTTCTAGTGTCCGTCTCTGTGTGCATGCCCTTATTCAGTTAAACGATGAAGTAGCTCTACTTTTTGTGAATTTATGTTTATTCAGTGCAATACTTTCACTACTGGGTTGAATACATAGTTATGCAACTTGCATTGCACTTTCACTTCTTTGTATGTTTATGCTTAGTTTATTCATCTACTACGGATAATTTTGTAAATTATGAACTGGTGAATTTAGACATTTATGAGGTTATTTCACGAATGACCAGTGCAATCTTCTGCATTACCCTTTTTTGGAATGTCACGGCATTCAGTAAAAGCTTCATAAATATTTTTGTGACAAGTCTTAATGTTAGAAAAAAGGGGAATGAATTGAGGCTCTGTCTTTTTGATTCCTGAGTTCCTCATTATTGGAGTTGACAAAAGAAATTTTTATCTGCAATGTGCCAGAGCACTTTTTGTCAGTGCCAGCTCTAAGTGCCTTTTAGGGTGTCTGGTGGTCTTTAGTAGAATATTATGGACTCAACATTACTAACAACTGTAACACAACTGTAAGATATGTTACATAGTTATTAATTTAACTTTCACACATATCTAGAGCACTCAAAATTGTAAATATGCTTTTTTCTTGAAATGTCTTACAGCTTCTCACAAACTGTTCAGGTGAGACTTAAAGACAGCAATGATGTATGTGATTTGCTTTTCATTGATCATTGAAACGAATGCTTTTTTGTTTCGCTGGAGCCACATTAATGTAAAATTTCTAAATAGGGATTGTGTTGATGTTTTTCTAACTTACTATGCCACCCCACTTTTTGCCCAGTCTTTTAGTATCTAAAAATTAATGATTCTCCTTGTGAAGGCTGGTGTAGTATTGCCATTAATGAGCACTATATGCACCTGTAGACTTACATACATTCTGTGAACTGTACTTGCTTTAGAAAAAGAATATTTGGATAACGTTTAGTATGCCAGTATTATACAAGATGGCATGCAGTTGCAGAAGTGAATTGTAAGATTCATCAGAACTATTTGAATACATACCAGCAAAACTATACTCGCACGACCAAAGAGCGCAAATAACATTTTCAAAAACAAGATATCTCTTGAGTCTTTTATTATGATTCCACATTTTTTCGCGCAGATTCACCTAGGAAACGGCATATTCCTGGAGCAGGAAAAATGGGCATGGCTGCTTTCGCGTCCGAGAGACAGCTTGTTCTGTAAGGAGGCGACCAAGCTTCTGTGGGGTGTGAGTGCCCTCCACAACAGGAGCATCACAGGAGCCCCTTGTCGGCGCTATGTGCGCTCAGAAAACCAGGCACCACCCAGGAGGGCACTCACGCCTAAGAAATTGGAGGCAGTCGGAAGTAAGTGTTTCATGCTTAGTATATTTTGCTGAATTTAGGGACAATAAAATTTATCATTTATATGAACCAGTAAGTTCCTAATTGCTACATATTCCTGCTCATTTTTACAGATGCCTTCAGCAAGTACATGCTGGGACACCAAGTGAAGCGGCACCTATGATAGGTTAAGAAAAATGAACAGATTCATGCCGAAATGTTGACGACCTAAATAAATGAGGTCGTCAAAACATTACTCTAGCCTGATCGTGTTTATTGATATATTGCAGCATACCTACATTACATTGTTTATTTTACTGTGTGCTTAATGAACTAGCATGCCTTTCTTAATACATTCTTTTACTGCATGTTAATTTTGACCCAAATAGCTTAATCCACCAATCACCTGCATAACCTGTAATCCCATACATTCGTTACACTTATACCACCTTTATGAGCCTTCCACCTGTATGACCCGCACCACCCGTATGGCCCGTACCACCCGCATGACCCGTACCACCCGCATGACCGTACCACCCGCATGGACCCGGACACCTGGTATGCCCGTAATCCAATAACATCGTATGTGCAGGTCCTGTACATGTGGGAATTTTCAGTGGG
>WOVY01003368.1:0-60515 GCA_013436015.1 Rhipicephalus annulatus | reverse complement strand
CGTTCAACAGGAGCGTATGCTGTATTACACCCGCTTTTACAACACCATGTGTACAACAAGTTGTCTTTTCTCTCTCTCTCTCTTAATTTCCCTCTCAACCTTTGCTCTAATTGCTTCATACCACTCATAAAAGAATCCAAACTTTAGACAAGTGTGAACACCGAAACATATGAGAATTTTCAAACCCATGCAATGACGTAAATAGACTGCATATGACCACACAATCAAGCGCAGTACTCAAGGGGTTGTTTTAACAAACTGAAATGCTATTTTCTTACACTAACCGCAAGCACCTCTACTGTGCAGTTTTAGTTCTACCGGAATGCACAGAGTTTTGATTCTATCATTTGGGGAAAAATAACCCGGATGTGAGCAAGTGAATCCCACACACTACTGTTTCTGCTCTCTTCACAACAGATGCCTAAGTGTTGTTGAAGTCATCGCATTTTCCACACATAGCTCTATGTTAGACCTGTTGCAACCCATATTTTGAACTTTTCACTAATGGCTACTGTGATGAATCCGGAAAAGAAGCCACATTCAGTTCTAGGCTTCAAATAAATACGTTTGAACTCAGTTCTCTTTTATAATTTGTTGGCATTCCTTGCAAGCTAAAAAGTTTACAGTGCAGTGAGTTGCAGATGGCACTACCATCTAGATTGATTGTAAACGCTACAGCACTTCACAGGGCATGAGTCTCAGCCCATAACTAGCCCAGAAAAATATCAAAGTTTTACACCTTTCAATCTGGCTAGGTAAAAAAGTGGAGACCTGGGCCCATCCTGAAATATAAAAAACAAACATTTCAGCTACCCGTTTCAATCAAGCCTGAGCCAGTAATTTAAACAGTTTTGCTCGAACGTGGAATCGAGAACAAAGCATTAGAAATGTAGAAAAAATATATATTTTGTTGTTACAGGCTTCGCTTTAAAAACACTATCATTCCTTGCTTAAAGGGTTGGAAACAGTTGAGTAGATATACAGGATACGATGAATGTTTGTTGAGAAGCGGTATACATTACTTTTTTTTCTACAAATGTTTTCGAATGTCGTACCACTCTGAAATATCTATGAAAATCCTTTCTTAGGATTCTTACTTGAAGGTCTCAGCAGTGTGCGTTATGCACATTTTGTTCCATGCTTTTTGTTCCCTACAATAAAGGTGTGTGCCTTTCTAACAATATTGTACTAGTAGAAGATGCTATTGGACTATATGGATAGAAATTAGAAGAAGTGAACAAAGAGATTGTGATTTATTTGTCAGCTTCGTTCCAGTTTTGTAATAAAAGCATGCTTAAGCTCCCCGACACTTACTGATTCGGTGCATATGGCTCAAAGCTAAGGGCATGAAATTCATCACCCACTTTTCGCAAGACAGGTATTCGGTCAAACGTATAGATCTTGCTTCAGGCTGTGTTTAATAAACCCATTCCATTCCCGCACGTTACAACGCCGTGTCATGTAGCCCTTACACCATACAGTGGAATGAGATAAAAGTTCACACATACACAGAACAAGTTGTGTGTGTCCATTTTGCATTACATGACTACTGGAAGCGGTGATCGAGTCACTGATTCCTTGACGCAAACTTGTCCTAATGAACAGCTGGACCTTTCATGGTATCATAAATTCGGAGTCCCGCGATCGTTCTTGCAATAATATAAAGTGATTATGATATCTATCTATTACTGCGATGAAAAAAAGTAACTCTTCATATTTAAATTATGATAATTGCAAATAAACGGCACAACAGAGAGATGTTTCGATGAGTCAGCTTCGTTTTGACAAGGCTACAACGGATCACTATGAACCATCTAAATTTCGTTGTACATATACTCTGCACTATAGGGTTAACGTTGTTGGATAGTTTATTCAATACTCGACGAAAATACGTTATGGTATGATTGTACAGTTCAGGTCAGCGCAGTTTCAGGCGCATGTCTTTTGACACTGCCAGACCACTGGGTCATGATGATTTTATAGTACGCTCTTGCTCGGCAAAATGTATAAATCAGTGCAGCAGAAAGTTGGCGACCGTGTTCGTCATTATCGCTTAGTGCCCATACAAGCACACGTTCATGCTTTTTAACACGTTCTTAAACGACAAACGCCCGCATACTTCATTTTCCATATTCACATGAGGATTCGTATAAAAATCACTGAAAAACTACTTCTTATGATGAGTTCGCCAAATGCTGCTAAAATCGCTGTGCTTTAATCCGTACCTCGCATTAAGGGTTTCGCCCACGGCAGTTTCACGTTCACACGTGAATCTCCACCGAACGAACGCTGTGCTCAAGTTGGAAAACGCTGTTTAGTGTTTCAAACGTGAAGTGGTCCTTTTGCGACAACACCGCTTTCATATAGTAACTCTACAAACGAAATATTGAGAAATGGCACCTCAGGTGTGGCTTTTATGTCAAGCTGTGCAGCAATATTTCCATGCTAATACAAGCCAAGCAAACAGGGTCACAGAACCACGACCTTGGTCGTGCGCAGAACATCTATATACTACCATTGACAGCGTGGTCTGTGCCGCCACAGAACACCTACCGGTTTACCAGTGCTGCTGTCATAGAGTAATATATATTTATGTTACTCTATTCCGCTGTAACGAATTTAAGCAGAACTCGTAACAAATGGTCGACGAAATGTTTTCTCAGTAGTACCTGGGCAAAAAGAGACAGCGAAAACGAGACGTCTTAGACCCGTATTCCAGAACGCCCCTTCAATCAACGCTCCACCTTCACTTGAGAAAGCCGATGGGAGCGCCGTCTCTAGGCACGGCAAGTCACTGCACATTATAATCTGCTGCGATTCCTGAGCAGCGCAGCGTCATTTTCAGCCGAGCGGCGGCGCAGTGCTCAACTCTGTCAAGTGAATGGTTAAAAGTCGAGTATATATATTATATATATATATATATATATATATATATATATATATATATATATAATATATATATATATATCTACTATATTACTCTATATCTATACATAAATTGTGGGCCTTTGTTTCTCCACATCGTTCTCATCCCTGCTTGATCATAATCACCATCATTCGCTTGCCTCTTCCTTATGGCCACTCTGTGCCATCATCATCGTCATCGTCTGCGGACTGGCTCTACACGTTCGTTTGCGAGGTCTTTCCTCAAATAAACGCTGTCGCAACCAAGGCTTCCGGGCTTCATAATATTGTGAGCGCTTACTATGTACTTCATCTTCAGCTGTATGACATAATCATTGTAGTGATCATCATCGTATGTCACGCGGGCTGGCTCTTGCGTTGTCATCTCAGCCTAATGATCGCATCCGACATCCGCAGGCACGGTTGTAACTGGCGCAGGGGCCCGTGATGCAACTTCTGCGTACGAAGGCATTGGGAAGCGCACAGGAGACGGAGCATGTGCAGCGCTTGTCATTGATGCCAGTTCATCCTTGATTATCTCACGCAGGTTGGGAGGAGGTGTGCGGACAGACGCAATAGTTGGGTTGCCTGGAATAAGGCCGTGGAGTTCCTATCTGACAACTGTGTGGATAAGGGCCCGCAATTCATGCTCTCCGGTAAAGCGAGCGTCGCAAGAGGCGTGTGGAAGGCGCATGGAATGAAGCGCGTCCAGGCGTTGGCATGTGGTGATGACGTCCCGGACGATAGTTCGATTCTGTATCACGCGAGCATTGAAGGCCACAGAGTTGATGCCTTTCAGTAGATGTCGAATGCGATCGGCCTCCGTCATGTCATTTTGTGCTTGGCGACAAGAGCCAGAACATCTTCAATGTAGAACGTATATGATTCGTCGTCCCCCTGGATGCGGGTTGCGAGCTTCTGTTTCGCTACCCCAGAGCATCCTGCAGACGAGCCATAAACCTGACGGAGATGCCCCGTGAAGGCCGACCAATTGGACAAGCCGCTTTCGTGGTTGTAATACCAGGTCTTAGCGACGCCATCGAGGTAAAATGGATCATCATCGTATGTCACACGGGCTGGCGCTCTGGCTCGTCTGTCTGGATTAAAGAAGATAACTTGGTTACTGTCATACCGGACGTGGTCTAGTAAGATATATGTATTTATATATAGTCCGGCAGCGGTGTCATGAGCCTATATTTATATTGTGACGGGGCAAGGTCTTGGCTTACAGGACAGCGTCCACCGAGAATCGGCAGCCGAACAAGATGGCTGAGTTGCCTCTCGTGCAAGCGCCTAACGCACAGGCGTCTTCTTCATCTTCGCTAAGTGCCACGCTTGCTCCTGTCGATGATGCACCGTAACATCACTCCCCTGTGGCGGAAGCGCCGTCACGGCGCTTAGTACGGCGGCGACGAACGAGGAGGGTGATACGGTTTCAGTCTGGAAACGTGTACAACGTCTGTCTGGAGTGAGGTGGTCGAAAAGGCATTGTTTAGGGGTGCGATCTCGTAGCTAACGTCACTAAGTTGTCGTAACACTTTGTAGGGGCCATGGTAGTGTGATAGTAGCTTCTCTGATAAGCCGACTTGGCGGTTTGGTGTCCAGAGAAGTACCAGAGACCCCGGCGAGAAGTGCACGCTTTGGTGGCGACTGTCATAGCGGTCTTTTTGCTGCGCTTGCGACAAGTGCAGCCGATCACGGGCAAGCTGACGGGCTGCATGGGCTCGAGAAATGACATCGCTGGCGTACTCAGTAGACAAGGGGGCAGCCGAAGGAAGGAGCGTGTCAAATGGTAATGCTGGATGTCGGCCAAATAGCAAATAAAACGGCGAATAACGAGCTGTGTCGTGCCGTGAAGAATTGTACGCGAACGTGACAAAGGGGAGTGCTTTGTCCCAGTCACGGTGATCTGGCGAAACGTACATTGACAGCATCTGCGTCAGCGTTCGGTTCAGACGCTCGGTCAATCCATTTGTCTGTGGATGATAAGCGGTGGTAAGCTTGTGCTCAGTGGAGCAGGCGCGGAGAATGTCATCCACAACACGTGAAAGAAAGTACCTTCCTCGATCAGTAAGCAGCTGCCGCGGAGCGCCGTGATGAAGAATGACTTCATACAAGAGAAAGTCAGCGACGTCAGTGGAACAGCTTGTCGGCAGTGCTTTAGTGATGGCAAAGCGTGTGGCGTAGTCTGTGGCGACTGCAACCCATTTATTTCCGGAGGTGGACGTAGGAAACGGGCCCAACAGGTCAAGGCCAACACGGAAGAATGGTTCCGTCGGTATGTCAATGGGCTGTAGGAGGCCAGACGGTAGCACAGAGGGGCGCTTGCGGCGTTGGCAGCGGTCGCAAGCAGTGACGTAGCGAACCACAGAACGATACAGTCCGGGCCAGAAAAAGCGACGTCGCACACGATCGTAGGTACGAGAGACGCCTAGGTGACCGGCTGTAGGTACGTCATGTAGTTGTTCGAGAACGCTGGTACGCAAGTGATGGGGAAGCACGAGTAGTAATTCCGGGCCATCAGCGTGAAGCTGCGACGGTACAGAATGTTGTCATGCAGTTCGAACAGGCGAACGGAAGGGTCTGTTGGAGCAGAGGTCAGACGCTCGATAATTGAGAGTAACGACGGGTCACGTCGTTGTTCGGTGGAGATATCACCCAAAGCGTGGATGGAGAGAACGCAGGGGTCTGAATCAAGGTCTGTCAAGTCGGGCGTTTCAACCGGATAACGTGACAAACAGTCTGCGTCTGTGTGGAGGCGTCCCGACTTGTAGTGGACCACGAATGAGTATTCTTGCAGACGGAGCGCCCAGCGACCAAGACGTCCAGATGGGTCCTTTAGCGATGACAGCCAGCAAAGAGCGTGATGGTCCGTAACAACGGAAAAAGTTCGGCCATACAGGTAAGGCCTGAATTTCGCCACGGCCCACACTAAAGCTAGGCATTCACGCTCAGTGATGGAGAACTTCTGTTCGGCAGGTGAAAGGAGACGACTGGCGTAAGCAATCACGCGGTCCTTCCCGTGCTGTCGTTGGCCAAGGACCGCTCCAATTCCATGGCCACTGGCATCGGTCCGAAGCTCTGTAGGTGATGCTGGGTCGAAATGGGCCAGTATTGGTGGCGTAGTCAGCAGATGGATAAGAGCCGAAAAGGCGTCCGCTTGCTCTATACCCCATGCGAAGGGAACGTCCTTCTTTAAGAGATCAGTAAGCGGTCGAGCGATGTCGGCGAAGTTGCGGACAAATCGACGAAAATAGGAACATAGCCCTACAAAACTTCGGACGTCCTTGGTTGAGCGTGGTTCAGTAAATTGTTGTACTGCTCGCACCTTTTCGGGATCTGGTTGAACACCATCGGCACTGACAAGGTGGCCGAGTATGGTGATTTGGCGACGTCCGAAATGGCATTTTGCAGAATTGAGCTGGAGAGCAGCTCTTCGAAAAACATCCAGAACGGCTGACAGACGTGTTATATGGCTGTCAAAGGTGGGTGAAAAGACGATGACATCGTCTAATAACATAAGCAGATGGACCACTTATATCCTCGGAGAAGGGAGTCCATCATGCGCTCGAAAGTTGCCGGCGCATTACACAGTCCAAACGGCATGACTTTGAACTGGTAGAGGCCGTCGGGCGTAACGAAAGCGGTTTTTTCACGATCCATGGGGTCGACGGAAATTTGCCAATAGCCGGATCGAAGGTCGATAGACGAAAAGTATTGGGCACCATGGAGGCAATCGAGGGCGTCATCAATCCGAGGCAAAGGGTAGACATCTTTGTGGGTCACTTTGTTTAAATGGCGATAGTCCACGCAAAAGCGCCAGCTGCCATCTTTCTTCTCAACGAGCACGACTGGGGAGGCCCAGGGGCTGGATGAGGGTTCTATTACGTCTTTAGTAATCATTTTATCCACTTCATTTTGAATTACTTGGCGTTCCTTGTGAGATACGCGATATGGACGCCGCCGTATAGGACTGGCATTACCAGTGTTGATCCGGTGAGTCACTGCAGTTGTTTGGCTGAGAGGGCGGTGGTCAAAGTCGAAAACGTCTCTATATGATGTTAGCAGACTACGGAGGCTGGCAGCTTGCACTGCAGTGAGGTCGGGAGCAATCATCTTGTTAATGTCATCTGCAGGCAGAGTGTAATTGCGGCCAAGACAGGGGGATGTAGTATCGGTGTCCAAACCAGTAACGTTGCAGCTGTCAAGTGGAGATAGGGTGGCCAAAGACATGTCTTGCGGAATAACTTGAGTCAAGAGACTCACGTTGAGTAGTGGTATAACCACTGTATTATTAGCGACGGCGACAACAGTGTGAGCAAGGGCGACGTCTCGGGCCATCAGTACGTCGACTATAGGAGTGACGAGGTAGTCACCGTCGGGCACATGACGTGAGCACGACAAAGTGACATATGTAGCAGCTTGCGGAGGCAAGCGAACGTGGTGACGAGAGCGTAAACGGGGAGAATAGTCTGCTGGAAAATCGGCAAACTGCGGCAGTTCAAGCTGAAGAGCACCAGTGGCACAATCAATGAGCGCAGAATGACGTGACAGGAAGTCCAAACCAAGTATTAGGTCATGAGGACACATTTCAATGACGGCAAACTGAACTAATGTAGGATGACCGGCAATGGACACACGGGCCGTGCACATCCCTTGAACATCAGGGGTCCTCCCATCAGCGACACGAAGTTTGTGGGAAGCGGCAGGCGTGAGCACTTTATGTAGGCGTCGGCGAAGGTTCGCGCTCATTACAGAAATGTGCGCTCCAGTATCTATAAGGGCAGAAATAGGCACACCGTCAACGGCAACGTCTAACAAATTTTGTCTCGTCGGAAGCGTCAAGAGAGGATTTGTGGAGGGAGTCGAAGATGCAGCGTCACCTCCGGGCGCTGCACCGTTTAGTTTTCCGGGTAGGCAGGAGCGGGGTTGAATGGAGATGACGGCCTGCGAGTCTGCGGTGAGCGAGACGACTGGCGACGTCCTGGAGGCGAACGCGACTGATGACCATGCGGTGACGGAGATCGGCTGTTGAACCTTCTGTAGTTGTTTTGCGGAGAAGGCTGCACGGCAGACGCGAAGCGGGTGCTGTCCTGTCGGTAGTGAGGTTGAGATGAAGTCCGAGGTGGCGAGGACCAGCGGTAATTGCAGTAACGGACGACATGACCGATACGGTGGCAATGAAAACAAATTGGTCGATTGTCGACGGTTCTCCACGCCGCAGGGTCGCGAGATCGGGCCGTGAACTGCTGCTCGCGATAGGACGAGGGTGGACGCCATGAAGCTCGCTGCGGGCTGGGCAAAGCGCACACCGAGGGAATACCTATGCTGGCGAGTTCTTGGCGGACGATAGCTTGAACCATGTTAGCAGTGAGTGGGGTGGTGTCACTTGCAGCGGTGTGAGCCGGAGCAGAGGCAATGGCTTCAAGTTCGCGCCGTACAATTCGGGTCACCTGATCCGATGAATCTAGAGGTGGTGGCTGTGTTCTTGCACGGTCTTCGCAAGATGATGTTGCAGCCGTATTCGGAAGGCGGGTGAACACGCTGTTAATCCGCCGGCTCTTCGCTTGCTCAATAGCGCCGACATTCTTTTATAATGGCGTCCACTGTAGAAAAATTTTTGCAGATGAGGAGGTTGAATGCGTCATCCGCAATCCCCTTAAGAATATGCCCGACCTTGTCAGCCTCCGGCATATCGGCATTGGCTTTGCGACACAACGACAACACATCTTCTATATAGGAGACGTAAGACTCGGTCGAGGTCTGCGCCCGAGACGCGAGCATTTTGTTCGCGGCCATTTTTCTTCCAATCGGCTTTCCGAACAGGTCTAGCATTTTCTCCCTGCACACTGCCCAGCTCACAAGTTCTGTTTCATGGTTCTCATACCACGATTTGGCGGTTCCCCTAAGATAGAATAACAGGTTTGCCAGCATAAGAGTCGGGCCCCATCGGTATCGAGTACTCACACGTTCGTACTCTGCCAGCCAATCTTCCACGTCAACTTCATCTGGATCGCCGCAACCGCTGAACGTGCCAGGATCCCGCGGGGGTTCGAGCACAAAGGTTGTGGTCGCAGAAGGAGATGTAGTTACCGCATCATCCCCGGCCGCAGGAACACCAGGAGCAGATGCAGACGCCGTACTCTCCGTCATCGTTGTGGAATGAGCCTTCAAACGTCGGCCTGCTGCGAAGTTCCGTTGCGAGGCGGTTACCCAGCACTTCCACCAAATGTGACGGGGCAAGGTCTTGGCTTACAGGACAGCGTCCACCGAGAATCGGCAGCCGAACAAGATGGCTGAGTTGCCTCTCGTGCAAGCGCCTAACGCACAGGCGTCTTCTTCATCTTCGCTAAGTGCCACGCTTGCTCCTGTCGATGATGCACCGTAACAATATAAAGGCCGGCAGCGGTGTTACGTCGTTCGCAAGCACGCGCGCCATTGACTGCGTGGTGAGTTAGCTCACGATGTCAAACGTTTGCAACAGCACGTCGTTGCAGCGTCCGTGTGATGATTGCGGGAGCGTGTTCTCCGTCGAACGTCTGCTTTGGCGGGAGTTTCTGCAGCGGCATTTTGGATTCGCCTGCGACCGCTTACAGTTGCAGAACAACCACAGTGATTAACGCATTGCGAAACGCATTTAGCCACTCATTGCACTCTTACATGACCATGATCATGCGAGGTATAATGGGTGGAGTATAAAATAAACACTGTGGTTCACCCAAGCCCAGTGTGTGTCTAACCTCACGAACATGTAACCAGTAATTGTGAAAGGCTTCAGTACAGTGCCGGAGTGAACCCACTGCTAAATAACGGGGCGGAATGCTTCAGCTTTCGCTGGGTAACCATTTGTACAGAGTGTTTGGTGGAGTGCTTGACAGAGAGCCAGAAAAGTTAGCTTAAAAAACAACAACAAAGCAAACAATTTCCCCTAGGTCGCACAAGGAAACCACAGCGAAGCTGGTCGATTTCGTGGTTTCCCAACATTTGGCTATTTCAATGTTTTAACGTCGCGTTGCCACGGGCTCGGCGTTGCTCTACTGGGCTTCCCGTATGACTGGGTCCTGGTGCCACATCCCGTTCTCGTACACGGCTGGCATATACCAAGCAACAATTTGTATGGTATAACTGTCAGTTCAAGCGCACGAATAAACAGAAAGGAAGAGAGGACAAGCGCTTTCTTGCAACTAAACTGTTTATTAGAAAGGCAAGAATATACAAACAGGCAATCAAAAAGCATGCGTGTGCAGGCAAAAAAGTACACACATGACACATCGAGAACACAGGGCAACAACAATTGCAACAATGTGTCCTCGGCAAGAGGTCGGCGAGAGCTCTGTCACTGGCTGCGAAGTGGTTGGCCGGACCTTGACAATCTAAGTAGGGCCAGTCTTGGGGATTGACGTATGCTTGAACGCGTTGGCCGACGAGCCCGAGTTCGTGCCGCACGCGGCTTGACTAAGGAACGACCTTACATAAGCTTCGATTTACCGCCGGCTGCAGGTCGGTTGCCAACGTTCCTTGCTCTGCTTTTCTTTTGTATTTTGTGCACATGACCACAGTGCATATGTAAGACGAATTAAACGTTTCTGAAGTATGTAAGTACGTAACACGCAATAAAAGAAAGACAAACGTAAGCTTCCTCACTTGATACGTTTATTGCAACAGTTGTATGAATGCACTATGTTTGCATGCAACATTGTTCGCATGGAATGACTTGCAGCAGGCCTCGTGCAACCCAACTATACAGTCGATGGAGTGGTATCCGTGCCAAATCAGCTCTCTTTCAGTCAATTTTTGTGCTCTTGACCATCAATACGTATTCGGTGTGCGACGTTTTACGACTGAGGTGTTAGGCTTGCATCGTTCAGTCTATTGCTGGGAAGAGCTGGAAAGAACGAACAGAACGATTAGTACTAAAAGGAAGGTAGACTATTCACATGACTGGTTGCACAGTCGCATGTGTTTATAAGCTGTATTCGCAAAATTCGGCAAAACATTTGCAGGTACGTACACAAATAAGAACAAAACTGTGCCCTTAACAATAATTATGTCAGTCTATTGAGATTCTGAAACGTGCTTGAAGCCTCAGAGCACACAGTTTTCTCGTAATATGTCGCTGAAAAAGCCAACAGTGCAACCAATAAATTAAGCGACAACAAATCTTACCTTCAAGGCGGGCATGGCAGATATTTTTCAGTCGGCGTTTACAGCCCATTTGGTACCAAATGTAATGAAAAAAAAAATTGCGTAGGACTTAAGCAACCAAGAATGCATCTTACCAGACTTCCTTTCAGCACGGCGAGACCAGTGCATCACGCTATCCACACTTTTTGCAGTCCTTGTTGCAGTGCTCCCTAAAGGAAAAAAATAGCAATATTTGTCACGCTCATTCAATCAAAGGAAAAGAAAAAAACACAAAATGCATATATTTACTAGTAAACGATCAATGACGGCTGATACAAGAGCCGTTCACCTGAGTCATTCTTATCCGTCTGCTAGAAGAGACAACCGGATTGACACATCATTTGCGCAGATCAAGGTGTTTTTTGTGAAGAAAGAAAACTGTCAATGCGTCAGGAAATGAAATGCCACTTACGAGTACGCATGCGATCCTCGGCGGCGGGATGCGGCTGCCTCTAGGAACATAGCAAAAGAAATGCTGCTTATTGCATGCGCGTCACTTTGCATGGAAGTGCTTCAGCAAGTCCTCGGAACTAAATAACGTTGTCTACTTACTAACGAAAAAAAAATTCGCCCCGTATCTGCATGTTTCTGCAAAGGTCGTCGAAAGGCAATTGTCTTGAGTGTGGAGAGCGTGAACAAGACATTTATTTGATGTTTTGCGCAAGAGAATTCGGTGAATGGTATTCTCGGGTCGCTGCGTTAGAGTGCCCCGAGCGTGCAGCGGAGGCAAACAAGCACATAAAGTCACGTCAGACGTGATACATGAGCGCCATCTGGCAGTTTTCTTAGAAACCAAAGTGCGTGGGCCACGAGGCTCTGAAACGAGTGTGCGCGCCCATCTCAAAGGTGATAAGATGTAAAACGCAAGGTGACAGGTAGGTGTCACCACCGTCTCGTCTTAGCAAAGCGTTGGAAACACTCCCCGGGGGCAAGCGTTGCATGGTCAGCGCTGCGCGATAAGCGCTACGGTCCTTAAAATTACTTATGCATGCCTTTGCCTAGTAAAAGACGCACATGCAGAATATATACGTGTGTTACGGTGCCCCAGACATGCGCGATGATTGCTTTTTAATTCACAATTGCACAAGCATGAACGCTCAACCTTGAGCAACATTGGTGGGCGCTGCGAACGGGGTCAGCCGTTTCAAGTACACGATGCCGTTAAGTGTGGACAGACAAATGACCAGACAGAAAGACAGACCAAAATTTTTGCGTCGAAGGTCCCCAAGAAAGGACTACCCTCTTTAAAAAAGCAGTACAGAAAAAATAGAAAGGCCCGACGCACGCAGCGACTCCGTGGCTAGCGCATTCCTTCACTCGCTCGCTGGATTTCGGGTCGACCGGTTGTGCCCCCGCGATCTTCGACGACTGCGCAGCTCTGGCCTACTGGCTCGCCCTACGCCATCTCCTGACGCCGACAAGAGTTCTCGTTCAGTGATGCTCCCGTCCTCGGACTCTTGCGACTGTGTCCATCTTTCCAATCTTCTCCTTACTTCAGTATGTGGCTGCCCCTGACTTTCTCTCTATCTGTATACATTTCATTCCTCCCTATCCTTTTTAGTCCCTCCTTACCCTCATTTCCTACGCAGAACTGTGGTGGCGCCCTCAATTGAGAGAGACACTAACGGAACTTCGCTTATTTCTTCCTTTCCCCCTTTCAAGAGTCACTTATTTCTTCCTTTCAGGTGTTCTCAAGAGAAAGATTCAGTCACGCGTCGGCAGCAGCTGGACGCAGCCTGCTAGCCATTTGCAATGACGATGGTAGTGCTTAGAAGAAGAAGCAGGCGCCTCACTTCTGCAGCCCGGAGAGCACAGCGCAGCGTCTTTTGGAATGGCTGGCCGCGTCCTTACGCCTGCTGGAGACGCGATATTCTTTCCGGGAGACGTGACGCGTGGAGTATTACAAGGCCGAAACGACGTGACTCCAACACAAGCGGCAGACCCTAACATCAAAATCATGACATGCGTGTCATGACTGTGTCAACATCACTACATGCCATGCTCATGATGCACTGGCGGCAGTTTCGCTAGCTTCACATGTACCAAACTCGGTGTTACGTGACGCGAATGGACGACATAGGTAAATAACACATCCAGACATGATAATCACGACATGCTTGTCATGTAATAACATGACTATACGGCGCACTAATGATGCGCTCGCGGCGTTTCGCTAGCTTCACATATGCCAAATTTATTATTACCTTACGCCAATGGATTACGACGGTATGTGACTGGTGCAAACATGATAATCATGAGTTGCGTGTCATGTGAGAAGATGACTACATGCCACAGTTAAGGCACCAATACATTTCGACGTGAAGCGGTGCGCGGGCTCACTGGCGTTCATTTCGTCGCGTCACGCCAGCATTGGCACGGCAGGCACCTGTACTGCCATATACCTTATGGTGACCCCACTACTAACTGCAGCGGACGTCACCGCGGGTTCACGCTTAGCGAGCCACAGGGCCGCTACTCCGTTTACTCGCGTGTAGCGCACCGCTCCACGCGCGCTCAACGGATAAGGCGTTTAGCGCGGCGCGGCAAATAGACAGTGCTCTAATGCAAAAGTACACAACACTTTATTGCCTCTAGCGGCACCCCGAACAACAGTACAACGTCCGCTCCCGGGACGCGGGTAGCAAAGGCACCCGCACGCGGACGTTCACAATAAGGGGAAAACCGCGAGAACGTCGCAGCTGGCAATGACGAGCTTTGACCACGCCGGTCGGGAAAAGGTCCCTCGCGGCTATGCTGCGCACTCTCACGATGGCCAATGGGCCTGGTCGCGAGTGTTAGGGCAAACCTCGTACGCGTAGGCCTACGGCAAGTGCGGCTCTGTGTGGTACGACCACTTCAAGCACTAGGCACCGCTCTGGGCTTAGCGTACGGTACAGAAGCTAGCACTCAAGTAAACACGCCTGCCGAGGTGCCAAAGGCCAACCGAGGCCGGCTACAGTCCGGCGATTCCCAAAGGGGACGCAGACGAAGGAAAACACGTGCTTACCCGGCGCCGTCCACGGAGCAAAAGAGCGCTCACTCGGCGCGCGCGTACCACGTGCCGTGCCCGCACGTGGCGCCATCTATCGCCACGTGGTGGTGTTAACAGAGCAGGGAAGCAAAAGGGTGTGGGCCGTGTGGCGTAATGCCCGCGAAATGGTCGCAGGCGCGCCTCAGATCCCCACAACCTGCAGGCGCACGCTGCGCTGCCTTGCATTGACGCATGTGCGTTTCAGCGCGTCTGGCGTCCCTCCTTCACGAAAAGAGAGAGACGCAGTGTTGTCGGGGGTAACGCATCGGCATAGAGTAATGTTTACTCTGTGGCATCGGCGCGAAATGCAGCATCTCAAATTTCGCGTCAGTTGCCGTCGGGCAGCGCCGGCGGAAGCTGGTCGCGCCTGGCGTCAAACTATAGATTGCTTGCGTTTTGCTAACTTAGCGTCAGCGTGCCCAGCGTACGCGCTCGTCAACGCTACATTGGAGTGTATTGTGGCCTTCATGATGTGCTCGCGGCCGTTTTGCTAGCTCCACATATACGAAGTTTGGTGTTACGTGAGGTCAATGGATGACGAATTATACGACTGGCGCAAACATAATAATCTTGACACGCGTATCATGTAACAACATGAAACATGCCACGCTCATAGCGTGCTCGCCACCGTTTCGCTAGCTCTATATATACTAAATTTGTTATCACGTGACGTGAATAGAGGACGAAGGTAAAACTACATGAAACATGATAATCATGACACGGAAGTCATGTACGGCACCATTTACCTCCACCTCGTACCGTTGTGGTGATTTTAAAGCGAAGTATCAATATTTATCATTCATGCTTCATATATCAACGATTCCCAATGCACGTGGGATCTGCCGATTTTTCACTAGGTCGGACGCATCATGGCTAGCTTAAGCATTCACGACCATGGGTAGACTCAATGGCTATGCGCGCCATTTTCCACGAATTGACTCGCTCTCGAAGTGACGATGGGTTGAGCGGTGGCTCAGCAGCAACGCCGACTGGTTCGTGCAGTATATAAGGTCGCACGAAGAATTTTGTATGACTGGAAACAACCGACAGAAGAACGTGTCTAGACTTCGTCTTTACCAGCTTCAAGTAGGTACGATAGAAGAACCATTGGCTCTACATTTCACGAACCACATAACAGTAATAATGAAGGCAAAATGAAATCTGCAATTCAACAGAACATGCAATTTATGACCAATAAACATTGTATATAACTGTTAAGCTCGTTCAGCACCCGGACAACTTCTTCGGGTCTTACTCGCAGTCTCTCTAGCGTTTTAACTAGCACATATCTATTCCAAACATTGTGCATAGCTGTACACTGCTTTGTCACCTAATTACACGTGTCAACTAGTGGACTAACGGGTGACTTACGGTGACACCGAACGATCCTACTGCTTCACTCACAGATCGCCATTCACTTTATGATGATGCACTGATATTTCTAAAAGGCGTGAACGATCCCCCCTTACTCTAACTAAATAGTAATGGCTGGCTGTTAAGCCAGTTTGCCATGGTGGGTAAGCGCTATTAATGAGGAATACTAGGCTGATTCCCCTTAGTGGGTATGAGCCATGTTTGCGAGCTCATCATCACTATCATCATAAGGGCTCTCACTGTACAGAAAGGCAAGTATCAGACTGTTACTTTTTCGTCCCCAAATGCCGCCACACTAATCTATTTGAGCTCGTAGTCACTGGTAGACCAGCTAGCAGAATGCTACTGGCTACGTTGCTTAACATGAAGAAAATGGAGAAGTTCACACTGTAGCCGTGTTTAGGGCCTTGACGTGGCGTTCGATCTTGCCTGAAGCTAGGCCTTTCCTTGGCGTAGACAAGGCAGAGTCGAACCGCAGTCTGTCATGCACTAGGCAAGAATGTCCGAACTCCAGCCCCTGATACGTGAAGCTGGCCGTGTCATCTGTGGTAGAAGCGCCAGCCTTTCGCTACTCCTACTATACTCCGCGACAGCTTTTCTCGGCACTGAAGGGAGAGCTACAGGGGTGGAGCTTCTGCACATGTAACGCTACGCGAAGTAGTCCGATTTAGCGCTCGTCTCGTAACGCCGTGGAAAGTGACGGGGGCGCACCATCAGCGTTTCATGTACACGCAGACGCCACTTAGCGTTTAACGTGCACGCTAAAAGGCGGGATTTTATCGCGTGTTCAAAAATGCTAAGCCACGACGAATAATTTACAGAATGCGAATATCCTAATGGTCTGAGCTCCGTCCTGTCTCGAATAGCTTCATGTAGAAAAGAGAGGAGGACCTTTCATAGTTGACGTAGAAAACACTGGTGATATTGTGGAATAATACCTAGAGTGGAATCTGGCGCTAATGTCTACGTGCGCTCCTTCAGCTGCGCTTGTACCAGCATGTAAATGATGGAAATTACAGGCCTCAGATCTGCTTCGGATGTATCACGTTCTTGAGGTTCGCGACGCCTCTTTTCCGAGTGTGAAACAAAGTAATATGAAGTTATATCATATTGAAACTTGTACCCTTTTTTGGTAGCAGTTTTTATTGCAAACGGTTCTTGTGATTAGGTGGTAGAAGTGAAACCTCGACAAATTTAACCGCCAGCGTATGCATTGCTCTGCCATCGCATTCCAAATTTGGCATCAAGATGTAATAAAGTATTTCTTACAACATTTCAAAACAAACATTCTTCATTTGCCTCAAAAGTACGCAATATCTATTTAAAGAAATAAAAGCAAAGTATTAAATTAGCAAACACTTAACGATTTGTCTGCTCAAGGCCTCTTAGAAGGCGTTGGTCTGCTGCGATGCCAGGTGTGTCTGTTCAACTGATGTGCCCCCAACGCAACTCTCGTTTTCTCTTGAAGTCGCGTCGCAGAAGCGAGACGGTGGTCTACTTCGCGTCGGCGTCGTTTTGTTGTTGATTTCAACGAGTTTTGCCAAGACGCACTAACAACAAACGTGAAATCGATGTGAAAACGTGAAATCCTGCACAGGCACGGGACGCTACATCCATGCGCAGCGGTGAGTGGTCGACGCTTCACCTAAACTATCAAACATGACGTATACAGCTCTTGCGTTGCAGTAAATTGAGAGGCCTAGCAGTTTTTAGCTTCTTTGAACAACAAAGGGGCAGCTTAAGTCCTTTGCACCCACCCCACTACCCACTCTACACGAAGAACGAAACTGAAACTGCAGTAAAAGATGTGTAAACAGTTCACTGCCTAGCGCGATCCGATCCGAAGCCTGTACTTACCGTAATCCCCATGCGGGTACACAATCGCAGCGCCAGATTCCTCTCTTGGTATTATTGTATGAAACTCTATGCCTTCGCTCCAATGTGAAGAAATGTTGTGCGCGGTGGGTGAACTCGTCGTTTGCAGCTGTGTAGACTGTTAAAGGCGCGAAGGGTTTCTTGCAGACAGCCGATGTTTTACCGCGAGCTTTAAGGCCAAACCACATAACCGCGAAAATGCACGCGACAGCGACAAGCGACGCGACTCAGATCGGCTTCGTGTGAACAGTCGCTTGTACAGGCCAACCTCATTTACGCGACGGCTTCGGCGGGTGAAATCCACTGTTGCTGGCATGGAACCATCTACTCGTACAAAAATGCCGCGTAGTCGCAATGTTCATAGACTGTCACGCCGCCTAGCGGAGTTCAGGAGCGTCCACTCAAGGATGATCAGCAAGCAGATGCTTCTAACGCTCGCATGTTTGGCGGCCGCAAACTGCAGTGTTAACGCGTTAGCAAGAAACGAACACTAATCACTTTGTATATTTCGTGCATCATTGAATATACCGGACCACCCGTGACATGATAAATCTGATTCTATCTCACAAGATGGGAGGTTTTCGTGAAAATACGTGCCAAATCGCACTTTCGATTATAGCCCGCAGTATACACATATCTGTTTCGCGAGATTTTCTACAGGCACTTTGGATAGTTCAGTGTTATCGTCTGACCATTCCTGTTAAACCTCACCTTGTCTACGTGCGTGTAGCATTCGTCAGTGCTTTTGCAGTGCATGAATCCCATAAGATCGATTGTACGCGGAAAGTAGCACAGGCTCACGATTTGCGTTTATAAACCTTCGCCTACGCTGCGCCGCTTCTTTTTTACGTCAGTTGATGGATGGCAGCACACTGCAAGCGACTCGAGGGCGCCGCGCATGCATCAAGGCACACTAAGCGATACCTTTCTTGCTGGGTATCGGAGCGAAATCATCTTCGCACCCTCAGGTATTCGTGGTGAGCAACGCTGTGTAGGTGTTGTGCGTGATGAATGACGCGTTGTTGGTGCTATTCCAGCAGGGATGCTCAAAGAACCGTCTTGACGTCGAGGATTTTCACTTGATGTAGATGGTTGTCAACGCGCTGAGAGCGACCGCGACGATGGACGATCCGCTGCTAGCTCACAAGCAGGGAGTTGCGCTTCACGTCCAGTCGTGCGTTAATGTTTTTTGTCGTTTGTAAGTGACTTTGATTGCATTTATTGTATATTATCCTTCAGCAAGCTCAAAATAAAACCATAGGTTTTCTCGTGCATTGAATGTGTCTCAATTACGGTGTATATGACAAAACGCTGCATGCCGCCAACACACTCGAGCTCGACCAGCGATGCGAAAAGGTTAGCACAATGAAATATGCAGTTACGACTACAGTCCACGCTAACTTATGTCTTTCACCAGTGCCGTGCGAACGACGTTGTGTTCGACGAATTCCCAATGCTGACGTTGCGAAAAGCGTACGACTGTTGATATCCTTGTTTCGATCGCACTGATGGAACCTGCAACATCCGAGTGCAGTGAATTGCGCACTGTTACAGTCTGATCATGGCTGTGACACAAGGGCTATTTAATGAGAATTTGAATGCTTGTGTTCCGTAGAATAAGCAGCTGCATGATGCTTACAGCGCAAGTAATCACGACGGCGTAATATGTTTGCAAACCATCGCTAAGTTAAACATTCGGTCCTGTGCAGCCACAATGGCACGCTTCTCGTTAGTGGCCTACTGTACTACAGCAAAGCCGCCAGACAGGCTCGGCACTAATGAATTCAGTTCATACGTGAATTCTGGTTCGCGCAGTTTTCTGTAGCACGCACAGGATTACTCAAAGCATCGTTAATACACAATGGATCAGCTGAGACCACCACCCTTTGCACTGCGGCGAGAAATGAGGTAGCGAACATTAAGCAGTTCCTATCGGTTGGGAATGTACTCTTGGTTCCATATGCATTGATTTCACGATCAAGAGTTCATCCGGTGCAAATGGCACGGGGAGTACGTCCGTGCGTCTTATCTTTTCTTATGCCACTTCACGGGTTGATCATCCTTCCGCAGCCATATTGGATTGTACGGCATGCCACCTATAGGCCGTGGGCATTGCGATGTTTTAAATGAAACGGAAGATGTCAGCGCCCTGCATCACCTTGTAAATGCGAAGCATTTCTTAGCGAACTTCAGCGACTTTGAGCGTGTCTGTCTGTTTGTCTGTCTGTCTGTCCGTCCGTCCGTCCGTCAGTCCGTCTGTCCGCGTACGACTTTTAGCGCTCTTCTGGCCATTTCGATAATAGTATCGATACCAAACATGGTATGACATAACATGACTGTATTAAAAACATATTTGACTAGTCGTGACTTGAAAATTATGTCATGTATGTCATGAATCATGTTTTACATTTCATGCTCCTGCAGCTCTTACGGTGGTTTCGTTCACATCGCATGTTGAAAAATTGGTATGGTATGACATGATTGCATGGCGAACACAAGCGACAGACCCTAACATGAAAAGAATGAAAAGCGTTTCATGTAACAACATGACTACATGCCACGCTCATGATGCGCTCGCGACCGTTTCGCTAGCTTCACTTATACCAATTTTGGTATTAAGGTACGTGAAATGATGATGAAAGTATGACACTGTTGCAAACATAATCACGACATGCATGTCACGTAACAACATGATTACATGCCACACTCTTGATGCGCTCACGGCCGTTTCGCTAGCTGCACGTGTACTAAACTCGGTATTACGTGATGCGAATGGACGACATAGGTAAATGACGCAACCAGACATGATAACCACGACATGCGTGTCGTGTAACAACTGGACTACATACCACACTCGTGATATGCTCGTGGCTGTATCTCTAGCTTCACATATGCCTAATTTGGTATTACGTGACGTCAATGGATGATGAATGTATGCGACTGGTGCATACATGACAATGATGAGATGCGTGTCATGTGAGAACACGAATACGTGCCACAGTCAAGGTGCCAATACATTTCGACGTGACGTGGTGCGCGTGCTCACCGGTGTTGATTTTGTCACGTCACGCCAGCATTGCCACGCCAGGCGCCGGTCCTGCCATATACTCGCAGGCGCACGCTGCGTTGCTTTGACGCATGCGCGCTCGGCGTCCCCCCCTCCCCATCTCGAAAAGAGGGAGACGCAGTGCTATCTGGGTAACGCATTGGCGCAAAATGCAGCATGTCACATTTGGCGCCGGTTGCCGTCGGGCCACGATGACGGACGCTGATCGCGCCGGTCGCGCTTGGCGTCCTATCATAGAGTGCACGCGTTTTGTTGACGTAGCCTCACTGTGCCCAGCGTGCGCGCGCGTCAACGCAGCATTAAAATATATTGTGCCCTTCATGATGCGCTAGCGGCCGTTTTACTAGCTCCACATATACCAAATAGGGTGTCACGTGACGTTAATTCATGACGAAATATAAGATTGGTGCAAACAAGATAATCATGACATGCGTGTCATGTAAGAACATGACAACGTACCGCGCTCATAGCGTGTTTGGGGCCGTTTCGCTAGCTCCACATATACTAAATTTCGTATCACGTGACGTGAATCCATGACGAAGGTAAACTACACATCCAAACATAATCATGGCACGGAAGTCATCTAGGGCATCATTTGTCTCCACCTGGTAACGTGGGGCTGATTTTAAAGTGACATATCAAGCTTTGTTATTCATGCTTCACATATCATCGATTCCCACTGTACGTGGAATCTGTCAATTTTTTATATGCATGTGCATAAACATTACGCTCCTTCTTCGTTTTTCACACGTGACTCGGGTGGAGAGGAGGTTTGCTTCTTTGCGGGAGTGGTTCTTTGCGCTTTGTGATGACAGCGACTTACGAGGATAAAATTACCATTGCAAGGGTTCGCTAGGCAGCAGACGCGTTCATATCTATATCATACTGTTGACTGTGCAAAATCAGTATTTCATTCACTTGCATTTACGAACGGCAGACGCCTGCTCAAGACAGTTTGTGGCCTAAATTTCTTCGCCTCCCCTAAAAATATAACGTGTTTTGAATCTCCAAAAGAAAGGAAACAACGACGCCGACCCAGTATGCACTACAATTTAGGAAGCGGTGTTTTGCCTATGGGTCAGTTTTCCCATCGCCCAGTTCCTACTCGCCGTGCTCCTTTTTCTTATCAAATGAATTAGAACTCTTCAATAAAGCTTAATTATTGTTCGCTTCCTTTAAAAAAATACGTTTATTCTATGATGCTCATGCTTTTGAATGCGCTTGCGAAATTGAAACCTAAATAACCGACAAACGCACTTCTTGGCGCAGTAACCCTTGTGCATAAGCTCCATCACGTAGCTTTCGCCGCACTGCCAAAGAAAGTTGTCGCCGCGTTTAAGATTCATCTCCTGAGAATAGTCTTCGATGCCAAGCTGGAGGAATCTGAAATAGCTCCACTGCACGCGCGGCTGACCACGAAACGATATCGTTGACCGGAACGAAGATGCCCTCGAAGGACTTGTTACGTCTCGGTTAGGTCACTTTATATTCACGGCTCGCGAGTCCGCCAATGTTGTCAGACTCTCGGACCACTCGCTTGTTTATAGAAATATTTACTTCACACTCAATGCTCGACCAATGGTGCTGAAATTTCACCAACTTGTTTGTGAACACCAACGGATTTAACCAGATAACACAGGTTTTGATCTAAAATTGGGTGTCGTGGATGTTTTAAGTTTTTTTTTCAATCACTGCATTGAATACACCTGCTCTGAAATATTGATCAGTGTTTGCCGCCCGACTGTTCCCTTCTTCATTTTTAGTGTAACAACGGTGTAAGCAGTGGGAATCGTCCAATGCTCATGGCAATATTCATGGGGTATTCATCTTAGAAGGCTTAACACTTTCCTGACCGCGAGAAATTTGGCCCTTCTTGAGTAGTACAGAAAACCTCGTTTCTTTAAGCACACTAATGCAATGTTTAGGGTGCTACATTTTATAGCTAGCAGTTATCTTTAAAACACGGCTTGTTTTGAACCACAAAATAATTAATATTGGACGAAAAATTTATAAAAAACATTGTAAACATGAACAAAAACAAAGAAATTTTATAGAACCATGAACACTGCTCGAAACGGGCTAAACATAAAAAGCAATCAAAACATACATTTAAGCGGAAGCAGCACACACAATTATCCTCTAAATTTAAGCACTGTCAATACAAAAGCTTTTGTATACATAAAATAACATTACACGTAGTATGTTTAATGCCACCCTGTAAAGCAGTTTTGCGATGCGGGGAAACACAGGTTTGCTACGCATGTTTCATAGAAAACACTTGCTATCTGTTCAACTTTGTTTTGTTCATAGCATAATTAACAGTTCCTGATTAGTTTTTTCTTTTTTTGGCTTGTGCCGTTAGGCGTGAGGAGCGTTTCGAGTAGCATCGCCAAAATGGACTGTGCGACCTCCAACAACTGTCTCTCTCGCTGTACGTCGGCTTCTGAAATATATGCGTCCAAGCATATTTATTTGTGCTTTTGCATAGCTCTTCAATAACTGGAACAGTGAAAAACAAAAAGTCGACAGCGATCACGAAGCGCCGCGCAGCACTACCTAACGCGGTTCCAAGGTTCACTCTCGGCTGCCTCCGCGCAAGAAACCGCACTCTGTGCGCTGCCTCGGGAGAGTAGTCCCGGTCGAAAGAAGTGGACGCCCTGCAGAAGAGAGCCCTAACCTTCAGAACACATCAGATCAACTTACACCGACGCCACCGCCAATGACACGGCTCGAGCACAAAGCTGAACTCACCAGTGGACGACCGCTGATGTTTCGAGGCGGTTTTACAAACTCTCGTCGTCCGCGCTGAAATCAAAAGTGTCGATGTCGCCTTCCGAGCCTGTGTTGTCGTCATCTGATTATTCCAGCCCAGATGTACGCGAATCCCTCGAAATTTGCTGTTTTCATGAAGTGGTCACAAGCGACGTCGACGCCATGATTGAAACCATGCACACTCATTCGCGCGCTGGAACGCGGGGTACACCTCAAGGGGCAGTCCTGTCTCCTC
Source organism: Rhipicephalus annulatus (assembly GCA_013436015.1). Taxonomy (NCBI): domain Eukaryota; kingdom Metazoa; phylum Arthropoda; class Arachnida; order Ixodida; family Ixodidae; genus Rhipicephalus; species Rhipicephalus annulatus. The sequence continues at coordinate 37,073 of WOVY01003368.1, read as the reverse complement.
TGCTTTTTAACCTGGCGATGATGAACCTCCCCTCTCTTCTAAGTGAGGTCGAGGGAATACAACACGCACTATATGCGGACGATATCACAATCTGCACCCACACCGGCTCCTTAGCGCAAACAGAAGAACGCCTGCAAAAGGCTGCTCTTCTGGTGGACACCTACGCTGGTTCATGCGGCCTGGAGTGCTCCCCAGCTACATCGGCTCTTCTTTCAGTCTCTCCGCTACCGCCGCCTCAAATTTTTCTTCCGTCCGGGCCCATCCCGTCAGTGCGAAATATTCGGGTTCTTGTCCTTCACCTCACATTGTCCTTAGATCCCAAGGGCACAATAGCAGGCCTCAGACACACACGCGAACAGGTGAGCCGCATGATACGGTGAGTGTCTATCAAGCGTGGCGGCCTCCGCGGGTCTCAGTCCCTCTGATTGGCTCCAGCGTTTGTGACCAGTCGCGTCCTCTACGCCTTGCCTTACCTTCGCCTGCGTCGTCGACACGAGCACCAGCTGGACGTCCTTCTTTGTTCAGTATACAAACGCGCTCTGGACCTACCTATTGCAACTTCCAACAGCCGATTCGCGGCTCTGAGGGTACACAACACCTTTGCAGAGATGCGCGAAGCTCATCGCGTTAACCAAATTATTCGACTGTCGCAGACGCCTTCAGGGCGCCGTCTTCTACACAGACTTGGCCTTAACCCGATATCTGACCAAGACCCTCTGCAGTCGGTACCAGAGCTCTGGCGTCAAAAGCTATGGGTGGAACCTCTACCCCTTAATATTGTTACGGGAAGGAGACTGACTCAGAGGGGTAGTCAGCGATCACCGATGTATTTTCAGACGGTTTGGCGAGCAGCGCCAGCCACACAGATTAGCTCGTGCCAGTCTATCTGCTTCGTCTTCTTCAGCTCCATGCACTGGCACGTAGCATGACCCCCGGCGGCGGAGGCACCATCCCGGTGCTTGAAAGGTCGTTATCTGACGCATTATTGTAGGGCTTGATCCGCGAGACGTGTACGATATCACTGGGCCGCATAGTAGATGATGATGGACAGATGGGGCTGATCTCGTAGGTGACAGGTGTTACTTGACGCAATATACGGTAGGGTCCCGTGTAATGAGACAGAAGTTTTTCGGATAGGCCCAGCCGACGATGAGGGGACCACAGTAAAACGAGGGTACCGGGAGCGAAATGTACATCTCTATGTTCAGCATCATACCGACGGCATTGGTTGTTTTGCGACGCCATCAGCCGAGCGCGAGCGAGCTGACGGGCATGATCGGCTCGCGCAATCGCGTCGCGGGCATACTCGCTGGTGGACGAGGTGTGAGCTGAGATGACTGTGTCCAGTGGTAAAGTCGGGTCTCTTCCGTACAATAAGTAGAACGGCGAAAAGCCCGCTGTGTCGTGGCGGGATGAATTATACGCGAAAGTTGCGTAGGGTAAGGCAAGGTCCCAGTCTCGGTGGTCGGGCGACACGTACATAGCGAGCATATTTGTTAAAGTGCGGTTAAATCGTTCCGTGAGGCCGTTTGTTTGAGGGTGGTAAGCGGTTGTCAGTGTGTGCTGCGTGGAGCAAGAACGCAGAATGTCGGCGATGACTTGGGATAGAAATGTACGGCCACGGTCTGTGAGAAGCTGTCTCGGGGCACCGTGAATCAATATAACGTCCCGTAACAAGAAGTCAGCGACGTCGGTTGCACAGCAGGTCGGTAGAGCTCGCGTAATAGCGTAGCGTGTAGCGTAGTCTGTCATAACGGCTATCCATTTGTTTCCCAATGTTGATGTGGGAAAAGGACCAAGCAGGTCTAACCAAACACGGTAAAATGGTTCCGCGGGTATGTCAATTGGTTGAAGATGGCCAGCGGGTAGCAGCGACGGTGTCTTACGACGTTGGCATAGGCCACATGTGGCGACGTATCGGCGTACCGAACGAGCAAGGCCTGGCCAGAAAAAACGGCGCCGGACGCGCTCGTACGTGCGGGATACGCCGAGGTGCCCAGCCATGGGAGCGTCGTGAAGTTCGGTGAGAACACAGCGGCGCAAATGCTTAGGCACAACAATGAGAAGGTCGGGCCCGTCTGGTCGGAAATTGTGACGGTATAGCACACCCTTTTGAATGACAAAGTAGCGGACGGAAGCATCATTTGTGGAGGATTCTATGCGGCTGATGATGTCAAGCAGCTCTGGATTACGCTTCTGTTCTTCCGCAATATTAAGGAAGTCGGACTCTGACAAGATAGAGTTCTCCGTGGGCTCGTCAGTGTCCTCGGGATCGTCGACAGGGTACCGGGAGAGGCAATCGGCATCACGGTGTAGGTGGCCAGATTTGTAGACCACCGAATAGGAAAACTCTTGCAGGCGCAAAGCCCAGCGACCAAGGCGGCCTGATGGATCTTTCAGAGAGTTCAGCCAGCAGAGTGCGTGGTGGTCGGTAACTACCGAAAATGGGCGTCCGTATAGATAAGGTCGAAATTTCGCCACCGCCCATACAAGAGCCAAGCACTCACGCTCTGTTATCGAATAGTTACGTTCAGGGGCGGATAGGAGACGGCTGGCATATGCAATAACGCAATCATGGCCATGTTGTTTCTGAGCCAGCACTGCACCAATGCCATGCCCACTTGCATTTGTACGGATTTCCGTAGGGGCAGCAGGGTTGAAGTGTGCCAGAATCGGAGGGCCAGTGAGAAGAGCGACGAGAGTCGAGAACGCAGAAGCCTCTTCGGAGCCCCATGAAAACGGGACTTCTTTCTTGAGGAGCTGCGTAAGCGGCCTCGCTATGTGCGCGAAATTTTTCACGAAGCGTCGGAAGTAGGAGCATAATCCGATAAAGCTGCGTACATCCTTCGCAGATCATGGTACAGGAAAGTTTTTGACGGCGCTGATTTTTGCCGGGTCTGGTTGTACACCGTTGGCGTCTACTAAATGGCCAAGCACTGTGATTTGATGGCGTCCAAAGTGACATTTGGACGAGTTGAGCTGCAGGCCAGCGCGACGGAAGATTCCCAGGATGGCTGAGAGGCGCTCTATGTGAGTTTCAAATGTTGGTGAAAAGACAATGACGTCGTCCAAGTAGCACAAACAGGTGGACCATTTGAATCCTCTGAGCAGGGAGTCCATCATTCGTTCGAAGGTGGCTGGAGCGTTACAAAGGCCGAAGGGCATGACCTTGAACTGATATAGGCCATCGGGGGTGATGAATGCCGTTTTTTCACGGTCCATTTCATCTACCTCTATCTGCCAGTAGCCGGAACGAAGGTCTATGGAGGAAAAATAGTGGGACCCATAGAGGCAATCAAGCGCATCATCTATTCGTGGCAGAGGGTACACGTCTTTTTTGGTAATTTTGTTTAGGTGTCGATAATCCACACAGAAACGCCATGCACCGTCTTTCTTGCGGACTAGCACTACAGGAGAAGCCCAAGGACTGCAGGATGGCTCAATGATGTCCTTGGCGAGCATTTTGTCGACCTCACTTTGGATGATGCAACGCTCGGCTGCCGACACCCGATATGGACGCCTATGAATAGGATGCTCATTACCAGTGTTTATGCGGTGGCTCATACCGGTAGCTTTCCCCAACGGACGGCCGCTGATGTCAAAAACGTCGATGTAGGACAGCAGAACCCGGTGGAGCTCATCAGTCTGCTGCGGCGTTAAGTTGGAAGCGATCATCGAAGTAATAGCGCTGTCGGAGCAAGTGGCAGACTGATGTTGAGCGTGGGGGTCAGAAGGGGCGGTCATCACGAAAACATCTACCACATTGTCTTCTAAGGTGCAGAGCAACGCCAAAGAGATCCCTTGTGGCAAAACTTGAGGTGTCAAGCTAAAGTTGACAACTGGGAGGCATGTAGAATTTCCTGCGACGGACAGAATGGTGTGCGGTAATGTAATGCCACAGCTTATGAGAACATCGGTGATAGGGGTCAGAACATAGTCACCGTCGGGAACTGGTGGCATTGAGACGAGCTCTATGTAGGTCAGTGTCTGTGGAGGGAGGCGCGCGTGTCCCGTTGTGCAGAGGCGACTCGGCCGTTGTGTAAGAGGTTCTGTTGCGGGAAAGTGTAGATGGAGCGTACTGGTCGAACAGTCTATGAGGGCAGAATGCGCGGACAGGAAGTCGAGGCCTAAGATTACGTCGTGGGGGCATTTGTCAAGGACAGTGAAGAGAACAACTGTGTGTCGATCCGCAATGCTCACACGAGCGGAGCACATTCCAACGATAGATGCTATTCCACAATCCGCAACACGGACGAACTGAGTGGTCGCAGGTGTGAGAACCTTCTTGAGCTTGCGGCGAAAATCACTCGTCATCACGGAAAGTTGGGCGCCGGTGTCGACAAGAGCAGTGACATGTACGCCGTCTACTTGTACGTCTATGAGGTTCCGTTTTGTCGGTATCGTCAAAAGAGGATTTTCGGTCAGTCCAGGCAATGCAGCGCCACCTCCGGGGGCTTCGTCGCTTAGTTTTCCGTCGGAGAACCTCGTGGGAAGGCGGGGGAAGATGGTCGGCGGGGCTGTGGAGAACGCGACTGGCGACGTTGGGGGGATGGAGAGCTGGAGTAGCGGTGTTCAGAAGCAGGTTCCTGGGCAAAATGGTCGCGGCTGGTCTCATGGCGATAGGCAGGACGGGCATAGAAGGGACGAGAGGACGGTTGTGCAGGAGGACCCCAGCGACTTCTGCAATGACGAGAAATGTGCCCGATTCTGTGACACGAAAAGCATATCGGCTTGTCATCTTGTGTTCGCCATGCGGATGGATTACGGAACGTTGAGGGAGAGCTGGTCTGGAAGGGACGTGCAGGCGTGTATCGGGGCTGGTAGTCGGTGTGGGGAGGCGGTGAGATAGAGTGAATTCCCAAGCTGACGATTTCCTGCCGGACGACTGCTTGAATGAGAGGCAACGTAATTGGCGGAGAGGGGTCAGGGGACGTTGGTCCCACCTTAGCTGGAGCAGCCGCTTCAAGCTCCCGCCTGACGATTCGCGTCAAGTTGTCACAGGTGTCTGGTGGATGATATGTGTCGATACACTAGGACGTCGCAGTGGTGTTCGGGAGGCGCTGGAACTGATGGGAGATGCGTCTGCTTTTAGCTTGTTGGAACCGGCGGCATTCTTGAATGATCCCATCAACAGAAGACATATTGTTGAATACCAACAAGTTGAACGCATCGTCGGCGATGCCCTTTAGGATATGGGCAACTTTTTCAGGTTCAGACATATTTTCGTCAGCTTGGCGGCATAGTGAAAGGACAGCCTGAATATAACCGATATAGGGCTCCGTGGAAGATTGTGCGCGAGTCGACAACTCATTTTTCGCAGCTTCTTGACGACCAGAGATGTTGCCAAAAAGCTCACGGATCTTTGCCTTGAAGCTGTCCCAGCTTGTTATGTCATGCTCGTGGTTATCAAACCAAACACGAGGGGTTCCGTCGAGATAAAAGATGACGTTTGCGAGCATAAGGGTGGGATCCCACCTGTAAGTGGCGCTGACGCGTTCGTAGAGACGTAGCCACTGGTCGACGTCGGAACCCTCGCTACCCGAGAACACGCCGGGGTCTTTGAGCGCGGGAAGCGTCACGAAAGTTGTTGCGGGCGCTGGGTTGACAGGTCGGGCAGAAGGGGGAACGACCGGAGAGGATGCAGCCGAGTCTTGAGTGGTCATGTTGTTAGCCGCGAGGGAGCGTCCGCTTCGGAGTTCCGTGGCGAGGACGGGGATCGCACAACTCACCAAATATGTTACGGGAAGGAGACTGACTCAGAGGGGTAGTCAGCGATCACCGATGTATTTTCAGACGGTTTGGCGAGCAGCGCCAGCCACACAGATTAGCTCGTGCCAGTCTATCTGCTTCGTCTTCTTCAGCTCCATGCACTGGCACGTAGCAATATGAACCTTGACCTCCATCCTGGCCGTAGACTAGCACGCGCCGCGGCCCTTCATACGCGACACTCCGATCGTCCTGGTGTTTTCTACGTGGACGTCTCGGGTCCCTCCCCTCGGGTCACTTCACGGCGGCCGTGATTACAGAGGGCAAACACGTCGACGGCCTCTCCTTTCGAGCAGACACAGTAACACACGCTGAAGAGGTTGCCATAGCTTCAGCCGCCTCTCACCATGCCTCACGCACCATCCTGACAGACTCGCGCTCTGCCTGTTCTCAGTACCTTCAGGGTTCTATTGCCCCACTGGCGGCTAGCCTACTACATGGCAGCCTCTTGGCGCTTTAACCCTCATCCCATTGTATAGTCTGGACCCCAGGCCACTCGGGCCTGCCCGGCAACGAGGCGGCAAATGCCGCTGCCCGCGCTTCTCCTTTCCGGGCCGTTGCCTCTCCATGTCCCGAGACGGAATCTGGCAACACCAGCCTGACCGCTTTCGCGAAATTTGGATTATTACCGGGCTTCGCGCCGCCTCTACCCGGACCCCGCGCGCAGTTTGAAGAAAGCGGACGAACGACTGCTACGCCGCCTGCAGACGAACACCTTTATCAGTCCGGCGGTCGCCAGGCACTTTTTGCTGGAAATCAATGGCACCTGCTCGACCTGTCATGTCCTCGCCGACACATATAACGTCGCTAGCATCGTGCCCAGTTAATCCCGTCCCTTTTTCATCCCCTTTTCCTATCCCAACTAGAGAGGCTTGGGAGGAGCACCTGCTCGGCTGCTCTACATTGGCTGCGCGACGCTCCTTGGTGGAGAGCGCACGGGCAGCTTCCAGCTCGGCAGCGTCTATTCTGCCGGCGCCGCCCGAATACTTTTTTCATTATTCTGCCGGCGGTCGCCCCTCATTGGCTGCTCAAAGTCACATGACATGCGGCCGAATATTTTTTTCATTATTCCGCCGGCGGTCTCCCCTCATTAGCTGCTCACATTACATCTCATGGCAAAATAAGAAGTTTTTATTATGCCGTCGCCGCCACTGGGTTCAATAATATTCCCAGTGCACTTCCTTTCCCTTTCTTCATTTGAATCACTTAGTAGTACTTTTATTATGCCGTCGCCGCCAGTACGGGCGTGTGTAGTATGTGCGTTGAGGGGACTTGTACGCGCAGCCACGCTTCACGCAAGTGCTGATAACGTAGGCATCTCCCGGCCCGATGCAACTTGATGCTGTCTTCTCTGGTCGACCAATATAAGTTGTGTTAGCAGACGGTCCCCGATGATGGAGAGAAACGGACAACCTCGCGTTCGTCGCTCGAGTCCTTGCGGGTTTTACTCAGCGCATTTGCTAGGAAGCATGCTCCACAAATTAAAAACAAGAGGTGTTTTGTACACGTTTGTAAACAAACAAAACGCTATGCACTTCTTAGAGTGCACCAAGCTTCGCTGGTCGTCGTCCTTCACAGTACAAGGTCATTGCATTACCAAATACCCACTGTGGCTCTACTACTACTTATGGGCCCTGGACAGCTGCGCATGCTCTCCTTATAGGTGCCATCTCAATTTATAAACATGCAAGCCTGTAGGATTGTGTCAAAAGCATTTGGTATCTAGCAGCTTAATGGAACCTTGATGTAAAACTAATAAATAAGGTTTCTTTTCAAACATCATGCAAACGAGGAGTCAAATTGCATTAACACACTTGTGCCTGTTTATTTTCAAATATGATACACAAACATTCATTTAGAGACATCAAACTACATTGACATTGGTTAAAAATACATCTTAAAAACACTTTTGATTACGGAAGGCTACTACCAAGTCCTACATCACTGCACACTCTGCACTTCCACAACTTGGTTTTTGGTTTTTTCTGCAGGCCAACGCACGGCAGGTGACTCCACGTCAGACAATAGTCGCACATTACTGAGTCGTTGTCTTCCAAATTTGAGTTGCACTCATTGCAACTCCAGCTTTCTTGGTTTTTTATTTCTACAACCATATTTACTGCTTCCCAAGCATCATCGCTGAAAAATCGTCGCACTACATTTATGTCGACATTCTCATCTCGAATGCCGTTATGAACAAGCTCTGGCCGTTGTTCAACTGTGTCCTCCTCAAGCAGCTTTCCTCTGATTGCTTCTGCATGCATTGTGCGCTCCTGTAAACCACGTCAGCAGCTTTAGTTTCTTTTCCTTCACAGGAAGCTGTGCATATGGCCTCTCAGTGGGTGCCCTCTTGCGTTTCCTTGGTAGCCCAATAACGGTAACCATGTGACCTTTTGGTCGTCCACACCTTTTTGTCGTTACTGGCACCTTTATGTTAGCCAGCGTGTCAGAGAGTCGTATGCCGTCATCTTGGCAGACACAATCTCCAGTAGCACTCTTTTCCTGCAATACACTCCCAGATGTACAGTTATGTTTGCTGAGATGACTTAGCTCTGCATAGTCCTCCGAGGCTTCACCGCCAGCAGCTTGGCTCTCCATGTTTAAAGGGTATGTGCTTTGTAGATCCACTTCACTGAATGTGCATGGAGCACAGGGCGTCTGGATGTTGGATAGAGGCTGCTTTTTCTGAAGAGGCAAGTCTTCAACCATTGCTCCTGTGCTGGGAAGATGTTCACTTGCATTCAAAGGACTGTCTGTTCTTTCCCTCCTTTCCGACGGTGTTAACACACTCACAGCATCTTCAGCCCCATCCTTCCAAGATTGGAGTATGCTCTCCAGTACCTTCATCCTCTCCTTGAATCTCGCTGTCGAGCAGTCTGAAGCAAGGTAAGCCAACTTTGAAGCAATGGAAGCTGCCTTTTTGAATTTTCGATGACCTGAAAGGACTTTTTCATCCTTCCGACTGCTCACTTGCGGCAGGTTGTCCACGTCGTGTTCACTGTTGTCTGCCAGCCCACAACTTTGTACATAGATGTCTAAAAACCATCTCCCAGCACAGATGGCTTTGCTGAACTTTGAGATGTTTACATTATCCCGCACAGCAAAAATATGGCGGCAAGGCAGTTGCATCACTCGCCTGAAGGCACACGTGCATTCTTGAGCTGTGGCAGAAAACTTGTTTGCATTGGCAAGTGCATCAATGCTCGTCATCACTGCTGCTGCATCAAGCTCTTCTTTCACACGATTGTAGGCATATGGTGTCAGTAACTTTAAGTAAAGCTTTGTCGCCTCATCACCTGTTGGTTACCACCCTTTGCTTCTGCAGCATAAGCACTGCTTTGTGCATCTTCTCATTTCGCTGAGCATAAATCATTGCGAAAAACCTCTCCACAAACATCTCGAGGGAGCTGAAGTGTTCGACAAGCTGTTTGAGCTTCGAGTTCATGTTTTCTGCACTGTTGTTTGTGGCATTGAGAAGTTGCCACACAACCATTTCATTCCCATCACCCACTCGTCCGTGGAGGGTGTGCCAATCGGCATCAAAGTACTCCACTACGGCCCTTGCAGCAGACATCTTTAGAAGGGCATACAGGTCCTGATATTCGTCCTCATTCTTAGCGTATACGATGCGCTGCAGGATATCTAATGCCGTTTCTTGTTCGCCTTTTGTAATGCCAAGCTTGGTGACACTAACCTCCCGCCGGAAAGCCTGCAGTGTGTGGAACGAGCATATGTGCAGTGCAGATGATAGGAACAGCTCTTTGACAACACTCCTCTCCTTGATGTCCTTGTCTGCCATTGTGACTCGCACTGAATCCCATTTCGGGTTCAGAGACTTGAAGGCTTCAAAGAACCAACGGAGCGTTGCAGCATCCTCCGTTGCAAAGAGCGCAACCGAAACAATTTCGCTCTCACCATTGCTGTTCTCAATGATTACAAGAAAACAGGCCATTCGTGTCTCCAGTAATTTGTAGGTAGCATCGATCAAAATCACCTCTGGACAATCATGAAAAGACCTTCTCATGTAGTCATCTTGGAAGTAGATAGCTTGCAAGTCATTGTTTTCATCTTTCAAGACTCTAACACTTGCACGACGGTCCTGCTGCAGGGTACGGACAACCTCAGGCAAGTTATTCCTTTGTGGGGCATTTTTTCCCTTCGCTGAAATATTGGAAAGGTCGTTCAACAGGACAGCGTTTCCACTTTCTTTTTGCATCTCTTGCTTACCAATATCTTGTTGGCTTTGAGTTTCAACAGAGCACGAGCCTTGTCTTGCAGTTCAGAGGAGAGTCGCCTTTGCTGGGGTAGGTGCTTGAAAAGTTCTGGTACAACTGCATGATTGTGGTCGAGGTTTAGCGATCGTACCTCCAGATGGCTGCCGTCTTTGTTTGCAGCTATGTAGATGTTGAATCCACAGTCCTTCTTGAAGGTTATGGATAAACGGGAGGGGAGTAAAAGAATAAAACCAATAAGGCTGATGAGGTTTCAGGTCACTCGATCGCGACAATAAAGCGTCTGTGGGCGATTGAAACCATGGATATGAGTTTCCCCGTTTGGGCTTTACTGAGATCTAAAACACCGCACGCTGGTATGTTGTTTTTATGTACAAGAACGCCAACATGATTTAAATGGGCATTATAAAACCACAAACTATTGATGTGCACCGGTACAGCAGCATGCACTAAAGCTACTCCCTCCCCCTATTGCGGCTGAATTTCGACGTAAGGCTACACACTTCCAAAAAGAATGACTTTAAAAAGACTTACGATGCTTTTCGCAGCACCTTTGCTGCTGGTTACAAACTTCGTTCCACCGTGAATGCAGCAGTAACGTAGGTGGTAGTATTTGAGCTCTGGCGGCATCCTGGACGCGATCTTTCCCGCGCGCGTTTTTGCCGTTTCAATAGTCCGCGCGTCTCTCTTCCACAGTTGCACCGAATTGGCTGCGCTGAACATCTCCATCTTATCCTCCAGTGCTGCAAAAGTGGCAAAGCGAATCGCCGACGGCGATTACGGCGTCGCTGGCCACTTGCGATTGGGGCCGGTCAGAAGTCCCTTGTGCGGGTTCCGACATCTTTAAATGGGTTGAACAACACACTTGCATGGTGCATAAACTATCGGTATAGTGAATACTGCACGCGGCAACAGAAATGCAGAACAGCGAACCGAGACGCACTGGGGCTTGGCGCCAAATGAACGGGAAACTCATTATTTTGCTGTCCGATGTCATGTGACTTTGAGCAGCCAATGAGGGGCGACCGCCGGCAGAATAACAAAAAAAAATATTCAGCCGGCACCGGCAGAATAGACACTGCGTTCCAGCTCCACTTGCGTCCCGGAATAGGGTCTGGCCACTCTAGCACGTCGATGGGCCACGTCGGCACTCTCTAGTAGACTTTTTCTGCAATAAATGTTTTTTACCACCTACCACTCGCGCGCATGAAAAGGTGTTTCAAAACCACCGCACAGTGAAAAAGAGAAACACAAAAGCAAAACTGATAAAATACATTTTTTATGCATTAGATAGAGGAAGGGGTCCAAAAGTGTTCGGAACAGGGCATATGGTGGAGTTGTAAACATCGAAAACATATGGATGGTGATAGGCGCGGTCACAAATGTGTTAAGCGCGAGACAGACGGTAAGAATTTCCATGCGATGTGGCGTGCGGTGCGACGATGCGGTGGCTGGAGTGGTGACGTTCCATGACGTATCATCGCGTCGCACCACCACGTGGCCAGTCCGGCAAGCATCGAACTGGCCAGATATTTTAACGCGATGGCGTTAGAGAGCTCGTGTGGCAGCGATTCCGCCGTCGGCAATTGGTACCGTTGGTTGTGAGCGAAAAATCATCCGTGAGCGAAACATGGAGAAAGAAGCAAATAAAGAAAACAATAAAATTTCGATTCCATTGAGGATTGAAACCTGGCAGTTCTCTTGGCAAGCAGGTGTCCTACCACCAAGCCACGATGCTACTTGCAGCTGATTTGGCGAAAAACACCACATAAATGTCATGTAGTGGAAAGAGTCTCCTTACGCATTTTGTTTGGCAGGTGTCATGACGAAAACGAGCCCATTCGGCGATTGGTAGGCGCATTTGGGAGGCCATCAAACTACACCAAAAAAAGTCCGTGAAAGGAAAGCCATTGCTGGTAAATACACACAGGAACTTTCAAATAGCTCTAAATGGACAACTATGTCCATCCTAGCGCAAAACATATCATGCCTCTCCAGAGGTGTTGATGAAGCAAACAGTAAACGCTGGATAATGTGCTGTCACCCGTGAGGCATTGTGAGGCTCTTTATGGCCTCTGAAATGGCGAGCGCGCGGCGTGTATCTTTAAGGCCATGCGACTGTTGCTTTAGATCAAAAACCTGTATATACCATTCGCGCGCACACACGTGTGTGCGTGTGTGTGTGCTATCTGTCGGACATGGTGAAAAACGTGTCTTGACTACAGTAGAGCGTCACTATAGCAGAGGGTAGGGGCCACACTGCACAGTCACTGCATTACTACAGATACTTCACGTTTCGCACGCGCGCGTGCGTTTGTGTGCGTGTGTGTGCATGCGTGCTAGCGTGTGCGTGCGTGGAACAAAACATATTAATAAGTACGCACTTAGCGGTTGAAGTGTGAACTAGGGGCTAGATTTCGATATCGCGTTCAACTCTTAAAGGCGACGCTTAAGAGTCCCCCACTTTTTCGTCGCCGCATCGCACCGCCGCATGGCAGCAGCCAATCACAAACCGTTGTAGGGCGTCAGCGCGGAGCCTTTTGACGCGACATCGTCCTCTCTTTCTATTAGAGAGAGAGGGTGCGTAGCCACGCGCCCTCTCTCTCTGTTGGAAGAGGGCACGACGCTAAAGCCCCTGACTTCAAGACGCGGCGTGAAAAAGCCCCGCGCTGAAGCGCTCCAACGGGAGCCTGTGGCCTTTACAGATATGCAGCTTCGCTGTAATGACGACGTGAGAAAAAAAAACGCACCATTCTGAACTCGGGTAAACATACTAATTTGAGCGTCATCCAAATAGTTGTTTCTGCTGATTTTTCTAAGGAACCCAATCACTTACACTTTCATGATGTCACTTACATGACAGATGTGGGCGTCTGAGAAGGCTTACTGAAGCCGGTGTAAAAAAAAAACATTCGTGTCAAAAGCGCATCGACCTTCAAATTTGTATAACGTATATGTCGTATATATCTTAAACCCTAAGCTTCACCTTTCTTTATGCAGCGACAATGGCTTGTTCCGGACACAACGTGAATGACGAGTCGGTACCCAGTAGAGCGGAGCTGTTGACGTCGAACTCGAGCTGCCTGGCCGTCCAGGAGGGCGCCGTAGCCGCAGGGGAAGCCATTCAACATAACCCTCTACTCGACGAAGCTGGCAAGAGGACACGCTGTTCACCACAGCAATTGTCCGTGTGGAACAAAGAACTTTGGGGCGCTGATATAGAAGTCCGACATACCGTGCGCGAAGGACTGTCGCTTGTGAGCTTGGAGAGGAGATTGCAACGCGAAGCATCCAGTTCTCGACGCCACGCCGCTAATCCGCAAACTGCTTACGACGCATCACTGCTTGACCGCAGTTGACATTGACGTAGACAACTTCAGGGGGTCCGAAGCACATCTGTGCGACGCGTTGCGTGGTAACCGCTTCCTTCGTTTCGTGAAGATAAAGGACAGTACACTTGCTATAGGTGCCAATTGGCTCACGCTCCTCTCTTCGGTCATCACCACCCTCGTGAACTTGAAAGAGCTTGAATGCTCGGCGTCCTGCATGTGCCCGGAGCTGTTTTGCGTCGCGCTCGCGAAGTTACTGAGAATGCCAACAAATCTCACAGCCCTCAGGATTCCAGAGTTGCGAATGAATGGCGATGGTGCGGACATCTTTTTGACAGCTCTGACGACAAACTCCGCTCTAGAAGAACTTGCATCAATGTTTCCGCAATCAGTGAGGCGCGCGCGGAACATTGCGAATCGATCGTGAAGTTCCTCGCCAACACCAGGACACTGAAAAAATTGGCCGTGAGTGATCACGCCGAAGAGGGTTCGCATGCTCTGAAGTGGCTGCTTAAGGGACTGCTATGGAACACCACTATCACCGAAGTGACTTTTCACGACTTCGACGTCGATGCGGACTGCGCTGAACTCTTAGCCGAAGTTATTGCTCGCAACCGCGCGATGCGCATATTCAACATTTGACTTCTTGAGGACAGCACTTGCACGAGCATGGAGGGAGGATATACGCCAAGGTGGTTTTAGGGCGTATTATAGCAAGTGGCTCTCTGCTCTTGCGCGCAACGAAACACTGGAAGCAGTCACTTTTCCCATGCATGTGGGGATCCCGAACAATGGGAAGTCTTTTTCCAGTCCCTCTCAGCGAGGGGCGAGTCCCTTGAGGTTGACTATCAGTGAAATACAAGTGATCCTCCCCATTAAATGCTGCTGGGAGAGCTTTTGCGATGCTGCACAAAGGAGCGGCGCAGAGACCACGTCCATTTTGCCACAACGCTCGACATTAGAGATGGTCACGATATGTTAAGATGCAAAGGGTTCTCCGAGTTCTACGTATTTTGCAATCCAGACAATCTGCAAAGGCATTCACGAATGTTTCGGCAACTGCCGTCTTTCACTCACGTCACCATCGCTCACCTAGAGATACTTGGAACAGGGCTGGACGAGAAGCTAATCTCGGAAATTGGTCATTACATCGCCGCGACGTCCGCGCTGAAGGAGCTCGAACTGTGGAATGGCATGCGCAACGATTTTTCAGTAGCAGGCTGACGCAGCCATAGACACATCCTGGGCGATCATCGTGGAATCGCTGCGCAAAAACACCAGCGTAAGGGAGTTGCACGTGCACACTAGGTACGCTACCAAACCGGAGGCACAGCTCTTGGCAGACGCAGTGAAGACCAGTGGGAATATTCACGGAGCCCACGTGGAAATCGGAACCCTCGAGGGGGCTGCCGTCTACGTTCCCGACTACGTGATGGGATCGAGGGTAACTACAGCCTGCTGCGCGCCTCTGTGGACGGGTACGTGCTACGTCGTTCCAGCATATGTGAAGAATGGTTTGTCATCTGGGACGTAACCAGGCGCAACTCGGATCTCGTTGCTCGAGCGGCAGAGTTTATTAATGGAGCTCTGGTCGACAGGTACGTAAGTGTGGGAATCACGTGCAGGTTCGTATGATTAGGGGTGAACTTGAAAAAAAAAGTTAACTGCTTGGGCGAGTTGGTGCTATGACATAGAAACCATCGTGGGGACACAACTAAACACAACACACAGCGCCTGTCTCGTCTATTGCTTCCAGTGTGATGTGTTTAGCTGCGCCCTCGCGATGGTTCTTATGTCAGGGGTGAAGCTCCTTAGGGGAAGCGCCTTGTCATCGTCTGTGTCCGTCACACTCTACAAAAGGGAAACCAAAACTGAACATCTGCAGCACGAAGAACGAAAATATCTGCGTAAAAAACCGACTTCTTGTGTATAAATCAATCAAGTACTTCATGATGACCCAATGCACGATCACCTGCGTCGTACCTACGTCAATCGATGAGTTCATTTGTCCGTCCTTCCAATATAGCGTACATCCGTCCGTGCATCCATCCGTGTCAATCTATCTGTCCATCTGTCACGCGTCTGCTTTTGATCCAAGTCTGCTTGCATCAGCCAGCGCAATCCATCGCTTTGGTATTGCTGTTTGGAAGCTGGTGGCAACAGAGTATGCGCTTGACGTCATCCGCGAGGATCGCTAGCGTCGGGGTCGCCATTTTCGAGGTCCGCGCGCTTGCCGCGCGCACAGCGAACTCATTGGCGCGCTGTGCCCGAGATCCGTACGGAAACGTGTATGTCTGGAGACCTCTCGTGCACCTTCTGCACGCCGAAACGCGGACAGCAGGACGGCGAGTATACGAGCAGAGCTTCGACGTTACGCGAAAGTGGTGTTGCTCTTTTGCGGATCAAGGCCCAGTGGGTAGCCCCTGTACACGTACGAGATTTGTACACGTACTGCCTTCCTCAATATTCTTTGTTGTCTTATGGCACTAAACTTATGTGTATTCCAGAGTAGCCTTATGTCCGGCTAGTGCAGAATACTGCTTGTTAGAATGGTTGGGGTCCAGGGTGTATAGTTGGTATTGTTATTTTTACAAAAGAAAAAAAATGTCACCGTGTTGGCCACTTCTCGGTTTAGAAGCACAAAACTTTGGGCGAGTTTGTGCTGCCCCGTGTTTGTACTAAGAGCATGTATCTTCGTACCTTTCTTTTTTGTACCTCTTCCCCGTACACGCTCTTAACACCACTATGATGTTTGCTTTGGTACTCTGGCATGTTTCGCCTTAGCTAAAAGTATGGTATATGCAGTTCCGTGCAGTCAGAGCAGCCCAGAATACTGCTTTTGGAAAGTGAGAGGTTCGGGCTTGTTGGGAGACGCGCTTATGGCTGTTACACCACTTTCTCTGATTACCCTCTCACCATTCACTACTACAGCTACCACTAGAGCTTGTTTCATCTATAACCATGAACGTTAGTCGTCGGGATAAAGATTTACCACCGAATGTCAACGTGGGCGCATGTACATTGAACAGCGGTACAGATACCAAACAGCAACAAAAATGCGCAGTTGCACTTATACCAACGTGCACAGCGAAAATTCAGCAACTTCTGTAAGGACATATTTTACTTTCATGTACGTTATAGTGATTCTATGATGGAGGGATCAACCATGTTATTTTTTTTAGTTATTACCTTGCTGATGACTGCCTGAGGGGTAAACAAGAAGTTCACTACTATGCCATGCCTCCTAAACATATTGCTGCACGCACCCATTTCTCTTATTTTGATCTAATGCGGCTTCATAGCACACCCAGCGAAACTGCTAGCACCGCTTTCGTCGCAGGCCGCGCCTCAAAGTTTGGACATATCTCGATTCTCTCAGAGTTTTCTGTTGAGATCACGCGCAGGACACTAGTAGCTTAGTTCATTCTAAAGCTAATGTGGGCTCCGGTGAAAACGCTGGAAAATTTAGTACCCATGTATAAAAGCCAACGCATTTCACAAACGAGCATGTTACCGAAGTCCGCTACCGTGATCGCCTCAGTCAGTGTACAACGTGTATTGCCTGTGCTACGCACTTTTCGCCTGATAGATAGCTTCATATTGAACAGTCCGACTGCCACCTTCTTCACCGTCAAGACCACGTCACAATATCGTGGTTTAAGCTCAATAACTCCAAAAAATTTAATGTTAACCGACGCAGGTGGGGCTTGCGAGCCCTCGAACACATAGCCGAGTACCCCCCGCTTCTCCAGGAGGTCGCCCAGCAACTTTCGCTAACCGACGCCGATGTTGCTGCAATGGTGCGGACCAAGCTGAAGAGCACGGAGTCATTGGACGAGTTCATGCGGGCGGCCGGTGTTGTCAAAGACTGCGTGTCTTGCGAGATGCACAAAGACGGCCGGATCCAGTTAGACGACCTGAACGAAGACTGCTGGAGTCTGGTGCGACGTTATCTCAAAGTGAGAGACGTGAGAGACCCCACAGCAGTGGGGCAGACCGAGGATCCACTGAAATGCTCCTGCGGGAGCGACTGACAAGGGCCTTTCGTAAAAGGGAGTCGGATGAACCCCAATCATACTAACTTTCTCTTTTGACACCAAATAATAAACAGATGTACAACAAACAATGCCGAGGTATTCTTGCGTTTCACACACAACTTTAACGTTCCGGAATATAACATAGGAGTGTAACCAGCAAGAGTTCGTGGGTATTCGAGAAGTTAAAATAAGAAATCGAAAAGCATCATATTCGATTCGGTACTAGAATTAAACTGTTAATTTTGATTATAGTGAATATTTTTCAAATAGTTTTCGAATAATATTCAAATAATGTTCGAATAGTTTTCGAATAATAATTGGCGGGACAATCCCAAAAACAACAAAACAGTGCGAAAGCTAAAAGTAATCTTTCTTCTTTCAATCCGTAAATTCACAATCCGCATGCAGCCCAAAATTTTTGAGGCTACCGACGCTATAGTGATTACTGAATGAAGGCGTCGTTTCTCATGTGAACTTAGTTTTTACAATGCTGCACCTGCGTCACAGTGTTCAGTTCCTGTCTCCATCTCAAGGTAAGGTCTGTGACAGAATTCGTCTTCACGAATGGCAGTAGCCACAGAAGTCGTGCTTGCGTATTGTTCTTGCAGACGCAGCCTCGAACACTGTTGTTTACAATGCTTCGCTGCCGTGACCCATGTTGTGATGACAAGTTATTCGATTTCATTAAATCATTGGGAGCAATCGTTATGCTCGATTCAAGATTGTTTATGTTCAATGTGCAGTTTTATTTAAAGCAGGCCACGAAGCATCAGGAATCAGATGGATAGCTGTAGTCACCACAGTAACGCAACCTGCAACTAAACATTTCGGAAGCTCTCATCGATGCTTACGTCACGTCTCACAGTTGTGGAATTTTTCGAGTTGGTTATAACTTATGAGTAACTAATAATATTAGTTGCTGAAAGTTGAGAAATATTTGTCTCCAAAACTGTGGAGCGATCCTATCTATCTATCTATCTATCTATCTATCTATCTATCTATCTATCTATCTATCTATCTATCTATCTATCTATCTATCTATCTATCTATCTATCTTCTATCTATCTATCTATCTAGCTATCTATCTATCTATCTATCTATCTATCTATCTATCTATCTATCTATCTATCTATCTATCTATCTATCTATCTTCTATCTGCCCGCCTGCCTGCCTGCCTGCCTGTCTGTCTGTCTGTCGACGAGCACGAGCCGCCGTGCCCGCTGCTCTGCTTCATCGACACCGCACCAACGATTCGACGCGTACGGCGATGATGCAGGCGAGAGAAGAGCACTCGTTCCCCGCGCACACAAGCAGCGACGATCACGAGCCGCCTCGGCCCTCCACTCGCCTTCATCCATGCCCCACCAACGATGCGATATGTATGACGATGATCAAGAAACTTAGAGAGGCACTCGTTTTCTGCGCAGCCTGGGACAGCCTGCGCAGCAGCGAGTAGGAGAGCGGTGGTACAGTGCCATTTAGTATATTCTCACTCAACTGCAGTTTTTGGGGGTGAACCTCCCTACGTTGTGGATCGTGCGTCCGCTATGTATGTAGTGTAACAATACTGTTAGACACCACGCCGGGGTGATGCAACCGTTTAATGGGCAGCGAGACAGCAGCCAGCGGTTTCAGCAGCAGCACTTTTAGCTCTCCTGGCTGTTTCGATAATGGTATCGGTACCAAAATTGGTATAGTATAACATGAGTGTATGAAGAACATATTTAAGTAGTCATAACATGAAAATCATGAAATGTGTGTCATAAATGTCACAATTTACATTTCATGATCCTGCAGCTGTTGCGTTGGTTTTGTTCACATGGCATGTTGCAAAACTGGTATGGTATGACATCATTGCATGGCGAGCACAAGTAACAGACCCCAACATGAAAATCATGACATGTGTGTCATATAACATGGGTACATGCCCCGTTCATGATGCGCTCGCGGCCGTTTCAACATATACTAAATTTGGTATCACGTGACGTGAATAGATGACGAAGGTAAACGACACATTCAAACATGATGATCATGACATGGAAGTCATGTACGGCATCATTTACCCCCACCTCGTATTGTTGTGCTGAATTTAAAATGACATATCAACCTTTCTCATTCCTGCTTCGGATATCATCGATTCCCACTGTACGTGGGATCTGGCCATTTTTTTATTTTTTACCTCGAACCTTTTGTTGTAGCCTGATACCAAATGCACCACACCTCAGTCTTCGAAAAGTGAGTTTGTTCGTTTGTGTGTTAGTTGTTTCCGCTACGGCTATTGCTCCACGCGGAATCCGATGAAAACTTGTCAAGGTCGCCTGTTTCTAAGGGATGTTTTGTCGTTTTAAAGCAATGCTGTTTATAGTTCATACTTGTGATTTCTCCGTGACGACGTATGACAGAAGGTGCCCCCCCCAAAAAGAAAAACACTCACGTGGTAACAATTGCTGAATGTCTGTACTTACCCTCGAAGCAGAGGGCTAAAACATTGACCGTAACCAGGTTATGTGACGCTTCACTGCTCAGATCCCAAAACCACCGTGGGGATGTCTATAGCAGCCGTTATTGTGAATATTTTTCATTTACATGCATTTGTATAGCGTGATGGCAGTAGTGATATTTTTACGATCTACTCAAAATCAACATGAAGCGGACAGATCCAAATTGACGACAGCCTTCCATTTTATCCCTCGGCACCAAGAAGGAGAGGGTGACGAAACAGCCAGTGCACCAAACGTACATATTTTTCTCATAGTGTTTCGTGCACCCGCGTGGGGTTCTGGGATTGCTTGAAAACTACAGATTGTGGCAATAAGACCACACCATCGATTGCGTACAGCTGTACAAAACCTAATTTGCGTATTCGTAGTTATATCGAATCCGACTTTAAATGGGTTTGAATGTCATTGGTGCATGTGCACCACTGTGTTGGCTAATAGTGGAGTTAGCAGGCATAAAATCACAACCTGCCTGAGCAAGCCCATAACAAAGAATGGGACGGGTATATTATTCTCCGGCATATTTCATTTTAGTTTATTAGCACTCCATATCTGATCTAACTACTCAATCAGCGGGCGCTGTCTTCACATTTTAGGGGCGAAGCTCCTTATGGTCTAGGGCAGGCGCGCGTCCATCCGGCGTAGCCAGCACAGCATAGTGACAGACATACGGACTTGTGGACGCATGCACGGACGGACGAACAGATGGACGGATGAACGCACGGACAGATGCTTCACTAGATGCGTTCTACCCTCATAAGAAATAAGACTGGGACATTTATAATGCGCGTCTGAATACCGTGTGTTGATGTTCGACAATTTAAGCTGTGACAACGTCACACCCACATAAAAGCATATATTTTGTGTTTTAATGGTAGGTCTTTTATTACACCCGTTTTTCCTTTCGACAGTCCTGGGAATCACACCTTTCCATACCATGTTCTAATACACGGTGTTCCGCATCCCTAATTTGCCGTAATAAAGCTAACCTGTCATTCCTTAAAAATATACGAACATACCCACCCGCAATGCATAATAGTGCATAGTGATGTCAGCAGCTTCGCACCACTCAGCCGCAGCCAGCAGACGAGTGGCCTGGCCGCCAGCCAGGGTCAATACGTTCTGCGACACTTCCAGGCGCGAAACATTCGTTTACTGGTTGAGATGCGTGACCACAAACTTATAAGTAGCAACATTCGTGAACGATTTCGCGTTTGTGAAGGCGATTTCAGCACAATGTGCCTTTACTCGCGAGCAAAAGGCCGCGAAGCCGCGCGCTTGCAGTGCGCGCACTGAGAAGTGAGCCAAATAATGGTGACCGCTGTAGCAGACGACGCACTCGTCTCCACTATGAACGGAGCGGAGGCGCACGAGCGTATAGAGGTTCTCTATCAGTGACGCTACCTGGGGGGGGGGGGGTGATTATAAATGAAAAGAAGAGAAAAGTGAGCCCCGTAACTGTCTCTCAGGGGGAAGACACATCCACAGTGGACACATCCACTATCCCTCAAGAGGAAGGTATATAACAGCTGTATCTTGCCGGTACTTAGCCACGAGGCAGAAACCTGGAGACTTACGATGAGGGTTCAGCTTAAGTTGAGGACGACGCAGCGAGCAATGGAAAGAAAAATGGTAGGTGTAACCTTAAGAGACAAGAAGAGCGCAGAGTGGATTAGGGGACAAACGGGGGTTAAGGATATCATAGTTGAAATAAAGCAGAGGAAATGGACATGGGCCGGGCATGTAGCGCGTAGACAGGATAACCGCTGGTCATTAAGGGTAACTAACTGGATTTCCAGAGAAGGCATTAGAGTTAAAGGGAGACAGAAGGTTAGGTGGGCAGATGAGATTAAGAAGTTTGAGGGTGTAAAGTGGCAGCAGCAAGCACAGGACCGAGTCAACTGGCGGAACATGGGAGAGGCCTTTGTCCTGCAGTGGACGTAGTCAGGCTCTTGATGATGATGACAACCACAGTAGCTCACGAGAGATGAGGGTAGAAGAAGGAAATATAAGGATAGGAATAAAAGGTAGAGAGATAGAGAGAGGGGAAGGAGAGAGCGAGGCGTAGGGACAGGGAGCGACGGAATTAAGGAGAAGACAGGACAGATGGACAACGTTGCAGGAGTCCGATGAAGGTGCACCCCTGGCGAGAGCTCTTGTCGGTGACAGGAGATGGCGTAGGGCTAATCCAGTCGGCCAGTGCTGCGCTGTCGTTGGAGATCGCGAGGGCACAACCGTTCGGCACGGAATCCAGTGAGCGAGTGTATGACGCCATCGCGCCACCATCACGTGCTGGCGCGGCCTGGGAGTTTCTGCTCCTCGAATATTTCTTTCTCTGTGGCCAATGTTTTGTTCGTGGCTATAGTAAACTAGATCCGTGGCGCTCCCAAGGCACGATGGCAACACTGGGAACATACTCTCGACCCCTGCAGCTCAGAAGTTCACGAGTGCTAATGTGGAAACATTCTTGCAGAAATGTTTCCCGTGATTTTGTTTGTATTAGAGTTGCAAAAAAAGAACTGCACATCATGATTATAGGTGCATAGGCAGAGTGCTTATTTGTTGTTTTAGATTATTTCTAACGACGTCCTTGCTTCGTAACGTTTTCCGTTTATTTAAACTTACGTTCAACATTTGCATGATATTGCACGTGTTTCGAAGTGGCGTTGTGTCGAAGCACGGCACCTGGTACACTCACCTGGTGTCGGATACCTGGTGATCACACAGGCCGGGATCCCGTGCCGAAGCTCCTTCATTGCATTGCAATGAGCTGAAGAAAGCCACTAACCTCAACAGGGGCGCTAGGGACAGATAATTTTTGGTAGTGGGGCCAGGCGTACGCGCCGGCTCCTACCATATTGCAACCGAAAAGAACAGAGAAAACTTCATTCTGAGGAAAGCGGTAGAAAATAGGCACTAAGAAGCGTGTTGGCTGAATTGCCAAGTCCAGGGCCCCTTGCGCCGCTCGCCTAACATGACTCAGAAGCGCTAATTGCACGTCTGGGTCCGAGCTTGCGAGTTGTGCATCCCGCTGCTCTTGACTAGTTACATAAGTGCTGCCTAAAAACGATTTCAATCTATCTGACATTTGGTCACAATAAAAAAAAATTGGCAGATCCCACGAACAGCGCGAATCGATGATATGTGAACCACGAATGAGAAAGGTTGTTATGCCACTTTAAAATTAGCACAACATTACGAGCTAGATGTAAATGATGCCGTAAATGATTTCCGTGTCATGATTATCATGTTTGGATGTGTCGTTTGCCTTCGTCATCTATTCACGTCACTTGATGCCAAAGCTAGTATATGTGGAGCTATCAAAACGGCCGTGAGCACGCCATGAGCGTGGTATGTTGTCATGTTCTTACATAACACGCGTGTCAGAATTATCATGTTTGCACCAGTCATATATTTAGTCATCCAGTGACCTCACGTAACACCAAATTTCGTATATGTGGAGCTAGAAAAAAACGGCAGCATATCCACGGAGTGAATGATGGAGAGTGGGGCGAAGAATTCGTCCGTCCATTCGTTCTTGCTTCCGTCCGTCCATGCGTCCGTCAGTGTGACCGTACATGCGTCCATCAGCCCATCTGTGCGTGCGTCTGTTCATGCGTCCGTCCCTGCGTCCATGCAGCCGCCCTTGCGTTCGTTCATGCGTCCATCCATGCATCTATATATGTGTCCGTTCGTCCATCTATTCAACACTCCAAGTACCACCATCTCGCATCTTTTCAACATATATTCCCCATATAGAAGCACCGCCATCCAGCGGACATTCGAAGGACTAAACGAGAGGTGGCACACGCACACTTTCTTACGGCTTGCGCTTCGGGTCCACTTCCCACCTTCAACCACCTCGAGTTCATGGTATATACTAGTTCACTGTATTCATGGCACTGCGGCCGAACGCTCGCTAAACCTTTCGAAAACCAAGAAGGTTACGCCCAGCGAGTATGACGTAGCAAACTTTTTCAGCCAGATAGTGCTCAATGTACATGCCAATGGCTGCTAATGGGAAATGAGAGGCGGAGAATTCGGCTTTTACTTTCTTACGGCTTGCGCTTCGTATCTACTTCCCATTTTTAACCAGCTCGAGTTCATTCATGGTATATACAAGTTCATTGTATTCATGGCACTGCGGCTCAACGCTCGCTTAACCTTTCTAAAGCTAAGGAGGTTACACCCAGCGAATATAACGTAGTAACCCTTTCTTGTCAGATAGTGCTCAATGTACATGCCAATAGCTGCTAATGGTGATTGCAGCCTGCGCGTTAACTGAAAGCCGAATGCTCCTGTCTCTCATTCCCTATTAGCAGCCATTGACATGTACATTGAGCACTAATTTTATTGTTCAACAACGCGCAAAAGAAGTCTCTCACCGGCACCACCTTGGAGGTCAAAATGTTATATTTGTTACGTCCTACGAAGGACGAACGGGTGCCGCTATAAAGAGCTTAGCCCCTAAAAGAAGACATGGCATGGTACTTTCGAAACGGTTTTTTGAGTTGCTTTTCATCCAGTCCACACAGCAAGGATGTACTCGATATTTTTTAGATGCGGAGCATCTAATACTCGAGGCTTGTAGTGCGGCGCCGTCCGCAAGCTTCCTTCTCCTTCTTCCACCATCTGTGCATCCCTTCCTCCTCTACACACCGCGCGCGCTTCACTCCTCCACCATCTGTGCACCCTTCCTCCTCTACACACCGCGTGCGCTTCTCCTCTTCACGAACATTCGCTAGCTGTATAATGTAGCGCGCATGCGCCGTCACGCTTCGAGAACATCGGCAGCTGACGCGCGCGCATGCGCCGTCGCGTTTCGAGAACATCGGCAGCTGACGCGCGCGCATGCGCCGTTGCGCTTCTCCCCCTTCTCGAACATTCGACAGCTGACGCGCGCATGCGCCGTCACCCACCATCTGTGCCGCGCGCGCTTCTCCCCTTCGAGAACATTCTACAATTCTCCTGTTTCTCCAGTGGACGCGCATGCGCCGTCGCGCTTCGAGAACATTCAACAGCTGACAGTGCATGCGCCGTCGCACTGTATATATACTCAAGGTCGGCGCTCGCTCGCTCAGTTGCCGCTCGTCGGTTGGTTTGTACGGCGCGTCGACGTCCAAGGTCGCGGTGAAATGAATTCCAACGAATCCACAAACACAATGATCGACGTCCCTTCGACCAGCGCCGCCCTTTCGCATACGTGTGTACGTGTTCACTCATTTAACACCCCCTCCTACAACCACGTTAACCAATGTAGCCATCGACCCAAGTAAGTCGCAATTTAACACCCCATTTCACAACCACGTTAACCAATTTAGCCATCGACCCAAGTAAGTCGCACTTTAACACCCCGTTAACCAATTATATGCTCCGCATCCTGCTCAGTGTTCCCCCGAGGGAAGCTGCGGGCAATTTTTTTTTTGGTGGGGCGGAGGAGCTTGCTAAGTACGTACGTGTGCTTTTATTGAAGTTATGCGTGGGCGTCAACACACATCAGCACCAAACAAGCGACCATATTCTCATACCATAATGACACTTTTATATCACGTGAGTGCTACATTACCCGAACGAAACACAGTTTTAATACAAAATGGACATCTGCGCTTGCGGAGCTCATCGAAGCCTGTGCAGGCTAGGCAACTCGACAACACATCACCCTTCGACTCCAGCCTTCGTTACACTTGGCATTGCACTGTGCATTATGTACATGAACACCATTGTTACACGAATTGCGTCGAAGCGCTACGTCCACGGTTTGCGTCCACATAACGTGAACCGCCATTGAATTATTATAGTATTTACAGAGTTCCATACACAAAGCGCGTCTATGCACACGCAACATCACGCTATAGTTACACTGGGCGCTATTACAATGAACCGTCAGAAGCTTTAGCAGATGGGCTAATTAACATTTTGCATTTATTAAGGGACCTATATTTCAACAGCACTCGTCATATCTACCGAGTTCTCTTTAATTAGCGCAATAACGTGCAGTAAATCCCGACAGGCACGCGCACAGCAGGGTGACGCAAGGTTCTTGAAAAGCCAGGATAGTGAGCACTTTAACTGTTGAACCGTTAATGACTGTTACTGTTTGAATCGTTCGGACGAGCCCCGAGATATGTATTAATTTCTAGTATTGAGTGCATGCCCTTGAAAAGAAGTTTGGGCTGTTCACAGGTTTTCTAAATCGCGCCAATATTAATAATCGCTATGCGTATACAGCATGCGTTTTCTTTCTTTGCCCGTTTTCTGTATTTCTCAATATGCAACGAATAAAAAAAAAAAGACTGGACAGCTTAATATAAGACTCTGCTCAAAATACAGTGAACTACGCACAGACCAGCATGTATATTTGAAATAAAGATCGAATATCAGAACACCTTTCAACAAAGAAAAAGGTAGCTTAAAAATAGTTCAGCCAGTTCTCGCGGGTTTACATGAAAAGCTTTCAATTGATGAAATGTGCGTAATATAGCAACCTGATTTAAGTATGCGCCTATTATCACATAGCACCCGTCTGGATCCCTTCTTCACATAGTTTAGTGAGGTGTGACCACTGCTGTTAGATATAAGAGTCACCTGCATACACCTTGTGTAATTTGTTTCTCTCTCTCTCTCTTGATGGTTAAGGAGATATCCCGTAGTTTTTCCAGAGAGCAGTACGTATGGCGGTAACTGTATGGAGACAAGTAACACAAAGAATAGCGTGACGACCAATAAAGCGCCGCTTATACATCCCAATAGCAGCGCAAGCACACATGAGGCCCGTATTACACAAATGTTTATCTGGACATCTAGTCGACATTATACAGGAAGACAACACACATGGAGACAGCTTATTCAAAAACCAGTGAAAGAACGTCCCTCAGATATCCTACGCTCAACTGCCTATGATGTTTTATAAAATAAACTCAAATCATTTTTGTTCCTCACTAAGAGCTCCACTCGTTTCCATGGCACAAGTCGCTTGCCACAAGGCATTGCAAAACAACGTGGTACATGTTTCCGAGACCTTTTCCCAAGCCACACGTCTCTGCATGTGGGTATGCATTTGCGAGCTTGAACAATTTGAAAATTATCGTAATAACCATCTCGGTCGTTGCCCCTTCGCTGGCGAAATTTTCTTGCACCGGTTATCAGTGCTGGCGTTTCGCGTCCCAGAGCTACGATTATTATCAGAGAAACCGTAAAATAGGAACCTCCTGGGATCTTTCAAAGTGCGCCTAAATCCAAGTACATGGGCGATGAGAGTTTCTTCTCCATCGAAAATGCAGCCGCCTTGGCCCTAGTTCGTTCCCGAAGCCTTTGAGTCTGCTGTCAAGCACAGCAACCACTAAAAAAATGCGATGGGTTTCACTGATCAAACCATGACTACATTATGCAGTATGGACAATGTACTATTGCACCGTTATTACCTGCCTACGTGCGGCTCCACAAATATCTACCTACTCTCCAAGTGATTGAATGAAAAAATAATGAGATAGTTTTACAAAATTAGCTAACCAAAGGCGTGAAACAATACGTAAAACTGAAGCTAAAAGCAGAGCTACCAATGAACGTCTACAACCCAAGGGAATAAAATGTAAGATTCGCTCTCAGAACTGCTGTTCGCCAGTTAAGGGCAGTTATACGAGCTCGTTTCTGCTCAACAGTAAGTATTTGTTTCGGCTAATGTAAATAGTACTTAAGAATTTCGTCCAGCAGGGCCTGTTGCTTAGCTAACTGGTTAATTACTTGAGAAAAATAGGCATGTAGCAAAAAAAAACGGGGTCCAAGTGAGGACAGTTGTTTTTAAGTGAATATGTTTTTGTCGATTCGCGTCTTCACTTCACCACCCACCTTTTTGTAGCGAACCTATTTTTTCTCCAAAAGGTAAACGTTGTCCGTAACCGCATAAAGCATCGTGTTTCACCAAGCTGCGACGTCAGGAGTCCTGAGAATATTTTTCAGGACGATCAAGTTGCCAACCTACAATCAGCTACACAGGCGTGTGTCCAGGGGGAAAGTCAACTACATCTGCAACACTCCGCCAAGGTGAAAGTAAGCAAGTGTTATTGGAGCACTTATAAGAGGGACCACAATGCCTACGAGTGGCGCTGACATTTTTCTTCGATTGTAACCGACGAGACCTGCAACTCGGACTATGAACAATAAAATAGTGAGTGGTAAGACCGCTTACGAAAAGCTAAGATAAAAACTAAATATCGCAAAACTCGAAAATATCTCTATTCGGTCATCGCTCGATGTAAAAAAAAAGGAGGAACTCGCGGATGACGTAGCAAGAGGTGCACTGAGCTGTCTGTGGCAGGATTTTTATAAGATGATACAGCCAATGGAAAGGTATGCTCTCAGAATAGTTGTACCAGGTTGTAAACACAACGTACAAGGGTATTTTTCTGGATACTGCGCTTTGGCAATATTGTCGACCTAGCCATCTTGTCAGTTTTGCTGGTCTACAAAACAGAACTGCTCTGCCCTTGTTCAGATAGGCTTGAAGAATTCAACAATATGGCGCAACCAAATGCCGTCCGGAAGAGCTGGTCCGGACCAAGTGGTTTTAATGAAAACGCTGTGGCGGGCCGTTGAAGAGAAGCTGTGGCGGAAATTACTGGACTTCAACTCATCACAGTTCACTGAGAAATGGATCAGACTTTAGAAGTGTACACACATGACACCCCGAGGCAGTAATACGCATAGACACTCGAATACTATGGCAAACTTGGCTCGGACACAACACTACACACATAACGCACTGTTTTTTCTTCGCGCAAGTCATCATGGAAAATGTTTCACCAAGCGTCACGGGCACAAGATGGCGCATATCACGACAGCAGCGCACGGTTTTTTTTCCTGTTCTGCAGCTGGAGAGGAAATAAACAAGGCTCTGCTTAGATTATAGAGTGCTGTCTGGCACGTACGAAACACGAAACGTCATGGCTTCTTGCTTCTCAACATGCAGGTTGTCATGCCGATACGGTATCAGAACACTATCCGGTTTCATGGCTTCCTTTAAGAAGACAGCTGGAACTGCAGCGGTGAAATGCAAATGCTTCGAAGCAGAGAAAGCACTGAAGATCTCGAAAGTCATGAGTTATGGCCGTCAACGTTGGAGCACGACTCGAGGTAGGCACCGGGCGAATAGTTCGTTCCTATCGTTAACCATCCTAGCGTCGCGGGTCAATCTTCTGGTCGTGCCGGTGTTTGCCCTCCTGAAGACAGCTGAAGAGGTGAATGTAACGGTTGCCTTGAATGTCCAGCTACAAAGCAATGCTAGTTTCATAAACCTTAAACACGAGTTATTTTCCATGACACTTCTGTGAAGGCGTTTTGCGTGCAAAAAGCACTATGTTATTATGAGGCCGTAGTGGAGAGTTCCGGAAATTTTTGCCCACCTGAGGTTCTTCAACGTGCGCCTAATTCTAAGAACGTGAACCTATGGCATTAAGCCTTTATCCGAGACACTTCATCGCATGCGAGACACTTTCGAGGAGGACTCAATGAACGTTACTGGTGATATGATTAAAAAGCGCTGCTGGCAGCTGCGATGTTTATATTTGGAGTGCGGAAGCAGCCTGTGCACATGATGAAGCCACTGGATCGAAGCTGGTGACAGGTGTTTGTGCAATGATGAAGCGAAGACATGCTATGTAGTTTAGCTTGAATAAAATAAAAGAAAAATCGCACGTACTACCCACGTGTAGCATAAAAAGCAATCGCAAAAACTATAAACGTTAAAAACGATGACAATAGGATAAAATAAAATAATTGACAAGGATTAAAATATATCCACTTGAATTGAGTCGAAGGCAAAGTAACACTCGCGGGGCCGTTACTGCCTGGATGCTAACTTCCACGGAGTGCAGAAAAGATCATGCGGTCTCACAGCCCTTGCACACGACGGTATCTTCACTGTCACTCCGACTAAAACTTTTCATTAGAGCATTGTAGCCGCCGATAAACTAGAACTGAAGCGTCATCCCTTCTCTGCGTAAAACCGCCTGGGCTGGGTGCTTGCTGATACCGACCGGTATTGAGCAGCAGTTTTCTCTTGCTGCAAGGCCATAGCATACTCAAAAGTCTCACAATGCCGCTCTGACGTGCGAGGCAATTTTCTCTCAGAAATGGAAAACGACGAGCCGAAGCACAAATCCCATCACGGTTCTCAAACCATAGTTGAGGGCCCCATCAACATAGTGCACGTCTACGATGTTGCATCCATCGAGACGTCGTCGAAGACAGCGCAATTGCGAGAGTGTCACCAGGGACGCTTTCCACAGATGGTAGCCGCCCCCACTCGTACACGAACGCTTCTCTGTACAAGTTGACCGTTATCGCGCAATCTTCGTTCATGTTTCACGTCTTCGTGGGCGGGGTCACGATGACGGTGAGGGCGAAGACGGCGAGGTTGGCGCACCAACCTGCGCCACCGCGGTTTTATTGCCCGGTCTCACCCGCGGCGGCTGTGCAGGACAGGCGAGGTCACGACGCCTGAGCATCTTCATCCTCCGGGAGACGGCCTCCAGCAGGCGCGTCTTCCAGTGGTAGACCTTGGTGTCGCGCACCGAGGTGGCGTTGACGCAGTCGTTGCCGCCGAACTCGCACACCCGGTAGTGGTGCAGGAAGGCGACGCTCGACGCCACGTTGACGGTCGTTTTGGCCAGCCAGAAACTCCCAGACGAAGTGGTTGCCCACTTCCACCACGCTCTCGGGATCCATGATGCACTTGGAGCGCTGGCGATGTGCGTGCAAGTGAAGCTTACGCAGGGTTTTGCGAAGGGTCACCAGCGGCAGCTTGTCACCGGCGGCCACAGGGTCGTCTGGCCACTGGAGGTAGAAGAAGGCGTTCCGAAAAGAGTAGGCGCCTGCTCGACCACTCTGCAGCAAAGGGATGGTACATTTCAATATAGTGAGAACTTTCTGAAGGCTGAGTTGGTGCTTTCTTAATTTGCTAGGAGCGGGAAAGTACACAAAAAGCGGAAAACAAATTTCTGACCCCAGGAAAATGTTAGACGCAACAATTCAAAATCTCATTGACTGAACTCCGCCATAGCAAAATGAGTTACTTGGTATTTATTGTCAACAGCCCCGCTTAAGCAGTACTATCCGGAATAGGTGCCTGTATGATAGACAACTGGCAAGAATTATCGCCTGTGATGGTGTGTGGGTGCCAGTCTCTCTTTTGTCTACAACCACCCTTTATATTCTGCGTTTTCAAGTCTACTACCACTTGTACTATTTCCTGTTAAGATTGTCTCATATAACTTTCCATTTGTTTCTATCTTTTGATTCCATCGCAATTCAATCAAAACTTTTGAGCTTTCCTGTCAAAAGCACAACATTGTCTTAGGTACCTGGATAGAAGAATCAAGGCTGTATTCTGAAAGTTGAAAATTTTAGACTGCACGGTATACTCTCTGTAACATTGGAAAGCAAGAGCCTGCTTCACACTTGAAATGCAATACGTTATATAATGAGCAAACACACTTCTTGCAAGAAATCTCTAGCCAAAACATCAAAAACAACGCATAACCTTGATGCTCTCGGTCTCTAGCATTGTTCAATCCATACACCTCTGATTATTTCCACCAGTTAATTATGTGTTGCGCTTTTTTAGCATCGGCCAACCTTTGACAAAATTATGATCTCAACTGATGACGTCACATAAATCACGTAATTCATGATGATATCACCTGGTGATGTCGTTATGACGTATGTTTATGTTACACTTTATCTGCCTGCGTTGGGGCGCTCGTGGTGCCCTACAGCGAGGCACGTTAGGGTGCTCGCCTTACATTGCTTCGGATTTCAAAAAAGATGTACTATCGGTTGTTTGGTACGTACCGTATGCCGTAGGTTAATTCAGCGCGCGAGCGTGTCGGCTGTGCATCAGCCCACGACAAAAGCGACTCACCTTGTTCCGGTCCTGGAGCCTCCTGATCATTGTGGGTATGGTAATGTTCCCAGAGGGCACGATGAACTCGTCCAGGTCGATCATGGCCACCCACCGGAAGCGGTACATGACGCGGTACAAGGCAGTCGTTGAGTGCCGCGAACAGGGCCTCAGTGCGGATCTCCCGCTGGGAGGCGATTGGGCAGCTCCCACGGAAGCACGGTGGCCAGGTTCTCACTCACGTACCGCTCCAGCAGGCCAGCCCACGTCCGGACCCACAGTGTGGTTGTAGAAGACGAAGTGAGACGCGCCCAGGGCCACGTTCAGCTCGATGATTCGGCAAACTGCAGAACCTGTGCCAGGACACGACACGAGTTGTGATAGCGGCCATGGTTGCGCGAAGTGTGGCCTCTTAAATCCGATCACGGATACCAGTGTTGTACGGAACGCTGTTCGAAGGAACGACGTTTCCAGGAACCATGTTTTGGGGAGGAACGGAGGAACTCCACATTCCATTCAGGATAGATAGAACGGTAACGCATTACACCTGTGACGGCAGGAACGTTCCGCCGGGAACGCAACTGGTAAAGATCCTGCGGCATGAGTTCCAAGTGGACTCGACGGATTCAGAAGCAAGCTTTTCGCAAGGCGCCGAACCTCAACTAGGGTGAGCACATGGATTACGTCTGCAACGCCAAGCAGCCGCTGTCAACGACGACGCTGCAATATAGCGATGAAAACGACCCCATAACTCTCGCTGCCATGCGCGGATCAAGGGAATCAGCAGATCAACCCGAAAGGCGCAGCTTTGCTGCAGTGTCCGCTGGTTCTACGGATGCACGGCGTCTAAGGGCCCGCCCTGCTACAGCAGTGTAAACGCCACTGTGTCTTGAGCGCGTCCCACACCTCCGGACCAGATCCCAAAAGAGAGGAACACAAGATTTAAATGAACTGGAGCGTGAATGTGCATCGTGCAGAATGCGGATGTTAAGACGCCAAGGTCTCACTGATGATGAAAAGGGAAAGCAAGCCTCGAGTGTCAATGGTCGGTGGTCCGATATATAAACGGGGAACGATGGTAATGTTACTACATCGGAGCTTGATACGTAAGAAGCTAGTGCGTTCGGCACCTAGAAACAATCGAACCGACTAGACAATGTGCTACGCCGCCAAGTCCAGGCGTACTGTGGTCCATGCACTAGTCTGTACGTATATATCGAAGAGAGGTGATGACAATCATGAATATGCGATACAAGACGACAGATACAGACTGGTCACGTATCATGTCATATTGGCACATTATAAGCGACAACGAGAAGAATATCCGCCACCACACAAACAGCTAGACAGATCTCAAGAAACAGATTGGTGAAGATTGCAAACCAGCACCTTTTCAAATCAAGTACACCTTAGCAGAGTAAATTCCAGACAATACCCACAAACAAGTTGTACCCTCTGTAAGCACGAACACGCAGATACGCATATATTCTATGGCAATGCACACAGGTCACAGTAATAGACCAAGAGGACAATATAAAACCGGACCTTCTCGAGGAGCGTTGGCTAAGTGTGCTGCTCAAATCTGTACGACCAACTGTGGGCAATCCAGCGGTCCCGGACAGTGGTAGAAAGGCTACGCCTCACCGCACAAAACGTCGCGGTGGCCCGAGCCCAGGTCGGTAACCCTGAATCGTTGCCTGTTTATTTTTTTTGATAAAGTTGTGTCCGTCCGTTCAAAGAGAAATGTTGGACCAGACGACGCAGCTCCCGCGCGTTCCAATCAGAGCGACCCTATCCTGGACCCTGCACGTCAGCTGGCGAGTTTAGACCTTTTCAAGAACGCCTCCCTGGGCGCCGCCATATTCCTCTTTGGGCTGTGCAAATTGGCAGCGTCTCCCCTCAAAAATAAATTGACAAGGCTGCGCCCTTAGCGTTCGTACTCACGCGCGCAGCCCATCATGGCGGTGTTTTTTTTTCCTCTGTGAAAAGATTAATAATACACAATTAAAATTTTCAGTAACTATAACATGGCAATCGTCTAGAAAATACACGTCCAGGTCACGGAAAAAACATTGGACATCACTGCTTGAGCTGGCCCATAAATACACAAAACGCGCAGTTTGACGAATAGTAGGACGCAGTCAAAAGCCAATACACGTCCAATCTCATCATAGAAAACGTGATGATTCTGTATAAAAGAGCGCGGTTAAATAAATTGCCCGCAGCTTCCCTCGGGGAACACTGAGGAGGATGCGGAGCATATAATTGGTTAACGGGGTGTTAAATTGCGACTTACTTGGGTCGATGGCTAAATTGGTTAACGTGGTTGTAGGAGGGGGTGTTAAATGAGTGAACACGTACACACGTATGCGAAAGGACGGCGCTGGTCGAAGGGACGTCGATCATTGTGTTTGTGGATTCGTTGGAATTCATTTCACCGCGACCTTGGACGTCGACGCGCCGTACAAACCAACCGACGAGCGGCAACTGAGCGAGCGAGCGCCGACCTTGAGTATATATACAGCGCGACGGCGCATGCACTGTCAGCTGTTGAATGTTCTCGAAGGAGAAGCGCGCGCGCGGCACAGATGGCGACGGCGCGACGGCGCATGCGCTGTCAGCTGTCGAATGTTCTCGAAGGAGAAGCACGCGCGGCGCAGATGGTGGGCGACGGCGCGACGGCGCATGCGCGCGCGTCAGCTGTCGAATGTTCGAGAAGCGGTGCGGACGGCGCGGACGGCGCACTACAAGGCGCGAGTATAAGATGCTTCCGCATCTAAAATAATTCCAACTCCACTGAAGCGATATGTCACGAAAGAAAAAAATTGCAGATCCCACGTAGAGTGGGAATTGATGATATTCAAATCACAAATAGAAATGTTGATACGTCACTTCAAAATCAACACAACGTTACGAGGTGAAGGTAAATGATGCCGTACCCGACTTCCACGTCATGGTTATCATGCTTGAGTAGGCCGTTCACCTTCGTCATCTATTCACGTCACGTAATACAAAATTTAGTGTATGCTAAGCTAGCGAATGGCCGCGAGCACGCTAGGAGCACGGTATGTTGTCATGTTCTTACATGACACGCGTGTCAGCATTATAATGTTTGCACCAGTGATATATTTTGTCATTCATTGACGTCTCGTAACACAAAATTTGGTATATGTGGAGCTATCAAAATGGGCACGAGCGCATCATGACGGGCCCATTATACTCTGATGTAGCGTTGACGCGCGCACACGCTGAGCGCAGCGACGCTACGTTAGCAAAACGCGTGATTTCAATGACGCCAGGCGCGACCGGCGCGACCAGCGTCCGTCGGCGCTGCCCGACGGCAACTGGCGCGAAATGTGACATGCTGCGTTTCGCGCCGATGCGTTGCCCAGACAACACTGCGTCTCCCTCTTTTCGTGACGGAGGGACACCGGACGCGCTGAAATGCGCGTGCGTCAAAGCAATGCAGCGTGGCGCGCGCCTGCAAGTTTAAAGTCCCTGAAAAATAAACTAAAGTAGCACCAACCGCACCCCTTCGCCTCTACCTCCTCTCCCAGCAGCCACAGCAGCGCCTCTAGAGTGTCCACTAGGAAACTACGAATGCGAAAGCACACGGGTGCACTGGATGTGCCAGACGCTTGGGCCGCTCGGCACTGCAGCGCCGTGTGTTCATCGAGCGGCCCTGCCTCGGGTATGCTGAAAGGGAACGCCGGTGGCGTCTGTTAGAGGAGCGCGCGCTCTCGAAACTGGACAAACAATATGGCGTTTGCGTTACCTTCACAAAAGCTAGTGCGTCATGCTGCAGATTTTTAGCACCGCCGAGTTTACATGGACAGCAGCGGCGCTGCCATCGAGAGCGTCACCGCTAAGCGCGTCTGCACGCAAACGGTGGGCTATCGCGTTGAGTATTGCGTGCTTGCGGTGATGTCTTTTGCCACTGCATGCCACTTGCTTATATACACGTCACATCGTCGTATTTAACGTTACTTTTTATATTTTTTCTTTCTTAATCACTCTTTCGGTGCATCGCCTAGACCCGCAGCGCCCAGATGCGCTTTAACGGAAACATGAGCACAAGCTCATCTTTGCGGCAAGGAGCTATACAGCCCCTCAACTAGCGTCGTTTACTATCTGCAATGCACGCGAGCGGAGAGGAGTCTGCACATTGACACGAATGGCGCTACTTTAGTTTATTTTTCAGGGACTTTATGCAAGTTATGGAAAGGCCGGCACCTGGCGTCGCAACACTGAAACCGCGTCACGTCGAAATGTATTGGCACCTTGACTGTGGCATGTAGTTATGTTCTCACATGACACACATCTCGATTATCATGTTTGCACTAGTGCCATTCCGTGCCTACTGGTTGTACCCTCGCGATCTCCGACGACAGCGTAGCGCTGGCTGACTGGGCTCGCCCGACGCCATCTCCTGATGCCGACAAGAACTCTCGTCGAGTGGCGCCCCGTCCTCGGACTCCTGCGACTGTTTCCATCTTTCCTATCTCCTTTTTACTTCTATGGATCGTTGTCCCTGCGCCTTGCTCTGTCCTTCCTCTCTCCATATGTAGCTTTTAATCATAATCTTTTCATCTCTCCTTACCCCTATCCCTTGTGAGCTACTGTTGAGGTGTCGCACCTGATGCAGACAGTTACGGGGCTCACTTTTCTCTTCTTTTCCCTTTAAGAACCACATAAGAACGCCGGCGCGACGTGACGAAATGAACGCCGGCGAGCACGCGCACCACGCCACGTCGAAACGTAATGGCGCCTTGACTGTGGTATGTAGTCATGTTCTCACATGAGACGCATCTCATGATTATCACGTTTGCAGCAGTCACATACCTTCTTCATCCATTGGCGTCACGTAATACAAAATTTGGCGCATGTGAAGCTAGCGAAACGGCCGCGAGCGCATCATGAGTGTGGCATGTAGTCATGTTACATGACACGCATGCCGTAATTATGTTTGGATGTGTCATTTACATATGTCATTTACATATGTGTACCAAGTCTGGTACATGTGAAGCTATCAAAACGACTGCGAGCGCATCATGAGCGTGGCAAGTTGTTACATGATACACATGTCCTGATTTTCATGTTAGGATCTGTCGCTTGTGTTCGCCATGCAATCATGCCTTACCATATTAGTTTTGCAACATATCATGTGAACGAAATACCGCCAAAAGCTGCAGGATCATGAAATGTAAATCATGACATTCATGACATACAGGTCACGATTTTGATGTTATGACTAGGGAAATATGTTCCTTATACAGTCTTGTTATGCAATACCAATTTAGTATCAATACCAATA